>JACYFF010031954.1:50548289-50569061 GCA_017589665.1 Selenicereus undatus
TTGTGTGTGTGTGTGTGTGTGTGTGTGTGTGTGTGTGTGTGTGTGTGTGTGTGTGTGTGTGTGTGTGTGTGTGTGTGTGAGATGAGTGCATAAACAATGACCTAAACTTCCTAAAGGGAAAGCAGCAAGGTATGGAAACAATATGAGAGATATTACAAGGAATCAATACAAATCCGGCCTAATAACTTGCACAAATTATTTGGGCTAATATCAAGCCTATCATCTCGCCTAACACCCCTCTCAAGTTGGAGCATGAAGGTCTCGAATGCCCAACTTGAAAAGAAGCGTTTCATACTGGGTTCTGCCCAAAGCCTTAGTGAAGATATCTGCCAAATTGATGTTGAGTAGGAACAAATTGAATGTTTCCGGTCATTATCTCATCATGAACAAAGTGGCAATTAACCTGAATATGCTTGGTTCACTCATGAAACACAGGATTTCGGGCTATATGTAAGGCTGCCTGGCTATCACAGTGAAGCTTCATGGATTCATCATGCGGAACATCGAGACTAGTCAAAACTGCTTTGAGCCATTTGAGTTCACATGTAGTTGCTGCCATCAAACGATATTCCGCTTCAGCCGATGAACGGGATACAACATGTTGTTTCTTAGTCTTCCATGAAATGAGAGAATGTCCCAATTGAACAAACCAGCCTGTAAGGGATCGACGAGTCAATGGACACCCTGCCCAGTCTAAATCACACCAACCACGTAAAGTCAAGTGATTAATGCGGGGAAAGAAAATTCCTTGTCCATGTGTCCCCTTCAAGTAGTGGACCACTCGTAAAGTCGCATCCCAATGCTCAACTCGAGACCTATGCATGAACTGAGAAAGAATATGAACGCAATAAGATAGCTTAGGTCGAGTGAAACAGAGATATATAAGGCGGCCTATTAAACTTTCTGTATTGTTGAGGATCATTAAAAAAGGACCAGAAGCAAGTGCCAACCGATGATTTTGTTCCATTGGGATATTAGTTGGTTTGGCACCAAGTAAACCAGTTTCAGAAATAATGTTTAACGCATATTTCCGTTGACATAGGAAAATCCCTTCAGGTCCCCGTGCAACCTCAACACCCAAAAAATATTTCAGCTTCCCCAAATCTTTCATATGAAAACATTGGCTGAGATAAGTCTTAAATTTTGAATTGCAACATGGGTATTTCTTGAGATGATCAAATCATCAACATAGACTAGAACATGAAGGCGTACGTCATCATGATGAAGGGAGAATAAAGAGTGGTCAGCATGAGATTGCTTGAAACCATATGTTAAGAAGGCTGTACTCAATTTTGCGAACCAACACTGAAGAGCTTGTTTAAGGCCGTAAAGGGATTTTCGAAGCTTGCAAACTTGGCCTGGTCTGGAACTTTGGAAACCTGGTGGCAATCTCATATAAACTTCCTCTTTTAAATCACCATGCAAGAATGCATTGTGCACATCCATCTAATGCAATTCCCAATTCTAAGCAACAGTCGCAGTTAAAAATACGCGCACTGTCACCATCTTGGCTACTGGGGCAAAAGTCTCTGTAAAATCAATGCCTTCAGTCTAATGATTCCCAAGTATCACTAGTCGTGCCTTGTGACGCTCGATAGTCCCATCAGAATTGTACTTGGTCTTATAAACCCACTTACATCTAAGAGCCTTTTTCCCTAGAGGTAAGTCAGTAATCGTCCAAGTTCCATTCTTCTGTAATGCGTGTATTTCTGCTTGCATAGCCTTTCGCCAATGATCTTCCTTTATGGCTGTAGAAAAAGTATTCGAATCTTGTCCAACAGTAATAGCTGCAAGAAACTGTCTATGTCGCACAGAAAAACGAGCACAGTTTACAAAATGTCATAAAGGATAGGCGGTACCTGGAGGATGCCGTGGTGTGGAGATTGAGGTAGATGGACTTAATTTTTTCACAGTATGAATAATATAATCATGCAGTCTAACATAAGGTTTCTTAGTGCGATGTCCTCGTCCCAGAGATTCATCCACTGTCTCGGCAAGAGGGGATTGGAGTTCCTCAACGCCATCTGATACTTCATCCTGAACACCCCCTTGGGGTGCAATGACATCATCTTCACCCCCATCGCTGCAACCTCATCATCTGCGCTATCCACCACATTGTCCACAGGAGGTATGGAAACAGGGGTTACGTTTTCCATTTTGTCAGCAAAAGGAAACCCACCTTCGTGAAATACAACATCTCGAGACACAAAATACTCCTCAGAGTTCAAATCATATAGTTTCCATCCTTTCTTCTCATGCGGGTAACCGAAAAAAACACACCTTCTGCTTCGACTTGCAAATTTATCCCCCCTTTTGTATATGCATAGCAAAGGGATCCAATAACTCTAAGATTATCATATTTAGGCAAAGCCCCATACAACAATTCGTAAGGAGTTTTTCCATTTAGAAGAGCAGAAGGAGTGCGATTAATCAAATATCCAACAGCTAATATACACTCACCCCAAAAAGAAATAGGCAAATGTCCCTGAAACCTCAAGGCTCTGGCTACATTTAAAATGTGGCGATGTTTCCTCTTGACCCTTCCATTATATTGTGGTGTCCCAACACATGATGTTTGAAATATGATCCCATGTTCATGAAAAAATGATTTTAAACTAACAAATTCAGTACCATTATCACTCCTTATAATTTTAATTTTCTCCTGAAATTGTCGTTCGACCATGGCAAAGTAATCTTTGACAAAACCATCAACCTCTTTCTTATCAATCAACAGAAACACCCACACAGCATGAGAAAAGTCATCCACTACAGTCAAAAAATATGATGCACCACAAGATGAAGGGGTCCTATAAGGCCCCCATAGATCACAATGAATCAACTCAAATGCATCAGATGCTTTATTAAAACTCATTGAAAATTTATCCCGAGTTTGCTTTGATTTGTAGCACATGTCGTAATTTTTGTCTAAAGAATAATTCCCAAAATTAACATTTGGAAGTAACTTGGTGACCTTCTCATATGGGTGTCCCAGTCTCCTATGCCAGAGCTCTAGTGCAGTCTTTCCTTCTACCTTCATTACTTGGAATTTCGGTAGACTGGTAGTAATAAAGTCCATCCCGTCTCTCACCCACACCAATCAGCATCCTCGTAACAAGGTCCTACACAATCCATGTGTCATTAGAAAACTGTACAATATACTTGGAAATATCATGTAATTGCGACACTGACTTTAAGTGGCAAGTTAATCCAGGAACATAGAGCACGTTGTCAAGTGTAAGATGCTCGTCAATCTTGATCGTCCCTTCTTTCATGGCAAAGGATTGGCTCCCATTAGGCAGTCCAACTGGACAATTTGGAATGTCCCGCACGTCCTGCAATTTATGTAAATATCCAACCATGTGGTTTGTGGCACCTGAATCAATGATCCAATACAAGTTTGTATTGCACTTACCCGTCAGTCTTTCTTTCGTATCGAATTTTTGTTTGCTCAACATGGTCATATGGGTCTTCCATTGCTCACTGTTTAGTCCTGGAAATTCAGGATTTTCGGCATTAATACACAGTTCTATGCTTGCACTGGTGCCTTCTCCTCTTGCTTGGACAACATTTGCTCGCATAGGTGTTCCACGTCCACATCCATGACCTGCCCCTGTAATGCTCGATTGTTGTTGTCCTCGACCTTGCCCAGTTAATTTGTCTCCTCGCAGTCTGTCACCCCACCATTCTGGATACCCAATGATTTTGAAGCAATTGTTCGAATTATGCCCAGTTCGATTACAGTGGGAACAAACCTGATGTGTGTCCCGTCTTTTGTTGGGACCCTTTCCACTATACAGTGCCTGTGCCACCAAAGCGATCACATCTCGCCTTTCATCCACAGCCCTAGCCATGGTCCGCACACGCTCTTCCTATATTACAATCAAGTAAGCTCTGTTTAAGGAGGGTAGCGGGTCAATAGCAAGAAGATTTGATCTCACAGTCGCATAGATCGCGTCATCGAGGCCCATGAGAAATCGATGGACTCTATCCTCTTCCTGTCTTTTCTGAAGCTTCTCACTTATTTTACACTCACAGCCAGCACAAGTACACACTAATAATGGTTCATACATTGCAAGTTCATCCTAGAGAGTTTTCAACTTACTGTAATAGGCCACAATCGTCATGCCTTGCTGTTTGCAATCAGTGAGATCTGCCTTCAATTGTTGAATCCTTGATCCTTTAAACACTGAGAATTGTTCTTTTAAGTCATCCCATAAATCTTTTGCGGTATCGGTATACGTCACAACAGTTCGCAGACTTGGCTCTATTGTGTTCATTATCCAAGAGATCAGCATGGACTGCACAATCCACCAATCTTTAATTTATGGGCTGGCTGTGTCAAGCATGGCAACTTTCCCTTCGATGAAACTCCATTTGTGTCGCACTCTCAGAGATGTCCGCACAGCTCGTGCCCATTCTTCATAATTATAACCTTTCAGTTGAACCTGTGTGATAATGTTTCCGGGATTATCATTGGAGTTTAGATCATATTTGAATGCCATTTTGGTGGTTTCGGTTTTTGACGAGACTTTGTTGTCTTTGTCGTTCGTCATGGCTCTGATACCATGCTAAGTTTAAGAGAGAGGCAAGGGAATCCCTGTCTACCCTTCATTCATTCTACAGAGGTATATATATATATATGATGAGTGCATAAACAATGACCTAAACTTCCTAAAGGGAAAGCAGCAAGGTATGGAAACAATGTGAGAGATATTACAGGGAATCAATACAAATCTCGCCTAATAACTTGCACAAATCATTTTAGCTAATATCAAGCCTATCATCTCACCTAACATAATCAATTTGAAAAAAGGCTAAAATTGCTTTACAATGCTGTCAGTCACAGGGTAGTAAATGATCAACAATTTACAAATTTAACTGGCAATTTTTCAGGAGATCATTCTTGCTGTTTGATTACATTTCTTTATCCAAATGCTTCAATGAGTCCATTGTATCTAGTCCAAAAGCTCTGGTGAGTAATGGGTGCCTATTTCCATCCGCTCTAAGCACCAATTGCTGCTTGGATCTGCTCTAGAGTTCTTCCTTTTATTTCAGGTACCACTTTGATCACGAATATAATAGCTAGAGCATTAATGGTTGCATAAAGAACGAAGGTACCTGAGAACCATAGCAAAAATGTCACATCACATAATGTTAAATGGATTGAATGGCCAAGTTGGCTCGACCATAAGATAAGAATGCATTAGCTTACCTGGTTTGATATAATCAGATCGATTGTATCTTTTTCAAATTCTTTCTTTTCTATACAAATGTTGATAAAATACTCAAAATATGCACATGTTTGGGTTTGGCCTTTTGGGTCAAGTTAGTTGGTCACTTGGTCGAGTAGACGTAGACGATAGACCCATGGATTTCTAAGCCTAGGTTTTGTACTTTCAACAAGAGGACTCAAAATGAAGCACCATATGAACAGGACCTTATATTAAGCACTGAAAGAGATGGTGATTAAGACCTGTGGCCATTCTTCAAATTTTCTTTATGATATAGAATTTTCGAGTTTCCTTAACCCTCTATCAATTATTAAGACCTTTGTTTGATTTTTCAATATATCATGTTACATACCATATGAACTCCACTGCATTAGAAAATTGAACGTATATGAGATTGCCCAAGCTCCAAACCAATTCACCAGTGTCGCTAGACCTGCCAAAACTGACCCGAGACCCGAAACCCGAACCGAATGACCCGGACCCATACCCGACCCGACACCCGAAATATGCTCACCCGAAAGTGGACCCGAAACCCAAATTGACCCGACCCGAAATTTTCAACAAAGTTGCTTGTTTTGGCACGACAAGCGTGTTTCACCAAAAATTGCTTGACCCGAAATCGACCCGACCCGAACCATACCTGACCCAAACCGAAACGACCCGAAATGTCACTTAACCCGAAAATGACCCAACCCGAACTTGACCCGACCCGTACCCAAATCGAATGACCCATTTGCCAGGTCTAAGTGTCACCAAGCTTCCAGCTACCCCTTTCACATTTATTGGGAAAATCTGAAAGAAAATATGAACATATCAGACACATTGACATGATCAACTGTAATGAACTGCAACCTCTTCCACATTCTAACATCACCTCTGACAGTATAACCCATAGAATTGCTCCCATGCCTGCTGAAAATGAAGATATGTACACCTATTTTGAGGATCAAGAAAAATATACATTAGATTTAGGTTTGTAGAATTTCAAATTGCCCTCGCCCCTTCTTTTCATGGATATTAGGAGATAAATGTCCTACCAGAATGCCTGCCACTGCAAAGAAAGCTGCTGCTTTATCTATATGATGATCCTAATTAAAAAAACAATAGTGATTAATAAAGTCCTATATTTGTCCTCAAGAGGGGTCTAACATGAAGTTTTTGTTGGGTTACCTTGAGGTAGAATGCAATAGCTGTTAGTGCACAACCTAAAACCAACCCAGCTGCAGAAACCTGTACCAGGGAACATAAGCTTAGACATAGCAAACAGGTTGTTTGAGTTCATTTAGGTTGGCTGAGGCCCTGTTCTTTTCGTTGGTAAATCCAAATTTACCACCTCAATCAACTTCAACCTACATCAACCTACTTCAACCCACTTCACAAACTTCAATAAAAAAAAAATATCAACCTCAACCTACTTCAACCCATTTGAACCAACTTTAACCCATTTCTCACTATTTCAACCAGCTTCTACCCATCACAAAAAAAAAAATTCAGCCCACTTTAACAAAAAAAAAATACCTACTTCAACCCACTTCTACCAGTCTTAGCCAACTTCACCTATTTATCAACCCATATGTCCCAACCAAAAGAACATGCCTTGAATGTTGTGGTTGGCTTCACGTCAACACATTTGGGATGAAAGTGTATTCCTCTCTACCATCAATTTGTCATCTATACTTACCATGAAGCACCAATTTGTCAGATATACTTATTATGAAGCTTGTTGATATTAGTAAACAAAAACTTATAGCTCTTTGGTTTGGATCCAGCTAATTTGGGTTCATCTCAAATCCATTGGCTTGTTTCTGGTCTAATTTAGTTCGCTCCTACGTTATTCAAGTTGTATAACTTGGTATTTGCTATGTCTATAAAATCATCGTAATTAAAATGGGAGGAGCACAGCAGTTTCCTTTCTAGGTTATGTTAGAACTAGGACTCACCAAAAGCAGTGGCTTTCTTCCTATTTTATCAATCAAGCTTGCTCCAATAGCAGAAATTACCACCTGCAGAATCAAGCTCTCCATCAGCACACAGAGAAGTAAATGTGTAGAGGTAAATACAGAGTTTACTTCCAAAACCTGAAGGAAAGCATATATTATAGTTCCAATGGTTGGGGGAAATCCTGCATGATGGACAAAAGTTATGTCTCACTGGGTTACATGAGAAGGTAGTCTAGCCTTACATAGTAAAGACAGATAAGAATTCCCTTTACCAGCTGTTTCAAAAATATTGCTCTCGTAGAAACAGATTCCATTGATTCCTCCAAACTGTTGGAAGATCATCAACCCGACTCCTATTTGTACAGAACCAACCAAACCAGAACTGAGTCTAAAGCCATTGATAAGTCAAGTCTGACTTAATTACAGGAGAGCTCTAATATGAAGAATATCTACTTACAGTAACAAAACGCAAATGTCTCCTTTGAAACAAGTCAATGAGATTAACCTTGGGCAGCTTGTCGAGTTCCTCAACATAATTATGTCAGTTTAAAGAGACAGTGGCAACCCTATCATTTTGCAATATGAATGTTGCATTACTATGATACAGAAAATGGATGTATGAGATTTCCTACTTGAATTTCAGCTGCTTCTTTGATGATGTTAGCGTCCTTGCCTCGGAGTTTCTACAGTGCAACTTCAAACTCCTTTTATGCTCGTTACTTTGCCTAAATTTCATTATAGATACACCTTTGCTTTATACAATCACATGACATGGCATATATATGTTAAGTATGTGTAAGCCTTGTGTTCTTACCAGCCATCTTGGAGATTCAGGAATGAAAAAGAGACCCAAAAGCAGAATGGCACATGGGATCATTCCTGTAAAACCTTGTGAGCTAAGTTCCTTGTCACAGGATGTATATGTAGTCAAAAACATGGCAGAACCATCCTGAACCCAATTACTCTGTCCGAAACTAGAATTGTCTCATGCTTAAAATACAATGACTCAATTTTGACTCCAAGGCAGTTCTTCGAATATGTTAGAGCAACAAAAAAAAAAAAAAAAACAACCAACAACAACAGCAACAACAAAAAGAAAAACCTTCAAAGTATATGGATTGAATTTTTGTTTAAGATCTGACATCCAAAGAAAATCTGACTAGCCTAAATTAATCCAACCAGAACCCAGTTTTGTTCATCATTCAAGCAACCCCTAATCACCCAGTGTAATTTGAAACTCACCTAAATGAACTAGTTGCCAGACCTAGGAATACAGCATCTATTTTGTCTTTTTTCTTTTTTTGTTTTAATCGTTGACAAGCTTCAGAGAAGCTAAAAATCGATAGGGTAACTGACCCTTTCGATGTATACAATCTATCTCCTCTGTATTATAAGTGGTTGGAACTTACCTGTCAGTGCTAATGCCCTCCAGGATAGTACTATCCCAATGAAAAATCCAATAGATACTCCCATGCATATCATGACCTGTAAATACTCAGGAAAAAGGAAGAAGAAAGAAAGTGTGAATGTCAAAATCAGAAGATGAATTTTTCATAACTGAAACTGTACAGAAAAAATTTACCTGGTTCAATGTCATAAGCGCTCCTCGAAGATTCACTGGTGCTATTCCAGCAATGTAACAGGCACCTGTTGATTTAACCCGTACTCAAACTCACTAGTAGGTCACTTGAACACAAAATGGCTCGTAATGTACACATAAGTCTTGACAAGTAGAGCAACATGATGCAGCATCGTAATGTACATACCACATAGGAGAAGGCGCCCATACCATACCCCCCGGCTAGTCTTCCTATGTCCAAGGCCAAAGGATTCTGATTTGTACAACAGAATTGCTTCGTCATTTGTTTAGGCAAAAATTGGATTTTCATATAAAGCAAATGATCAGTTTTGATGTTCAACCTTAGCAAAGTATATGGAAAGCCACCCGACCACATAGAAAGCAACATATACTCTCATTGCCTGCAAATATTTCACAAAATGGATTAAAAGAAAGTTGCGAGACAATTGAATTCTGATAAATTTACAGGAATTGTAACCTAATTCCACTACAAAAAAAAGGTCATGCTTCCACACTTATTTAACCACACTTGAGTAAACGTAGCAAGAAAATAAGTACCCAGTACTATCCCCACACATAATAAGTGCGAATAAATATAACCACGCTTATAACAGTGGTAGTAAGATAATAATGTATGCCCACACATATTAAGTGTGGGGAATTACCTATCGTAAATATGAAACAATTAGCACAGATATTAAGTGTGGTAGCCAATTTATTTAATTTTTTTAAATTGTGTTTTTTCTTTAATTAAACCACCAAAATTAAATTAAAAAAAAAGAAAAAACAATTGGAATTGTATTTTTCCTCAAATAGACCACCAAATTAAATTAAAAAAAAAGAAAAAAAATTGGCTTAGAATCGAAATCAAAACTCAAGCCATTGCCTCAATCACTCCCGCGCACCCCTCTGCTTCGTTTTCTAGTTTAACCCTACCGAGTTCATAAGCGTCTGGTCTGCTCTGGTCGGTGGTGATCGGCGGCGAGGTTCCGGCGGTCACGTGGTGGATTTTGCAGTTTGTAGTTTGAGTCGTGGGCTTGAAATTCCGGCATCTCCTGGCTTCCGGCGGCAAGAAATCCGGCCAGTCGCTTAATCTAGAGTTGGTATCATCATCCCCTTTCTCTCATTATCTGAATTTTGTGGTTTGAAATTGAAAATTAGGGATTGTATTGTGTGCCTTTGAAATTGCTTCAATTGAACTCTTTATTGTTGTCGTTGGGTTTTACGTTTGGTCTCCCTACCATGAAATAATTTGCTGGATACCCATGACCTTAGCTTCCTGTAACATCTCTTATTTAGTTGGGGATCATGGCAGTGTTTTCAAAGGTTTGGTAGCTGTGTGGGTTCATTTATCTTGTGGGATTGGGATACTAGGATTGAATCAGCTGGAGAATAAGAGTAATGGTATATTGTTCTAACATAAGAGTATCTACATGTTTTGAGCATGATCTTTAGTACATTGTTCTAAGTCATATTAATAGTATATTGTACTGACAGAAAACAGTAAAGATGACATTTTTCTGTGCTTGAGGCATTTGAAGCAACTACATTCCCTAATTTTATTGTGAAGGCTTGTACTTTGGTATGGGAGAAGCTATCTAAGGTTCATTGGATGGATTGAACTACATGCATTCTACAATAATTATTTTTAGCTATGTAGCTATACAATGGGCAACCTTCCCTGTATAGACTAGGGAACTTCAACCATTCATATGTGTTCTATGAGCTGAGTATTATATGTCTAGTTTACTGAGCAAAATGTCGGATTAAAAACATGCCCTATTATTTTCCTTCTTAAATCTCTTTTATCCATATTTTGATGTTAATTAATCTTCTGCCTCATTCCTTGTCTCACTATCAAGAGTTCAATGTTCTGTGTATCATTTGAAGCAAATACATTTTATATTAGTATAAGTGATGGACAACTGCTAGCTGAAAAAACCAAATACATTGTAGTCTTAACTTATCGAAATCTACAAAACCAAAATTGACAGGTGATCCTCTGAGATGTCATAATGAAATGTGTGTGATAAAATAATGCAAGACATGATGGAAGTTTAGAAGGAGCATAACATGGTTTTGCAGAGACTTTCTAATTTATTGATAGAGGTGACTGTGAATAAAGTAGTGATAGATAATCGAGGTGACAGAATATAAATTAGTCCTACATTGGGAAATGACCAAATTGGAAAGTTTGATCCCAGCCTAGGAGCTGTTAATGCACATAATTAATAGTTGATCATTATCTGAGATGGGCAAGTTGTATTATTCATATTCCCTAATTTATGGGGCTGTCAAGCAGTGATCCTTGTTTTATATAGTGATTAGTAGCATAGGAATAAGGCAACCTACAGATTGCATTTACTCACATTGATGGTAAGCTAGCATAAACAATATATTCCAAGAAAGTTTTAAGCAAATTGTTATATGTGCCTCCCCTATAACAGGCTGAGAAACCTTGATATTTTATTTGTAATCCATGAAATAAGTATTGTATTTTGAGTGAATGAATGCAAATGGCCCATGCTGTGTTGTTGAACAATAATAGTGTGCTTAAAGTTAATTATTTTGCTTTAATGGTCCTATGATTAATGTTATGCATTAGGATGCATTAGAAAGTACAAGTGGAGCAAATTGCAGTATTTAACATAGAATTTAGAACCTGAGATTGCAAAAGGGGGCTAAAGAAAATAGATTCAAGGCATTCTAACACTTAGAGTGTCACGAAGGGCACTCTAATGAGTTGGTTTTGAATTCAAGTGCAATAAAGCCTACGATGTGCTGGTAATATGATCATGTAGTGTTATAGTGGCCTAATTATTTGAAGCCATGGTTTGCTAAGCCCTTTTCTTGAGGAGGCTGTAAAGAAATCAGTAATTGTTTTATGACTTCATTTGTTATTTATTTATTTTCGGACTGGAATTAGAAATTTAGATTTGAAGAATTCATGAGCTTCATTCAGTTGTACAAATAAAACTCATTGGGTTTATGTGCTTTGAATGTTGGTTTCTCTTCAGTTTGATTTGGACTGACCAAACTTGAAGCTATATAGCTATTAACTATTAAGTAGACTTTAAACCATCGTAATAGTTGCTAAATGCTGACCATGATGTTCTTGATCATTGGATGCATTATTCTAGTAGAGAAATGATTGTCAGACAAAACTCAATGACCATTAAGACTTTAGGACACAAACATAGGCTTAACATGTACTACTACTTACCCAACAACGAAGAAAGCGTAACCATCCAAATGCCCCCCCCCCCGGTTTTCTTATTCTATTTGAAAATAACAGGCAGAAAATTTAAATTACAAATCACAAAAAATAATTTCAATTAATATTCTTCAAATTTATAAAGTTATATTCCTAGAATTATTTCTAATTATTTTCAGAAAAATAAAACAGAAAATGACTGTAGAAAATTAAAACAGAAAATAAAATCATAAATTTGAAAACTAATTAAGTACTATAAACTAAATACAGAAACAAATAATAAAAACACCTAACTTGTAAAATATAGTTTTCCAGACAAAATAAAACCCTTAAAACTGAAAATAAAAATTAAAAACATAACTTTTTAGGTTGTCTTTGTATGTTATGGAATTTTATTATTTTTTCAACTATGGTTTAATGTATTTTTGCATAGTCAGTTTGTGTTTAAGATCTTCATTACACATCTCTTTTTAATTTTTTCCTTATGGGGTTTGTGTGAATGAAGAGGGTTATAGTTCACTTTTGTATGTTACTAATTAATCATGCTTTGTTTTTAGGTCCTACCACTCCTTTAAATGGATAAAAGTTGGATTAATGTGAATAGGACATCAACTAAATATATTAAAGGAGTTGAATCATTCTTAGATTTTGCTTTCTCCAATGCTGGGGATAGTAAGGTAATCATTTGCCCTTGTAACCAGTACAAGATTGGGCGCAATCGTTGGTTTAATAGAGATGAAGTGGCATACCATCTCATGTTTTATGGATTTTGGCCTAGCTACACAGAATGGGTGCATCATGGGGAATTATTTTCTGTGCAATCTACTTCAGTACCTCAAAATGTATGCCATAATGATGCTAGTGTTGAAGCTAGCTTTGAAGGTAATGTGGACACTGCTGGATTGTTGAATGATATCTTTGGGATACGTAATGTAGGAAACATTGAAAATAATGCTGCTAACAACATATGGGACATTAGAGATCCAATGTTGGGGGTAGATGATTAGTTTGTTGATGAATTTATGTACAACAATGAAATGAATGAGGGAGAGAACGATGAACATGTTGGGTATAGAAGGCTAGTAGACCAAGCTGAGCAGGAACTATATCCAGGATTGAGTTTTTCAAAACTATCTTTCAGTTTGCATTTATTTCATTTGAAATCCATGTATGGTTGGTCTGTTAAGTCATTTGATATGTTGCTTCAACTCATAGTAATTGTTTTCCCCCAAGTTAATCTGCTTCCATCATCTTGGAGTAAATGTAAGCAATTGAAGAAGGATTAAAGGCTTAGCTATGAAAAGATCCATGCTTGTCCTAACGATTGTATCCTGTACTACGATGGGAGGCAAAACAAAGATGAGTGTGACAAATGTCATGTTTCCCGATGGAAGGACAAGGATAAGAAAGTGGCAAATAAGGTTTTGCGTTACTTCCCTCTTATACCAAGGTTACTTAGGATGTATAAATCCTCTAAAATAGCAGAAGATATGCTTTGGCGCCATAAAGAGAGGGTTAAAGATGGAATCCTTAGGCATCCAGCAGACGCAAAAGCATGGAAAGACTTTGATGAACAGAATTCTCATTTTGCTTCTGATCCTCGCAATGTCCGGTTAGGACTTGCTACAGATGGATTTAACCCTTTTCGTGTAATGAGTACCACACATAGTACTTAGCCTGTGCTTTTAATTCCATATAATCTACCCCCATGGCTTTGTATGAAACAATCTTCTATCATTCTATCCATGATCATTCCCGGGGAAAAGGCTCCCGGTATGGACATTGATGTCTACCTTCAACCTCTAATTAAAGAATTGTTACAGTTGTGGGACGGAGTAGACGCATTTGATGCATACTCAAAGACAAAGTTTAAACTGCGTGGGATTCTTCATTCTACTACTAGTGATTTTCCTGCATACGCAAACTTATCTTGATGGAGCACTAAGGGTCGTTTTGCTTGTCCATCTTGTGCTAGAGATACACATTCCATGTGGTTGGAGAATGTACGTAAATTTTGCTACATGGGCCATAGGAGATGGCTTCCTGAAAATCATCCATTTCGTTTTGACGATGTTGGATTTGATGGAAATGTTGAGTTTGGTATTTTTAGGTCACAACCAAGGGAAATGTGCAACGAGAAGGGACAAGAAATGGAGGAAATGTTGGCCCTTGATTCCTCTCTCCCATTTTAGACGCTACACATGGATTTTAGTTGAGAAACTCTTGCTTATTGGCTATGTATTTATGTCACATTCTTAGAAAATATTTTCACTCTTAGGATGCATCCAGGATACTTCATTTCTATTTTACTGTCACAGTACTTGTGAATTCTTGATAGCAATAATTATTCCAATAATTATTATAATTTTATCGTATTATTTGTGTAATTTTATAACTTATATATATATATATATATATATATATATATATATATATATATGCTAGAATGCTCAAAAATTTTAATTTATGAAGGTTAATATTATTACCAAAAATTGAAAAATTATTGAAGGCGCCAAAAGTTGTTAAAAAAGTTCTCGCCAAAATATTCACGAATTCATTCAAAAGTTAGTTAGTTGTTTAAAACTTAGTTGAATAGGTTTAAGTTGCAACACTTATAAGAGCAGTGACAAAGAGCGTAGATGTTCACAATGAGCTAAATTTCCCCACACTTATATATGCAACACAATACCCACATAAACATCAGTGGGGAAAGACATCATTCCCCACGCTTATAAGTGTGGGAAACGTAACCCTTGTCGCGGATATCAAGTGCGCGGAATATTTCCCCACTCTTTCAATCGGCACGCTTAGCTTAAGTGCGGCGAAGAATACCTGCTGCACATATATCCGTGGACAAAAAACACTTAGGCTGAGTGCGATTTTGCCCAGAACAAGTTGGTAGTAACAGTATTGTGTTGAGCCTAACAAATGCCTACATAGGTGAGTTTTCTGTGTCCTTCAAGAGGGGGGAGAGCCTAAAGTTTCAAGGTAAATAATGAGGCCCCATCAAGAGGAAGAAAACAATTGATAGGTAGCACATTTTTGACTGTCCACTGACAACATCGAGCCACTAAAGAAAGAGCTGAAGCGACAAAGATCAAAAGCAGAGACAGGTCAAACCTCAGCAGTAGAGAGACCAAGTTCTGTAGTGAGGGCAAACTAAGTGGGAGATGAGTATCCAACCTAAAGAACAAAATCAGTCCATGACTCCACCCAGAAAATTAACCCAGGAAAAAAACAAAAGGTGAATTTACGTTAAGGGAAAGAGAAAGTGCGCTTACACAAGTACCAAACTCATAGGAGCCGTAGACAGCCACCGCAGTGCTAAGATAAACCATCCAAGGATGTCCCCCACCACTACCACTACTATTGTCGACATTAATTACGGTTTCCTTAGCCTGTACAAGTGGCTGTTGCATCTCTTTTTTGTTGCTCATCTTCCCCCCCTCTACATCCTCTACAGAAGCCATTTTTCATGTATGGCTAGCTGCTGCATACAAACCTTTGGTTACTCCTCATAAATGCCACTGTTCTGGACCTTATGTGTGCCACACTCCCATTTGATATAGAAGTTAGGTTAGACTAGATGTTTTTTGTAGCTTAATTGAAATGGTGGCTCTTATCAAAGAAATAAGACGGGAAAGTTCAGTCCCTTTTTAACTTCAACCGAATAATGGCATAATAAACTAGACGTGTTTATTCAGCAGTTTGTCTAATGGTGTTGAGTTTTGCCCAAAGGAAAGATATCTGTGATTTGTTCACATCCACAAAAATCTTCCATAATTGGATGAATACACAAATGATAGGGACTAGTGTTAAAAGGCTATAAAAGGCAAAATTTGATATTGTCCGCATTTTTGAATGATTATCTTCTTTCAACTTCGGCGGTTCCAAATTGATAGTTCTATTTGTCTACAATTAGCCTAGCATTTAGTTTTGGATCTGTTTGTTCTTCTTAATGTTTGTGAAATGTCAAATATTGTTGTTAATGTGAGATAGGAGTATATATTATACAGTTCAAGGTATACAATGCAGAAGATATGATGGCTTCTTGTGTTTGTCATTATGTTCATCAAATCTTCTATAGATAATACACCATGAAAGCATTGTTCATCTACATGAACGTGATTCAATGTTTGATCTAATCTTAACACATCAAGCGATTTGATTCACTTGTCAAAAATAAAGAATACTTATTGAAATCAATTGTATTTCTAGATAACCCCCTTTGCACCTAGGTACATATATACACATCACTCTTATGTCACTACAACTACTTGTACAAACTACAAAGATGATTTTGCATGACTAACAAGCCAATCATTCATCCCCCATGCCAGTTCCAATACTTTACACAAAATACACCGCTAATAAATATTTACAATTTACAACATATATCTATTTCCAACACTCCCCCTCAAGTTGGAGCATGCAAATTTGCAATGCCCAACTTACCTTGCAAATATTCAAATTGTTGTTTTCCCACAGCCTTGGTGAAACGTTCTGCATGTTGGTTGTGTGAGGACAAGTATGTAGGTTTCAAATTCTTCTTCTAGATTTCCTCACGTTTAAATGACAGTCTATTTCAATATGTTTTGTTCTCTCATGGAACACAGGGTTAGCAGCGATGTGAATGCCTGCTTGGTTATCACAAAATAATAGCATATGTGACTTGAGCCAAACAACCAATGAGCCTAAAAAATCCATATCATTTCGATGGTAGTTGTTGCCATAGCTCTATACTCTAGTTCTGTTGATGAACATTAAACAATGCTCTATTTTTTGGTGCTCCAGGATATGAGAGATTTACCCAATGTGATAAAATAACCTGTGAACGATCGCCGTGTAAGTGGACAATGGCCCCAATTTGAATCACTATATGCTCGAATCACCATATCACACTCTCTAGAAATCAAGTCGTGTCACAATAAGATAAATATGACATCCTATAAGACGTCGATAAAGTGATGGGTCATGAAAGTATTCCCTAGGTGCCATACCCAAATTATGATTTTGCTACACAGGAAAATCCACTAGTTTCATCCCTAATAACCCACACTCTTTGATAATGTTAGACGTATATTTACATTGAGTTATGAATAACCCATTGGATCCATGTGCCACCTCAATGCCAAGGAAATATTTTAGCTTCCCAAGATCCTTTATCTAGAAACATTGACCCAAAAATTGCTAAAAACTTGTACAAGCACTAGAATTGTTCCTTGCAAGTATGATGTCATCCACATACACAGGTAAGGCTATAAAAATTTTCTCATTTGTGATATGTGAATAATGAGTAATCTGCCCACGATTGGACAAAGCCATGCTCTTATAATGCTCCATTCAATTTAGCAAAGCTTTGTTGTGATGCTTGTCATAAGCCATACAAAGATTTACACAGCTTGCATACTTTGCCAGACCTAAATGCAGAGAATTAAAGGGGAAAATTCATGTAAATTTCTTCATCTAGATCTCCATGTAAGAATGCATTATTGACGTCCATCTAGTGCAAACCCAATTCTTAGACACTGCCACCTCAAGGAAACATCGAACACTTGCCATTTTGGCTCTTGGGGCAAAAGTTTCATGAAAATCCAATCCTTCTATTTGAGTGAAGCCTTGTGCAACAAGCCTTGCTTTATATATTTTAATAGACATATGAGACTTGTATTTTATTTTGTACACTCATTTACATCCCGTGGGCTTCTTTCCTAGTGGTAAATCTACAACCGATCAAGTCCCATTTTGCTCCAGAGCAGCAATTTCTTTTGTTGTTGTCCCACGCTATGGGATAATTTAACAGCCTCGTGAAAAGATTTTGCCTCAAATTCACTACTAACAGAAAAAAGAAATGCCTCACGCGCGGGTGAGAACTTTGTATACGTGACATAGTTAGCTAAGGGATAAGGAGTACTTAAGAAGCCTTCACGTTGTGGGTGAGCTTGTGGAAGATCATTCTCATCCTTAACAATATGACATACATAATCATCCAGGTATGATAGGGTCCTTCTTATGCATTGTCCTCGTCCAAGATTCTCTTCTGATTCTATTGTTATTTCTCCCTGGCCAACAACCAACTCATCGTCAATGTTGAGATTTTGAGCTACCTCACTTGGTTGATTAGTGTGTACTTCTATTTCTCCCTGCAAATTGCTCGTACTACTTGGCTCCTTATTTTGACATTTAATCCTTGCCCTGTCTTCTTGAATGGAAAGAGTTGTATTTCTTACAGATGCCCTATAAGTGTCTTATCATCCAATTCTAACAAAAGATCTTGCCTCATTTTGTCTTTTTTTTTTTTACTTCTTCCTCAAGATCATGTGAGTTTTCATACCTTTCATTCATGAAAGGAAAGATGTTTTCATAGAAGATCACATCACGTGACAAAAAACTTCCTTCGTTTCAACATTATATAACTTCCCCCCCTTTTTACCAAAATACGCTACAAAAATGCAACGACGAGTGATGACTTTGTGCACCTAATTTATCTTTTTGCATATGGTGGTTATGGGCATACGATAAACACCGAAAGGTCTCAGCATGCAAAAATGATGGTTTTTGGTTAGATAAGACTTCATAGGGAGTTTCACCCCGAGGGGCTTTGTAGGTGTTCGATTAATTAGGTGGGGAGCTATCAATATGCACTCCCCCCAAAAACTAATGGGGAAATTTGGTTGAAATCCAAGTGCTCCTGCAACATTTAATATGTGTTGGTGCTTTCTTTCAACCATACCGTTTTGTTGCAGTGTGTCTACGCAACTAATTTGATGCAAAATTCCATTTCTTTTCTAAAAGTTAATCATAAGATTGGAGGTGAATTCAGCAGAATGGTCACTTCTAATGCACTTGACATCTTTACTGAATAGTCGCTTGTCCGTAGCACAAAATGCAATTAATAAACTCCCAGTCTCACTCTATCCTTCATCAAGTATACCCAAACTCCCCTACTTCGATCATTAACAATAGTTAAACAATAATGAGCATCACAATAGGAGGGAGTGTGATATCTACTCCAAATGTCACAATGAATAAGATCAAAAATATTTGAGGGTATATTATCACTTAATGAAAAAGGCGTTGTACTTTGCTTTGCATGATGACACACATCACCCACCTCATCTTTATTTGTTCTCAAAACTAATTTCAGAAAAAAGAGAAAGATTTTGTCTTGATGGATGACCAAGTCTTTGATGCCATAATTCATAAGTGCTCACATGATTGACTTGTACAACTTCCTTTGCTTCTAGAGGCTTGTAATAGTAAATACCATTCCAAACCTCACCCACTCTAATCGGCATCCTCAAGGTAGGGTTCTATATTACACATATCTTGTTAGTAAATGTCACATAACAATCTAATTAATTAGCAAGATGCACTACGAAAATTAAATTACATCTTAAATTGGGGACATATAAAACGTCTTTTAATAAAAGATTAGACCCAAGGGTAGTGGTGCCCTATTTTACAGCATTGACTCATGCCCCATTTGATAATAACACCATTGTTGGCTTTGAGCCTCGTACATCTTGCAACATGTCCAATTTACTAGTCATATGGTGTGATGTACCACTATCTGTTATCCAAATCTTACCCGATTGGTTCTCCGATCGTGGATTGGATGACTCAATTAAGGTGAGTAACTTTTACACTTGTTTTGGTGTTAGACTAAGCACCAGCACTTGCTCGTTGTTCATATCAGTCAGCTTCTGGATTCCTTGTGCAGAATGTGCTTCATCGGTTACAGTAAATCCACGACCTTTTGTACGTGAAGCATCATGACCCATTTTGCCACAATGAGTACATTTTGGTCTATCTCGAACAAGTTGTTGGATGCGTGAATTCTTCCACTCTGGTGCTTCGTGGGCCACAAAGACAACTTCTGTACCATGGTCATCTCTTCCCCTTGTCAACATTTTGTGCTTCTCCTCGTGGGTTAACATTGCATAAACTTTGCCTGATGTGGGAAATGTCTCTAATGCCAGAATTTGCAGAAGTAAATTTCTACAAAAATCATCATCGAAACCCATTATAAATTGAATCACCTTATCCTTTTCCCATTCTTGGGCAGTTTTCGATGCCGATCCACACTTGCAAGAGGGAACCACAGAGTATTGTGACAACTCGTTATAAATGGTCTTGAATTTAGAGTAGTAAGTTACTGCATTCATTCCACTGGTCTGCTTCAATTAGACCTGATAAATGGGTCATTCGGGTCAGGTATGGGTCGAGTCTTAGTTCGATTCGAGTCACTTTCGGGTCAACTATGTTCAGGTCGGGTTAGGGTTTGGTTTGGGTGAATTTTGGGTTTGGGTCACATTCGGGGTCAACCATGTTCGGGTTGGGTTCAGTTCGGTTTGGGTGAAGTTCGAGTTTGGGTCACTTACGGGTATTATGATCGGGTCGATATGGGATCGGTTCGGGTGGAGTTCGAGTCGGGTTTGTTTCGGGTTGTCACAGCAGCCCGGTTCGAATCTGGTATGGGTCAAGTGTAATTTGAGTCAGGTGCGATTTAATTTAATGCTGGGGCAAACATCAGGTCGCGTGCAAATCGAATAGGGTATAAATCAAATGGACTTAATTTTGAATCATTGCATGTTTTCAATGTAGCAATCTTTAGTTCTTTACTCTCAACTTGCATTTAAAAGATAAAAACCGCTACACTAGACAAACCCATTTATTCTATATTTCTCTTTCAATTCAAACGTTAATAACTAATTGATTATATAAAAATACATATATATATATATATATATATATATATATATATATATATATATATATATATATACATACACACACACACACACA
>JACYFF010031954.1:50588121-50624071 GCA_017589665.1 Selenicereus undatus
CCCCCCACCAAGAAATCAAGGTTATGATGTGTTTAAGTGGGGTAATCAAGCTTAAACATTAAACCGTGCAAATTGGAGGGCAATTTGGGCGGTTTGAGAAAACTCCTTGATCTTCCATCCTCTTATGTGCATGATTTGAAATCAATGTTTCGACTTGATTGTAGACTTCTTGAGGATTCCAAAAATGCAAAAATTCATGACTTTAGCCATGATTAGGCTTGAGTAATGACATGGACAAAACCAGGCAATTTCTGGTTTGCTAGCCCGTGAACACTTCTTTGTTCTTCTTGAACATTTTGAACCAATGCTTGTATTTATGAGCTCGAATTGGACCTTCTTCCTTGTCAATGGTGATGGGGAATCCATCATCCTCCCCTTGTTGAGAAGATTTGATCCTCAAATCAGCAAGGTAATCATCGTCATGGTAATCTTGCAAATCAGCTACATTGAATGTGGCTGAAACTCCATAGTCACCTGGCAAATCAACTTTGTAAGCATTGTCATTAATACGTTCAAGTACCTCAAATGGACCATCAGCTTGTGGCATTAGCTTATTCTTCCTCTTGGATGGGAACCTCTCTTTTCTAAGATGAATCCATACAAGATCTCCTGGTTGAAATACCACTTGCTTCTTGTTCTTGTTGGCGTGAGCTTGATAGGCTTCATTAGTCTTCTCAATCTTGCTCCTTACCAACTCATGAACCTTCTTGATTTGTTCTACTCTTTTAGCTGCATCTGGATGTGGCTTCTGATCAAAAGACCATGGAATAAGATCAAGTGGACTAAGGGGATCAATTCCATAGACCACCTTGAATGGAGAAAGATTAGTTGCCTTGCTTGGTGTCATGTTGTAACCAAACTCTGCATGTGGTAAAAGCAAATCCCAAGCTTTGGCATGAGGCTTAATCAAAGCTCTTAGGAGAGTTCCTAAGGTTCGATTAGTAACCTCAGTTTGCCCATCAGTTTGTGGATGACAAGTAGTACTATGGATCGGAGTGTTGGCCTCTAAAAAAGACGCAGGTCCAACGGTTGATGGTAGCTGAGATGAGAATGGTCAGGTGGATGTGTGGTTTTACGAGATTGGACAGAATTAGGAATGAAGTAATCAGGGGTTTAGCTAAAGTGGCCCCCATAGAGGAGAAGATGAGGGAATCGAGGCTCAGATGGTTCGGCCACGTGAAAAGGAGAAGTGTGGCCGCCCCAGTGAGAAGGTGTGAGATGATTCACGCCCCCAATGGTAAGAGAGGGAGGGGTAGACCGAAGAAGAGCCTAAAAGAAGTGGTTAGAGAGGACCTGAGAGTTGTCGGTCTTACGGAGGACATGGCTCAGGATAGGAGGCTGTGGCGGGATAGGATTAAGGTTTCGAATTGTAGGGGACCGCCTCCGTAGGGGGCAGTAGCCTAGGCGGTGTAGGGCGGGTAGGGTTTTTGGTGTGCTTGTCTGCAGGTCGTGCTTTTCTGGGATGTGACGGCACTAAGCACCCCTGGTTTGTTCAGGTATGTCTTTACTCCTTCTTTATTTGCTATCCGACCCCTTTTCTCTTCCCCCTTCGCTTACTCCGTAAATGGTTTCGCAATCGTTTTCTCTATAAAATTTTTATCAAAACTGTTTTGTGGGTCCTATGGAATCAACCTCTCTATGGGTAGGAATACCGGTAGAGGTAAGGTTGCCTAAAGCTGGATCTCCCCAGACCCCGTGAAAGCGGGACCCACACTGGGAGTTTGTTGTTGTTGTTGTTGTACCTAACTTCTTCCACAAAGTAATCCAAAAATGACTCAAAAACTTGGTATCCCTATTAGAAACAATAGACCTAGGCACACCATGTAGCCTTGTTACTTCTTTGAAATACAAATTAGCAATATGTGTAGCATCATTAGTCATGTTGCATGGTATGAAGTGAGACATCTTAGAAAACCTATCAACCACAACAAAGATAAAATCCTTGTTTCTTTGGGTTTTAGGAAGTCCAAGAATGAAATCCATACTTACATCAACCCATGGAGAAATGGGAATAGGAAATGGAGTGTATAAGCCTTGAGCTAGTGAATGACTCTTTGCAACTTGACACGTTCCACACCTCTTTAGGATATCATGTACATCACGTTCCATACCTGGCCAATAGTAATGTTCCCTTAGCATGATAGTAGTCTTGTTCTCACCATAATGTCCAGCTAGGGATCCTCCATGAACTTCTCTGATTAGCAACTCTCTGGTACTACACCTTAGAACACATAGCCGAGTACCCTTGAATAGAAAACCTTCCTGGATATGAAAATCTCCTTTGGGGTGTTTAGAACAAGCAGCATATAATGCCCCAAAGTCTTCATCATTGGCATATAAGACTTGTAGATGCTCGAAACCAAGCACACAAGCATCTAACTGAAATAATAAGAGATACCTCCTGGATAGAGCATGTGCACCTTGATTGAGTTTACCTGACTTGTGCTTGATAGTGAAATGATATGATTGCATAAACTCAACCCAGTTGGCATGTTTGGAGTTTAACTTGTGCTGGCCTTGTATATACATCAATGCTTCATGGTCAGAATGTAAGATAAACTCAGTTGCAATAAGATAATGATTCCAATGCTCTAAACATCTCACAATAGCATAAAACTCTTTATCATAAGTGGAGTATTTTCTTCTAGAATCACATAGCTTCTCACTAAAGAAGGCTAGAGGTTTACCTTCTTGAGTAAGAACTCCACCAATGCCTACACCAGAGGCATCACATTCAACTTCAAAGACTTTGCTAAAGCATGGTAATGATAGAACCGGTGCTTGAGTAAGTCTAGTCTTGATCTCCTCAAAGGCAGATTGAGCTTTTGGATTCCATATAAAGGATGTACCTTTGATAACTTCAGTCATAGGAGCCATTATAGTGCTAAAATCTCAAATGAATCTCCTGTAGAAAGAAGCTAAACCATGGAAAGCTCTAACCTCATGAATGCTCTTAGGTATAGGCCAAGAACGAATGGCTTCTACCTTACCTTCATCTACCTTTATACCATCTTCAGTCACAGTATAACCAAGTAATGTAACTTTAGGAGTGAAGAAAGCACACTTCTTAAGGTTACCAAACAACTTTTCACGTTCTAAGACAAGCATAACTTGAGTTAAGTGATCTTGATGTTCATGCTCATTCTTAGAATGCACCAAAATATCATCAAAGTAGACTACCACAAACTTGCTAATATAAGGTCTAAACACTTGGTTCATTAACCTCATAAAAGTGCTAGGTGCATTAGAAAGACCAAAAGGCATTACCAACCACTCATAGAGTCCACCTTTTGTCTTGAAAGCTGTCTTCCATTCATCACCTTCTCTGATTCTGATTTGGTAGTAACCACTTTGAAGATCAATCTTTGAAAACACTTTAGAGCCATGCAACTCATCTAGCATATCTTCAAGTCTTGGTATGGGATACCTGTACTTGATAGTAATCTTGTTAATGGCCCTGCTTTCAACACACATTCGCATTCCACCATCTTTCTTTGGCACCAAAAGAGCTGGAATGGCACATGGACTCAAAGACTCTCGAATCAAGCCCTTTTCCTGCAATTCTGCAACTTGTCTTTGAATCTCATTAGTATCCTTTGGATTCATCCTACATGTAGGCTTGTTGGGTAGGATGGAACCAGGAATAAGATCAATGTGGTGTTGAATGTCTCTTTTTGGCGGTAAACCCGTGGGGATCTCCTCAGGGAATAAATGACAGAAGTTTTCAATGAGTGCTTTGGCAATGGGAAGAGTGGGCATCAAATTTTCAGGTTCTTCCTGGATGCTTAGTATCCACTCTCTAAAGGCCTTAAACTCATGTTGAGAAGCGTTTAAAACTGACTCAATCACGGCTAGTAGACAATCACCGTGTTTGGGCTTATTTTGTGGGGGTATTTCGTGGAGTTTGGATGGGGGTAAAGGGGCTAAGGTGATTTTCTTGCCATCCTTGGTAAATGAGTAAGTGTTTAAGTAGCCATTATGCATAACTCTACGGTCATACAACCATGGTCTTCCCAAAAGAATATGACATGCATTCATAGGAATAACATCACACCATAACTCATCTTCATAGTTCTTTCCAATGGAAAATGAAACCAAACAATGAGAGTTCACCTAAATTCCCTTGCTTTGATTTAGCCACTGGATGTTGTATGGATGTGGATGAGTCATTGTTTGCAGCCCTAGTTTCTAAATCATGCTTAGAGAAACTACATCAGAGCAACTTCCTCCATCAATGATCAAAGAGCATATTTTACCATGAGTGGTACATCTGGTATGAAATATGTTCTCTCTTTGCTCATCTTTAACTCCTTTCTAATTGCTTAGAACTCTCCTTAGGGCTAAGAGTTCACCTTCATCAGCTTCTTCAACAACATCTTCTTGAGTTTCTTTAAGTTCTAGCTCACTTTCAATTTCGTTCTCCTCCTCTTTAAAGTCTTCCTTTACGGTCGTCCATTCAGCTAGGGTGATAACCTTTCTATTTGAACATTCAGAAGCAATATAGCCAAGCCCTTGACATTTAAAACATCTTCTACTGCTCATTGGGTTAGGGTTGGGATGAAATGGGGGTGCTGGAGCTTTTTGAGGTGCCGTGGTTCTTTGTGGATTAAAGGGAAAGGGATTTTGCGGTTTAGGAGGTGGGTTAGAACTCCCCTTGTTAAAAGGTTGGTTCCAAATGAAAGGCTGTGTTTTGAGGTTTTTGGGGCTGTTTAGCCTTCTTTTGTTGTTCCACTTTGTGAGCTAATTAATACACAAACATCATCAAAAGAAGCATAGGCTTTCAACTCTACCACATTAGAATACCTAGGATCAAGACCTCCCAGGTATCTAACTATGGTTTGCTCTTCAGGTTCTTGAATATCAATTTTAATCATCAATTTCTCAAACTCATGGGTATATTCTTCAACATTCATGCTACTTTGAGTGAGATTATGAAATAGAGAATAACAATCTTGGACATAAGTAGGTGGGAGAAACCGTGCCTTAAGCTTAGTCTTCATCTTTTCCCAAGTTTGAATTCTATACTTTCTTTCTCTAAGCCTCTTAACATTCAAGTTTGTCCACCATAAAGATGCATACTTTTGGAGTCTTAATGCCACCAATTTAACCTTCTTATCATCAAGTATATTCTTATACTCAAAGACTCTTTCAACAGTATGTAACCAATCAAAACTCTTCAGGATCAAGCTTACCTTCAAATTCAGGAACTTCAACTCTAAAATCATTGGTATTGGCTTGAATCTGTGGCTCTCCTCTAACCATTCTAGGTACTTCTTCTTCACTTGATGAATCAATATCATGGCTATAGACTTGCTCACGTGCCCTTGGTTCTGATTAAAGAGTGTCTTCATTCAACCTTTGCTTTTGCTTCAAGAATAAACCCAATTGCTTTCGTAAGTAGTCATTTTGTGCTTGAGCTTCTTGGTTTCTTTGAGAGTCTTCTCGAATTTTGCCAGCCAAGAACTCATTTTGTTTCATCACGGCTTCAAACCTTTCTGCCAAACACAAGCTTGAACAAGTCATGCTTGAATAGGGTTGCTAGAACAAAGGATAAAATCGAATTTGTGTGGGAGGGAGTAAGTGAATGAATTGCGGAAGTGGAAGGTATGCAAGGCCTAGGAGAAACCTTTGCTTTGATACTAAATATGATGTATGTCTCAAGGGAAGAAGAAACCCAAGCTAACACACATCAAGAGACAACCAAAACTTAAAAATATAACACGGCCAAAGGGAGGCACGGTCGTGCCTATGTGCACGGCCACATCGTGCCAACTTGCTGCCCACCGAAACTAGAAAACACTAGTTATGCACGGTTTGAAGGCTTTTGATGTTTGCTTTGATTCTAGACCCTTTTGTGTAGTTTAGGCCGTGGGAATGGATGGGAATGGAAGAATGAGGGAATATGAAGGATATGCCAAGTGAAAGAGATTAACTTAAGAATTCAAGCTAATAACCTCACTTAGAAACTGTGTAACTCAAACTAGAATAGGATAGACTAAACTCTAGGATTGGATACAGAATCACCACCAACCTTTGAGTTCAGGGCCCTTAATCTTGATTAAGATACAGAAACACCACTTAATCAAGGTTAAGAATCACTTGGACACCACCTTAATTGGCCTAATTAAGGATAAGCAAGCAAGAGTTTGAAGAAGTGAAAGCAAATGCTCTCAAACTGATTTTCTCATTCAAAACGGTTATGTTTAGCAATGGCCGTGTGGGAGCTTTAAGTAGTAGCAAAAATGGCCAAGCTATCAAGTAAGCAAGCAAGCAAACACCTCCTCCTTTCCTTACTAGTGAGGAAAGGTGTTAAGAACTAATTACATTCGGTTTAGTGCTAATCTAGTTACAAGCATGCTTAACTAAACTAATACATTCAAATCATGAAGTAAAACAATGTCTAAGTCGATTATACATTACTTAGCCTTCACTTAAGCCTTAATACAACCAGAAAATGGAGCTAGAGAGCATGTGCACAACCGAAAAGTGAAGTCCCTTTGCGGTTACCCAATGAGAGAAGAGAGACAAGATATCTTGTTTCCTCTTCCTTATTGGTCGAACTTCCCAAGGCGCAACCACTCCTAGAGAGCCTTGGAAGGTGTGCCAAGATTTGGAAGGTGTGCCAATCAATTTTCTAGTGAAGAAGTCGGCTGGTTTGAAGAGAATAAAACCGGTTCAAGCAAACCAAGTTCAAGCATGTTGCTGGCCGGTTTTTTGACAGAAATTAAACATAGCAAATGTGATCATGATTTGGGCTTTAAGCACGGGGTAGCTTTAGGATGTGTACAACCCCCCACCAAGAAATCAAGGTTATGATGTGTTTAAGTGGGGTAATCAAGCTTAAACATTAAACCGTGCAAATTGGAGGGCAATTTGGGCGGTTTGAGAAAACTCCTTGATCTGCCATTCTCTTGTGTGCATGATTTGAAATCAATGCTTTGACTTGATTGTAGACTTCTTGAGGATTCCAAAAATGCAAAAATTCATGACTTAAGCCATGATTAGGCTTGAGTAATGGCATGGACAAAACCGAGCAATTTCTGGTTTGCTAGCCCGTGAACTCTTCTTTGTTCTTCTTGAACATTTTGAACCAATGCTTGTATTTTGGAGCTCGAATATGACCTTGAGTGACATGTTGGACCTTCTTCCTTGTCAATGGTGGTGGGGACTCCATCAATTAGAGAAAGAGCAAGAAGTATTGGTTCAACAATGGAAGTGGGCAGAGGGCTGTCGCGGTACCATCTTTCGGACTACAGTAGCAGTTGTATGGGTACGGAGGTTTGTGGTCCTCGGTCCAAGTTCTCAGCCTTATTCAGTCTTCGGTTTGATCCGGAGTAGATTGGTTACACCGGTGGACCAGACCGGGACCAACTTTATTTTTTATAGTCATGGTTAATGTGGGTGGGGGTGGGGAGGGATGGTAAATATCCTCTGTATAGATCGGGAGCATGAGCAGTGAAGATGGTGCTCTGCTTTGACAAAGTTTGGAAGTCATTATATGAAATCAGAACCTGCAAAGTATTCATGTAGAGGATTAAGCTAGTTAACAAATTGCTCCTCTTGTCAATTTGCGGTGTGTGATTAAATAGTTAATCTCTTCCTTACATTCATGCCTCGTTATGACTAGGGGTCTTATAGGCTAGTACTTGAACTTTACTTACCCTGGCAGAAGCACCTGGAAAGGTGAGATGTTAAGGCTGATAGTGCTGCGATTTTTAAAAGTCGCATGCTTTTTGATTTGCACATGAAAAATCAATTATGATAACTTGAATTGATTTTTATCATGTGCTTGCAAGATTGCGTGTTGTCTTTGCTAGTTGGTATGCTAAGACAAGTTGAATTTCATTGAAAATGTTGAGTCACCAAATGTCCATCGGTGAAGAGCCTTTGTTCAAGCTTTTAATGGCAAAAACGAACAGTCTAGCAAACCCAGATGCCCAACACAAGCATTCTCAATATTGATCTAAAGTCGTTCCAATCCTGGTTCAGTCCCGGTCTAGACCGACTCTTTTTCGGTCTGATCCTTGGTCATCCATTGTAGCTTTATTTAGTCTTCGGTCTAGGCTGGTCCGGGCTGCTCCTAGCCTGATGAACACCCCTATTGGTGGTAGTATAAGGGTGAGCATGATTGGATACCTGGTTGAACTTTTAGGAATCGGAACCGGACCCGGTTGGAACTGGGAGATAGAATTTGGAATCGGGTCGTAGAATTTGGACCCAATCCCATACTCAGTCGGGATCGGGTCCGATTCAGCGTACTCGGTTCCTAAATGATTTTTTTTTTAATTTTTTTTTCTCATTTGCCCGTAAGAAAATAGGCAGAGGGAGGGATTGAAGAAAGTTGAGAACTCATATTTGAAGTCAAATTGCTAAAAACCAAATTATAAAGCTAAGTCAAATACATGATAAGCAGTAAAGAAGATTCACATACTATAAAATAAATTAAGAGGATTGGAGATAATGTTAATCAGAAACCCACAGATCAAGATTAGAAAACGAACAAGAAACCTAAAAATTATTTTTATTATGTTGAAATAGAGGGAAAAAGAGAGGGAAATTGTGAAAATAATATAAAAACAAATACGTAGTAAGCAACAAGGCTCGTAAGGAGAAAACTGAAGCTGGATGGAGGATCCATGGCAGTCAAGATAGATAAAGTGTAACTTAGGGATAAATTGGAAGCAAAAATGATAAAAAGTTGAACTGGGGTAGTTGGGAGTGAGGTCTCAGTACAAAAGATACATCATTTGAAGAATAAGAGTTTACTTTTTCTATTTTTCTATCGAAATTCTTTAAATTTTGATCAGATAGTAAGTACTGGATACGGGTCCAATTCCAAATTTTTAGGACTCGGTATCAGAGCCAACTACAATAGGGTCCTAAATTTTAGAACCGGTCACAGAACCAGTCTAATCGGATCCGGGTTTATACCCACCGAGTCCAAACCAGTTCCGTGTCCAGAACCATGTACACGATTTTTTTCACTCATCAATAATATCCTATCTGTCAAATTTTAGATGAAATTTTGAGTTGAATAAAGAAGCAGTGCATATTTCATCCTAAAATTAGGATGAATATCGTTTTTCGTATGTTGTTTAATAATAAGAAACTAAAAATAATTTATCATTACCGACATCTAAAATATGCTATAATGCACAACAATTGTTAAAACAAATAAAATTTTAAAATAAAAATCAATAAAATTTTGATAATTAGTCAATTTAAATATTAATTTTTGATGCAAAACGGGATCCTGAATCTCATCTTTTATTCAATCTCAAAAGATTCAAAACTTTCCACCAAATTGCCCTTCTAAAGCCTTAACTCACCAAAGAAGAATTCTAAAGGAAGACTCTACTCACCACTCTTAAATAAAGAGCTAAACATGTGATCGGGACCATCTTCATAACCCTCCCAACATTTCCCCCTCCATCCCACAAGAGCCCAACATCATCAAGGAAGTCCAAGAAGCGCAAGAAATGGTCCAAAAAATCATGAACAACACAAATGACATGCTGCCCAGTTTGGCCAGAAATTGGCTCGGTTTTACAAGCCTGATTAGCCAAGCTTAAAGTGGACTTAAGAGGCTGCAAATTGACTTTTTGGAATCCTTAATATGTCAGCTTCAAGGACATATAAAGAGTTCTAGGTTAACTCTAGGAAATAAGTCAATTAGAGCCTTTTTCCAGATGCTTCAGAAACTGTCCCAGTCTGCATATGCTACACCTTCTTCCCCATATCTCCCAAACGGTGGCTCCAAATTGCTGGCAACTTGAGCCACGTGAAAGCTGACTTCCTAAGATTTCCAGCAAGGTCTGTCTCACCCAATTTGAGTGATAAACCTAGGAGACATAGTTGTTTGAAGTTGACTTTTGTAAACTGAAAAGTTGCTGACAAAAAGCAAAAAGTACTTTTCAGCTTTTGTCTTTTACTTTATGGTTTGCCCTTGCTTTTGGACGTGTAAGACCTCTTGGTCCCCCTTTGTTGCAGCTTGTTAAAGGTTCCCCACTATATAAGGGAGGCCTTGGGTTGTAAAGAAACACTTGATGAATGAATTTGAACTTTGAGTTGTGAAAACTCTCTTCATTATCTCTCAAAATTCCTAGTGTTATATCTTAAGTGTTTGGCAACCTCAAGTGGGTCTATAGGTCTTCTTAACTCAACTAAGAAGGTGATTCATTTTTGTAACTTAGTTGAAGGAAGAAAATTGCCCAAGTGTGCAAACCAAGGTGGATATTCAATCACCCTTGCTAGTCCACTTGATCTCTATCTTGGTTCTTGGTTACTTTGGATCTACTTCCTTCCTTCTACCCAAATGCATTCTTAATTCACTTTTGCAAATCTTTGCCTTAGTGAAGCTTGAATACATTAAGTGGTATCAGAGCTTAGGCTACCCTCTTGGCTAAGCTTCCATCACCCAAACACATCACCAAACACAAGAACCACAAAAACAGCCCAAACACTTTTCCCACAAATTTCCAGCCGTGCCAAAACAGAAAGGCAGCACGGCCACACCGTGACACCCCACACGACCGTGCCACCCCCTTCCTGTGCCAAAACAACCCTTCTTCACTCTAAAGCCATCATGTCTACAAGCCTCACTCCTGAACAAGTGGCCGAGCAAGCCCTTAGAGAGAAGGTCGAGCTAGAAGCCCAAGTTAAGTATCTTCGAACTCAACTTGGTCAAATGATGTAAGAAAGGCGAGGCACTTTAAGGAGCTCAAGAAGCACAAGCAAGCAAGTGGACTCGAATGCTTCGGATGATGAAAGCAATTCCCTTGGTGATTTTAAAGAGGATGTACATGCAAGGAGGTCAAGGAGGCATCATAGGCCTCAAGACTGAAGCTATAATCACTTCAAGGTGGATATTCCCGACTTTGAAGGTCAACTTGATTCGGATGTATTCTTGGATTGGCTTCAAACCGTTGAAAGAGTTTTCAAGTTCAAGGACATCCCCGAAGAAAGAAAGGTAAAGCTTGTTGCTTTAAAGTTTAGAAAGTATGCTTCCATTTGGTGGTTAAATGTTGTGACTAAGAGAGTTAGGGAGGGTAAAGAGAAGATAAGAACTTGGGAGAAAATGAAGTCCAAACTTAAGTCCAAGTTTTTGCCACCCCATTACTTACAAGACAACTTCCTTAAACTCCACCACCTCAAACAAGGGTCTAAGAGTGTCGAAGAATACACTAGAGAGTTTGAGTAATTGTTCTTGAAATGTGATTTGAAAGAGGACGAGTCTCAAACTTTGATTAGATACTTGAGTGGATTGAATGATGAAATTGCTCATGTTGTTGAACTCCACCCTTACACTTCCTTAGATGAGCTTAGTGTCTTAGCTCACAAAGTGGAGTCACAAAAGAAAGCCAAGGGCAACGACATGGCCTCTAAGCCTAACCCCCATCCTTACCCATTCCAAAAGCCCTCATACTACCCTCCCAAATCAACTCCAAACTCAAACACAAGACCCCCTCCACCAAATCCCCCTCAAACTCCCTCAAAAAAACCTCCAACGCCCGGTGACAAAAAGAGATGTTTTCGTTGTCAAGGCCTTGGACACTTTGCTTCTAAGTGTCCTAACAAAAGAATTGTCACTTTGGCCGAATATCAAGCTTCTTATGAGGAGCTAGATGATGAGAATGATGGAGAAGAAAAGGAGCTTCTCATGACCGAAGCTCTTGAAGAAGTTGAAGAGGGACCCGATGAAGGACAAATGCTTGTGATAAGAAGAGCCTTGAGTGGTATTGCTTCCCAACATGACATGGAGCAATGGGAGAACATCTTTGACATTTGGTGTACCGTGAAAGGCAAGGTTTCCTCTCTTATTATTGATGGTGGAAGTTGTGCCAATGTTGCTTCCAAGACTCTAGTGGACAAGCTCAAGCTTTCGGTCTCTCCACATCCAAGCCCTTACACCATCCAATGGCTCAATCAAGGTAAAGGCTTGCAAATCTCTTCTCGTTGTTTATTTAGCTTTTCAATTTGAAAGAGTTACAAGGATGAGATTTGGTGTGATATTGTGCCCATGGATGCTTGTCATGTCCTCTTGGGACGTCCATAGTTGTTTGATAAAAGTGTGATGCATGATGGTCGGTTGAACACATATACATCTACCAAAGACCACAAAAAGATCACCCTTACCCCTCTCAAATCCACCTCATAAAAGGCCTCAAGACACTCCTAGCATGGATGTCTTTCTCACCACCCTACTCCATTCCCAACTCCATGAATATGATGATTTCAAGGATTGGATTTTACTTGGCCAAGAACCGACCGAGGCTAAGGATTCTTCCCATCCTTTGCTTTCCCCTCTCCTCAAAGATTTTGAACATGTCTTCCCTAGTGAGGTCCCACATGGCCTCCCTTCCAAAAGATCCATACAACACAAAATAGACCTCATTCCCGGTGCCACCCTCACAAACAAGTCGGCCTACTGAATGAACCCCCAAGAGACTCAAGAAGTGCAACGGCAAGTAGATGAGCTTGTTGCTAAGGGCTTAATCCGTGAAAGCCTTAGCACATGTGTCGTGCTGACCTGGCTTGTTCTTAAGAAAGATGGGTCAATGAGAATGTGTGTGGATAGTAGAGCGATCAACAAAATCACTATCAAATATCACTTTCCTATTCCACGGTTGGAGGATCTCCTAGATGAGCTTCGTGGAGCCACCATCTTTTCTAAGATTGATCTTAGAAGTGGCTACTACCAAAGCCGGATTTATGAAGGAGATGAGTGGAAGACGGCCTTCAAGACTAAAGGAGGTCTCTATGAGTGGCTTGTTATGCCATTCGGGTTGACAAATACACCAAGTACTTTTATGAGGCTTATGAACCAAGTTCTCAAGCCCCTCATTAGCAAATTCATGGTTGTCTACTTTGATGACATCTTGGTGTATAGCAAGAGTGAAGTAGAGCATGCCCATTATCTACAACAAGCCTTGAGTATTCTATCTCAAGAAGAGCTCTATGGAAACTTAGAGAAGTGCCAATTTTTCACTTCTCAAGTTATATTTTTGGGCTATGTTGTGTCGGCCCAAGGAATTCATGTTGATGAGGGCAAGATTCAAGCATTCCGAGATTGGCCTGTTCCTACTTCAATTCAAAAAGTTAGGAGCTTCCATGGCCTAGCCTTTTTCTATAGGAGGTTTGTGACAAATTTTAGCACCATTGTTGCCCCCATGACTGAGGTGCTCAAGGCCAAAAGGTTTGAATGGACCAAGCAAGTTCAAAGGGCCTTTGAAGAAATCAAGTGCAAGCTCACAAGTGCAACCATTCTAGCTCTACCAAGCTTCTCCAAAGTATTTGAAGTAGAGTGTGATGCTTCCGGTGTTGGGATAGGGGCTATCCTATCTCAAGAGAAGAGGCCTCTAGCCTTCTTTAGTGAAAAGCTCAATGATGCCAAGCGGAAGTATTCAACATATGACAAGGAATTCTATGCCATTGTGAGAGCTTTGGAGCATCGGAGGCACTATTTGCTGGGAGGAGAATTCATTCTCCATTCGGATCATGAGGCTCTCAATTTCATACAAGGGAAACACAAGCTCAACCCAAAGCATGCAAAGTGGGCTGAGTACCTCTAAGCCTTTCATTTTGTGATCCACCACAAGTCGGGTCAACTCAACAAAGGGGCGGATGCATTATCAAGAAGGTACCTCTTACTCTCTACCTTGGAATCCAAAGTCGTTGGTTTTGAGATTATTAAGGGGTTGTATACCCAAGATGAAGACTTCAAGGAAGCTTATGAGAAGTGTTCTATCCATGCCCATGGTTTATTTCACTTGGAGCATGGGTTTCTCTTCAAAGGAACCCGACTATGGATACCAAAGAGTGGGTTTCGGGAACTCTTGATTCAACAGCTCCATGGTCGGGCTTTGGCCGGACATTTTGGCATTGAGAAAACGTGTTTCATACTCAAGGAACACTACTATTGGCCAAGCATGTCCAAAGATGTGGAACATTTTGTAAGAAGGTGCTCTACTTGTTAACTTGCCTAGAGTCACCTTCGGCCTCAAGGTCTCTATTCTCCCCTCCTGGTTCCACATGGCCCATGGGAAGATGTAAGCTTGGATTTCATCACCGGGTTGCCAAGGACGCAAAGACACAAAGACTCCGTCATGGTGGTGGTGGATCAGTTGTCAAAGATGGCACACTTTGTGGCATGTCATACCATAAATGATGCCTCTCATGTTGCTAATCTCTACTTTAGAGAGATTGTGCGTCTCTATGGCATACCAAGAAGCATGGTGTCGTATCGGGACACGAAATTCTTGAGTTACTTTTGGCTCACTTTGTAGAGAAAGCTAGGCACTCATCTCAAGTTTAGCACAACTTGCCACCCACAAACAGATGGTCAAACGGAGGTGACCAACCATACATTGGGAACCTTGCTTCGGGTTCTAGTCAAGAAAAGCATTAAGGGGTAGGATGAGTTGCTTTGCCACGCCGAGTTTGCTTTCAACCGAACACCAAGGCTGCAATTCGTTCGCCCTTTCAAGTGGTGTACGGCTACAATCCAAGAACTCCCTTAGACTTAGTTCCCATTCCAAATCAAACCAAGTTTAGTTGGGAGGCCGAGAAGAGGGCAAAGGAAATCCAAGAGCTTCATGCCAAAGTGGGGGAACGAATTGAAAAGTCTAATGAACAAGCCAAGTAACATGCCAACAAGCATAGGAAAGAAGTTCATTTTCAGCCCGGAGACTTGGTTTGGATCCATTTGAGGCAGAAAAGATTCCTAAGCAAGAACAAGTCACAGCTCATGTCGAGGTCGAATGACCCATTTGAAGTGCTTGAAAAGATTGGTCCAAATGCCTACAAAGTGGACCTTCCTGGTGAGTACAGAGTCTTCGCCAACTTCAACGTGGCTGACCGAAGTCCTTATTATGTAGAAGATGAAGAGCTTCCAAGTTTGAGGTCAAACTCTAATCAAACCGGGGAGTATGATGGGGACCATATTCGTAACCCTTACAACCTTTCCCCCTCCATCCCACAAGAGCCTAGCATCACCAAGGAAGTCCAAGAAGTGCAAGCAATGGTCCGAAACATTATGAACAACACAAATGACATGCTGCCCAGTTTGGCTAGAAAGTGGCTCGGTTTTGCAAGCCTAATTGCCCAAGCTTAAGGTGGACTTAAGAGGCTGAAATTTTACTTTTTGGAACCCTTAATATGTCAGCTTCAAGGAAATATAAAGATTTCTAGGTTAGGTCTCAAGGAAAAAAGTCAATTGGAGCCTTTTTCCAGATGTTGCAGAAACTATCCCAATCTACATATGTTGGACCTTTTGCCCCATATCTCCCAAACGGTAGCTCCAAATGGCTGTAAACTTGAGGTACGTGAAAGCTGACTTCCTAAGATTTCCAACAAGGTCTATTTCACCCAATTTGAGTGAGAAACCCAGGAGATATAACTCTTTGAAGTTGACCTTTGTAAACTGAAAAGTTGCTGACAAAAAGCAAAAAGTACTTTTCACCTTTGATTTTTGATTTATAGTCTCCCCTTGCTTTTGGACGTGTAATACCTCTTGTTTCCCCTTTCTTGCAGCTTTTCAAAGGTTCCCCACTATATAAGGGAGGCCTTGGGTTGTAAAGAAACACTTGATGAATGAATTTGAACTTTGAGTTGTGAAAACTCTCTCCATTATCTCTCAAAATTCCTAGTGTTATATGTTGAGTTTTTGGCAACCTCAAGTGGGTCTCTAGGTCTTCTTAACTCAACTAAGAAGGTGATTAATGTCTGTAACTTAGTTGAAGGACGAAGATTGCCCAAGTGTGCAAACCAAGGTGGGTCTTCAATCACCTTTGTCCACTTGATCTCTATCTTGGTTCTTGGTTACTTTGGTTCTACTTCCTTCGTTCTACCCAAATGTATTCTTGATCACTTTTGCCAATCTTTGCCTTAGTGAAGCTTGAATACATCAACATGTAGGGATTTTAGTGAGAGAAAATGGTCATATGCCTCTCCATTCATAATTCAACTTCAAGCTTAGTTAACGAGGAGGTATTGGGGTCTATAAATACCCAAAATGGGAGGGGGAGGATAAGCTATTACAATAGTGGGGCAAGTGTATCAATAGAAGAATTACAAATTATCTTCGGATAATAAGTCAAATTAATAAGATAATTACAACCAAGGTAAGCTGTATTTTTTAGGATTCATCCTCCATCTTTAGAGAGATTTAAAAGGCTCTACGCCACCAATAGAGGTTCTACCACTTGACGTGTCTTCCTTGGTGAGTTTATAATCACTCCATGCTAATTAATCGCAAAAATCACAGCTGTACCCTCCTCACTGATGGCCAAATTCCAGATTGGTCCAAAACTAGAATTTTGTGCACCCTCCATATAATTAGGTCATTTATGCCAATATTGAAATCCACTACCTAATTTTAGCTTATGGGGATAAAATAAACATCTTAGGGAAGCATCCGAACTTAGTATTGCATCGTTTGAGCTTCGTTGGATTGGATTTAAACTTGACCCAAATTTAGCAAGTTTATTGGGTAAAAACTAGTACTACTGCAATGGAATTGTTACCACTTTAGGGAATTCAAATGCAAATATCTATTGAAAATATTTACACATTCCAATATTCGACTTTATCATCTTTCCAACAAGCCATAGGTAATTAATTTTTGAACCCTTTTGATAGGTGAAACACCAGACAAAGTGGGCTTATGTGCTGAAATTTCGTGACAAGTATTTTTTGGGGTAGATGGGGCCTTGTTCATACATCAGTGCAAGGTTTAGCGGATTCGGTATGTATGAACCTCCCCCACTTGAGAAGGATTTACCCTGAAATCCTGGGAGTTGAAATTTCGTGATGTCAACCTTGCATGCCTTATACCATTCTTGCGTTTGAAAACACCCAAGGTACTAATGAATCCTCTCCTCTTGAAGGTGTAGGAGTTGTCTAAGATCTTTGGGAGAGCATCATACCAATGAATAGCTCTCCTAGGCCTCATGAGCTTATTGAAAATCTTAACATGCTCATCACATGATAGCTCAAACTCATCATACTCACGAGAGGTGTGGTTTGTGGCTTGATCGCTCGCATAAAGGCCATCTCCTAACATCATTTTGTTGGGCAATAGGACCGTGGGAATGGGTTCTCTTGGGAATTCATCCTCAAATGATTGGGGAGCTATAAGGGGTAAAAGTTCCACTCCCTCACTTGTGTTTAGATTTACCATTAGTAAGGTAATTCGACGCTTGCTCTTACTAGTGGCACACTCTTCCCGTGTTTCACTCTTGCGAGGGATTTTCTCACTTTCCTTCCCCGATTTAGCTTTGTGAGGTTCGGGTGGAGGTAAAGGGGCTAACGTAATGTTTTTTTCATTGTGCTTGAGTGAATAAGTATTAGCATACCCATTGTAAATCACATGATTATCATACAACCAAGGCCTACCAAGTAACAAGTGATAGGCATCCATGGGAAGGACATCATACAATACTTCACCATAATAAGGACCAATTGAAAATGAAATAAGAGCTTGTCTTGATGCGCTTACCTCATCATTTGGTCCTAACCATTGAAGGGAGTATGGACTAGGATGCTTCTAAGTGGGGATTTGGAGCTTGTCGATAAGTGTCTTAGAGGCCACATTGGTGCAACTTCTGCCATCAATGATTAAACCAGAAACCTTACCTCCAATGGTGCACCTAGAGTTAACAATTTGTTCTCTTTGGCTATCTTCATAAGAAACCTTTGTGGCATGTGGGGACCTCTTGATTAATAACAGTTCTTCAACATTAGGGGTTACCAAGATAGAGCTATCATTTTCATATTCTCATTCACTTGATTCCTCCTTAATGGCTTGAATTTCTTCTAACTCCTTGATGGTAAGGGCCTTTCTATTAGGACAATAGGTTTGAAAATGCCCAAAATCATGACACTTGAAACACTTCTTTCCTTCCAACCTTTTAGGTGGATCACTAGCAATTCCCTTAACCTTGTCAAGAGCCTTGACTTGTGGGGGTGGGGTTTCAACTTCAATGTGACTAGAAGGGCTTTTAGTAAGAGGGGTGTGAAAGGACTTTCTTCCCTTAAGTTACTTCTCAATTGTGATAGCTAAGTGGCATACATCATCAAAGGATAGGTAAGGTTGTAATTCCATCTTGTTAGCAATGCCAGGAGATAACCCCTTAATGAACCTAGTAATCTTGAGCTAAGGTTCTTCATCTAGGCCAACCCTTATTTGGAGTTGTTCAAACTCCTTAATTCACTCTTCTACCTTTAGATTCTCTTGGCTGAGAGAGATGATCTTGAGGTAGAATTCTTGTTTGTAAGAAGGGGTAGAAGTCTCTTGTCCATATGCTTTTTATGTTTGGACCAAGTTTTGATTTTGGATTTGGCTTCTTTGGCCCTACTATTCTTTAAGTGCTTATACCATAGTAAAGCATACCCCTTCAACTAAGAATGGCCAACTTGAAGGCCTTCTCTTCATTATACTCTTAGAGTTCAAAGATCCTCTCAAGGGCTTGAACCCAGTCAAGATAGTTCTCCGGGTTAAGATTGCCTTCAAATTCCGGAGCCTCAACTTTGAGATCCTTAAGGTCATCCCTTAGATGCCTTTTTTTTTATATAGGTCTTCATTCCTATTCAACAAAGTCTTCATGAGAGGAAGAGTATTCGATATCAATAGGGCGAACATCATAACCTTGTTGGTAAGGATTTTATGCTGCGGATGCTCTTACTTCTTGAGTGAGCTTCCTTACTTGCTCTTGAAGCTCGATAAGGACCCTACCTATCTTGTGGGGTTGCTCAAGATGAATGCTCTTGTGGTGAGAAGCATCTTCCTCACCGGCCATAGTCGGTAATAAGTTAAAAAGAGGAAAAAACATAAAAATAGGGGAGGCACGGGCATGCTAGGGGTGGCACGGATAATAAACAGTGAAAAAGGGGTTGGCATGGTCGTGCTCCGTGGCACGGGATAGGCGTGCCAAATTTTTGGGTCAAAATTTCAAAGTGTAGAATTTTTGGCATGGGCGTGTAAAGTGGCATGAGGTGGCAGTGCCAAATTTCTAGTTTTGTGTTTTTGATGGTTTTTTGCTTTTATTGTAAAATTTGGGGTTGTGTCTGTGTTGCGAATTGTGTTGGGCTATTTTGGGGATCTTTGTGGACTAAGAAAGGTTGATGAAGAAGGAGAAATCAACCAAAGGTAGCACCCTTCAGCTCTAATAATAATGATGTAGAACGAGATCCTCAATTTCCCAGGGTCAAAGATAATAAGGAAGATAATCACACCAAAGATGCTTCTTTTGGATTCAATTTCAAACGATCAATAATATTGTGACCTTTGACCCAAAGTAAAGAAGAACTCTAAAGGAAAGATTCAAAACTCTCCACCAAATTCCCCTTTTGAAGACTTAATCCACCAAAGAAGAATTCTAATGGAAAAACTCTACTCTCCATTGTTAATTAAACAGATAAAGATCTAGAGATTTTAGTGAGAGGAAATGGTCACATGCCTTTCCATTCATAATTTAACTTCAAGTTGTGTTTACAAGGAGGCATTGGGGTCTATAAATACCCCAAATTGGGGGAGGGATTAGCTGTTACAATAGTGGGGCAAGTGTACCAATAGGGGGATTACAAATTATCAAGGATAATAAGTCAAACTACTAAGATAGTGACAACTAAAGTGAGTTGTATTTTTTAGGATTCGTCCTTCATCTTCTAGAGAGCTTAGAAGGCTCTACTCCACCAATGGAGGTGCCGCCACTTGGATTGTCTTCCTTTTGAGTGTATAATCATCTCATGCTAATTAATCTCAAAAATAAGAGCTGTACCCATCTCAATGAAGGCCAAATTTGATATTGATCCAAAATTGGAATGTTGTGCACACTCCACATAATTGGGTCATTTATCTCAATATTGAATATCCAATGTCTAATTTTAGCTTATGGAACTAAAATAGACATCTTAGGGAAGCACTAAAACTTGGGCATGCGTCAGTTGGTAGGATTTAAACTTGATCTAAACTCAGTAAGTTTACAAGGTAAAAACCAGTATTGTTGTAACAAAGTTTTTATTACTTTAGGGAATTCAAATGCAAATATCTACTGAAAATATTTACAAATCAGAATATTAGACTCTATCACCTTTCCAACAAGCTATAGATCATTAATTTTCAAGCCCATTTGATACGTGAAAAACCATGACAAACTGGGCTTATGTGCTAGAATTTGGTGACAAGTGCCTTTTGGGGGTAGATGGGGCCTTGTTCATGCCTCAGTGCTAGGTGTAGCGGATTCGATATGTATCAATTTTTCACATAAAATTTTCAATATTGTTGGCTCATGACTCAAATATCAGATTCTGCATAAATTCTAAGAAAATAGGAACATAAGAATGAACCTATAATCTAAAACTTACCTCTTCCCAATAACTTCTTAGCCCTTTGTTCTCTCTACTACAACATCATCATAATCATCGTCATTTTCTTCTTCTCTAATTCCTTTGAATTGGGTTTTTTTTTTTAAGGTTGGGATTGTCAGTTTTTCGATGATCTTGACCATTTTCTTTGTTATATTTCTGATTTCTATTTAATAGGAGTATTATTCTATCTTTTAATAGTAATCGTCTCTCCGATTGTGAGAGTAGTTCTGTTAGATCTTAGAGTATCCTACCACAAGAGGGGGGGTGAATTGTGGTGTCTGATTTTCGCGTTATATATGACAAACACCTCTGTGACTTGTTTGCAGAGGGTGTTTTTAGATGTAGCAAGAGCAAAAATTATCAAGATAGATGTGGAAATTAAAGCACACACAATTTTTCACGTGGAAAACACCTCTAGCCCAACTGAGGTGTGACAAACCACGACCTACCTCGTGTAGGATTTAACCACTTCACTAAATCGGGCTTAACACGTTACAATTGTAACACACCTTGTTACAACCTTGCAACCACGTAATCTCCTTCTCAAGGCAGATTACACCACGTCCAAATCTCACCAGATTGGACACGTCCAAAGTCCACACGACTAGGACACACTCACTCACTTTTGACTGATCTGAGATCAAGGTCAAAAACACCTTACTGGGGTGCTTCTCACTAAGCAGATGTAAGGTACAAATGAAGATCCTATTATGCCAATATCTTGAAAACACACTTTTAACACAACTTGTCTCGATTTTCTCTTTTCTCAAGAATAGCTCAAAGCACTTTTATTTTTCTAGAAAACCTCCTTTTTGAATCTCGTTTTGTGTTGTGTTCTCTCGTTTTTGTGTTTTCCTTTGTGTCAGTCTGTGTCCGTGTGTTTTCATCTCAAATGCTTCTCCCTTTTTATGCTCAAAAACCAACGGTAAAAACCAGGGAGAGAGGAGAGAAAATTAACTAAGTTTGGTAAAGATGATTTTCTTTTTCAAATAAAAATCCCAACGGCTCTTCAAGAAAATCTTCCCAAAATTATAGCATTCTAAGAAGATTATTTTTAGCCATAATAACCGTGGAAAATCTTGTGAAGGTATTTTGAAAAGCTTTCCAAGAGATGAGAGAGAGAGAAAGAGATAACATTTCGATTTAAAAGTTTTCCAAAAATAGGTTTTGCAATCTCCCATAATATTTTCAAGAATTATCCTTTCCAAGAAAATAGCAATCTTGAGTTTAAGGAATTATTCTGGAGATCTTTGCCAACCGAAAATAAGTTTTCAAAGATAACCAGGTAAGGCCAGTTTAGGTCAGAAACACCCTAGGCACCCTGTTCACAGGGTTGTTCGCAACTGGTGTTCTGAAGCGTTTAGCACAAACACCGATTCAAGAGGTGTTTTATAAGGTGTTTTCAGTATTGGCATATTAACAAGAGTCTAAATAAATAAAATCTATATACCCCAGACTTCTTGTTTTAAACTAGTCATCTTGTCCAAGATCTGTATAGATGCCGTGAACACCAAGGTCACCTTGTTTGCTGGGATTGTTCTTTGTCTTGCTAGAGTTCATGAATTGCTTCTCATACGATCAACTTAATCATCTCATGGAGGTGGTGATCTTGAGAGTGAACCATTAGGTATGAGACCTGTTCTCAAGGCGTGTTCTCAACATTCAACAAACAGGTTAATGCGCATTGTTGAAAACATGTTCTCAGCACATTGTTGAAAACATGTTCTCAGGACTTGTTCTCAACAATCAACAAGTTAAAGCACATGTTGAAAACATCTTGTTTGGAGCAACATTGCTTTAGGTTTGTTATCATCAAAACATAATAATGGTTTCAACAAATTCCCCCTTTTTGATGATGACAAACCAAGTATCCATATTGACAAAAAGCACAAAGGCAATTAGAGTCCAGGCCAGTCAACGTTCAAACATGTTTTCATTTCATGTTCCATGTTATACTGAATTCTTCCCCCTTTTGGCATCATTAAAAAGGAAGAACAACTAAATAGAAATCATATGGAACAACACATACTGCAAAAAATATATTATTAATAACAAGGCAGTACAGTAAATGCAGAAACAACAAACAAAACACCAACATACACTAGAAAACACCCTATACAATCAAGGTGCAGGAGGTGGTTTTGTTTGCAGAGGAGGGATAGAAGGGGCAAGGGTGGAGAGAAGAGCAAGCAAGTCTTCATGTCGCTTGGCAGAGCGAGCTTGTTCTTCAGCGAAGGCAGCTTTGACTGCGGAGAGTTCTTTCTTGAGGCGAGCATTGTCCTCAAGAACAGCCTCAACCTGTCTAGAAACAGGTGGTCGAGGTGGTCGACGACCCTGTTTGGAGGCTGATCCCTCAATCTCATAGCCGCACCCAAGTAGGGTATCAACCCCGAAGTCATCAATTGTTTGGGTGGCTACTCTCCGTTTGAGCACTATCCCAAAGTGCTCAAACACCTTCGTCAGTAGGAACCCATAACCGAGATCATGTGCTCGGGAACTGTTCGCAATTCGCCCAATGTGGCGAATCATGATTGCAGGAAGGTTAATGGGTTCTTCCCTGTCCAGAAGGTCAACAAGGCATTGATCGAAGAGATCTGCCGAATTTCGCCCTTGACCTCTTGGAATCATGTTCTTGATGACGAACATGAACAACAGTTGGTGGGGAGGAATGAGATCACCCTTCTTGACAGAGGAGGGTGTTTTCAGACCCTATTTGCGACTGAGGCGCTTGGATACCTCGAGAAGCTGAGCAGGTTCCAGAGCCGTTTTGTCCTCCCTCACATACACCTCGAATCCTTGCGAGGGTATGCCCAGAATTTGCCCAAGTGAGGACGCATCAAACTTGATACTTTGTCCACTCACTGAGCTGGTCACCACTCCATTGGTGACACTGCAGTTGGCGTAAAACTCCACCAACTCAGGCACAGAACACCCCAGCTGGGTGTTTGCAAACAGTTGTAGCCAGCCTTGGGTGCGAAGTTTTGTTAAGAACACCCCCACACCCTGTTCTTGAAAGAAGTCCACATTCACAACCTTCCCGCTGACAACATTGCGTTTAAGCAACTTTGCATGTTGGTCAGTCAAGGGAGAGGGTGTGAATTGTTTGGGGCGTTTGGTGGCAGGAACAGGGATGGTAGCCTTTGGTGGAGGGGATGTTCTTGGCTTTTTCTTGAGAGGTGTTTTTGCTGGCTTAGGAACAGGTTTAGGGGTTGTTTGTGGCAGTGGTTCTTCGACGATGTCGAAGAACACAGGTCTCCCTTGTTCAAAGGAGTTATTCTCAGAATCAGAATCTGAGAACCCTTCAGAGGAGGAAGAAGAGATCTCCTGAATGAAGGGAACAGAGGATTTAGAGGATTTGGGTGTTGATTGGAAGGCAATTCTCGCAGATTTGTGAGAAGGAGGAGAAGAGGGAGTTGAAGAGGGGCAAGATCTTGATGGTGGTCGTGGTCTTGGAGTTCGTTTACGCCTAGCCACCATCTTTACTCTTTTCCTCTTTTCTCCAGTCTCAGAAGTGAGAGGAACAGAGTCGTCCCCGAGGACAGGGCTTTCTTCTTCAGAATCCCCTTGTAGATCCATGGAGAGGTCCTCAACGAACACATCCCCTGTTCTTTGAGATGTTTCTGGGAGGGGTAGAGAAGAACAGGGTTCAGAGGTTTCAACAGTTATTTCTGGGTTCTTCAAGATTTTGTCTTGAAGACCCGAAGAACTGTCATCGGTTTCAGAAGGAATGGGACACGGAATTGTCCCTACATGCACCACTAACTCCCGGCCGAAGGAGTAGGGAATGTCGCATAACTCATGCCCAGTGTTTTTGAGGTTTATCTGGGTAAGAAATTCGAAGATTTTGTGGGTTATTGGCCGAGGAGGAGCAGGAGTCGAGTGAATGACCATGCTCTTGTTCTTGGAGAGGGATGAAGAGTTAGTTTTGGGAGCCATTGCTATTTTGAGAGAGATTTTGCTTGAGGGCGATTTCAGTGAGAGGGGAGATTAGGGTTTAGCCTGTTTGCAGAGGTTGCTTCTGAGGATGATGATATGACGCAGAGAACAGGGCTAATTAATAGGAGAGCCGCCTAAGCATTCAAGGAGCGCAAGGTTTTAGGAGGGGTAATGATTAAAACAGTAACCGTGCACCTTGGAAAGGGAGGAATAATTAAATGCAAGCACATTTCCATAAGCATCGAAAGACGAAGAGACATACCTGGTTTTTTTCTGCTTAATCAAGGTGATTGCCTGTTTGTTTCGGTTGATCTTGAAAACAGGGATCCTCCAATGATTTTTACCACATCCTCGTAAGCTGCACTTTTTGTATAGATTAAAGCAAAATACACATGATCCAAGCATTTGCATATACGATATGTAAAGTTTCAGCAGTCAACCATGGGTAGAGAACAGGTAACTAGTTCTCGACATGGGAACAGGTGTCTCAGGGTGTTCTCACTAGCCCTAGTTCCAGTCTATTCTTCTCAAATGGATCTCTAGCTAATGCCTTCGTGAATATATCAGCAATTTGATTTTTCGTTGTACAAAAATTCATAGAGATTAAGCTCTTTTCAACATTATCTCTTAAGAAATGATGTCGAATGTCAATATGCTTTGTTCTTTTATGCTGACATAGATTTTTGGCAATATTAATAGCACTTGTGTTATCACAAAAAGTAGGAATGCATCCAGTGTCAACACAAAAGTCTTTAAGCTATTGCCTTATCCACAACAGTTGAGCACAACATGAAGCTGCAGCAACATATTCAGCTTCTGCTGTGGACATGGCAACTGAATGTTGCTTCTTGGTCGCCCAAGATACCAAACAAGGTCCAAGAAAGTGAGCCATACCTGAGGTACTCTTTCTATCAACTAGGAACCCTGCATAGTCAGCATCAGCATATCCAACAAGATTAAAATTACAGCCTTTAGGATACCAAAGAGCTAAATCAGGTGTATGCTTTAAATATCTTAGTATCCGTTTAACAGCCTTAAGGTGAGTCTCTTTAGGATTAGACTAAAAACGGGCACATAGACCAACGCTAAAAACGATATCTGGTCTACTAGCGGTTAGGTATAGGAGTGACCCAATCATGCCCCTATAGAGTTTTTCCTCAACTGAGGGACTCCCATCATCCATAACCAATTTGGTTGAAGGAGAAATAGGAGTGTCTATGGGTTTGGCCGACTCCATCCCAAAACGCTTAAGTAGCTCCTTGATATACTTTTGTTGATGGATCATGGTGCCGTTTGGAGTTTGCTTGATTTGTAAGCCTAAGAAAAAGTTAAGCTCACCCATCATGCTCATCTCAAACTCACTCCTCATCATATTTGAAAATTCATGGCATAAATCATGATGAGTTGCACCAAATATAATGTCATCTACATATATTTGGACGATTAATAAATGTTCCCCCTTAGATTTTAGAAACAAGGTATTATCTACCTTGCCTCTTCTAAAATCATTTTCAAGTAAAAAGTTTGACAATCGTTCATACCAAGCTCTTGGAGCTTGTTTTAAACCATAAAGTGTTTTGTCAAGTTTATAAACATGATTTGGAAAATCACCATTTTCAAAACCAGGGGGTTGTTTGACATACACCTCTTCTTTAAGGTATCCATTTAGGAATGCACTTTTCACATCCATTTGATATAGCTTGATCTCCATATGAGCTGCAAAGGCTATTAAGATTCGGATAGCCTCAATTCTTGCAACTGGTGCAAAGGTTTCTTCATAGTCGATTCCTTCTTCTTGATTGTATCCTTGAACCACCAGCCTTGCCTTGTTCCTAGTGACTGTTTCTGACTCATCTAGTTTGTTTCGGAACACCCACTTGGTTCCAATTATTGTTCTTTCTGTAGGTTTAGGAACAAGGTGCCATACTTTGTTTCTTTCAAATTGGTGAAGCTCTTCTTGCATAGCCGTGATCCAATCTGAATCTGCAAGGGCCTCATTCACACTTTTTGGCTCAATGTTAGAAAGAAACGCATAGAAAGCACAGAAATTCTTAAGTTTAGATCTAGTTTGCACTCCAGTATTAATATCTGACAAGATCTGATCAAGAGGATGCGAACTCCGGTGCTTCCATGATCTTGAATTGATTAGATTCACAGACCCATGTTCTGGTCGTATAGGATCAGGTTCAAGAACACCTCCTGATCCTGTTTCAGCGCCTGTTTGCAAGCTGGTTCCTGAGGGATATGGTTCCGAACAGGGTTCAATGGTGTTTCCCCCTGTTTGGTATTCACTTTGCATGCTGTTTTGAGGAACACCTTCTGTACTTGTTTTCTCCAAGGTGTTCTCACCTGGTTTCTCATGGTTCGGCAAGTCCTTTTGGACAAGACCTAATTCAAACTCTTCTTCCTGTGCATCATTCTTATTCACAGTATTAGTTTCATCAAAAAGCACATGCACACTTTCCTCAACACACAAGGTTCTTTTGTTAAAAACTTTGTAAGCCTTGCTGTGAGAAGAATAACCAATAAATATTGCCTCATCACTCCTATGATCGAACTTTCCCAAGGCATCCTTTCCATTATTATGCACAAAACATTTACAACCAAAAGTTCTCAAGTGCATAATATTAGGTTTTCTGCCTTTGAAGAGTTCATAAGGAGTTTTGTTCAACATGGGTCTAATCATACATCTATTCATAATATAGCACGATGTGTTCAAAGCTTCTGCCCAAAAGTTCCTAGGAAGACCACTAGCAACAAGCATTGTTCTAGTCATATCTTCTAGGGTACGATTTTTACGCTCAACCACCCCATTCTGTTGGGGTGTTCTTGGAGCCGAGAAGTTGTGATCAACACCATGCATATTACAAAAATTTGTAAAATTTACATTTTCAAATTCAGTACCATGATCAGACCTCAAGCTAACCAATGAGTGTCCTACTCTCTTTTCAACCCTTTTTAGAAAAGCAATAAAGTTTTCAAACGTTTCATCCTTAGAAGCCAAGAACAGGGTCCAAGTAAATCGAGAGTAGTCATCCACTATGACAAGCACATACCTCTTCCCACCTCTACTTACTATCCTCATGGGACCACATAGATCAATGTGTAATAATTCAAGAGGTCGGGTAGTGCTTACATACTTTTTAGATTTTAAGGAAGATCTGACTTGTTTTCCTTTTGTACAAGCTTCACATACCTTGTCATCATTATACTTGATGGAAGGTAGTCCAACAACCAAGTCCTTGGAAACAAGTTTGTTTAGCAAGGACAGGCTTGCATGACCTAGTCTCTTGTGCCATAGCATTATATCATCATTTAAAGCATTTAAACAAGTCAGACTCTTTTGGGGAAGAGTGGAAATACAAACTTTATAGACATTTTGACATCGCTTCCCCCTTAATACAACATCTCCTGTGTTGTCATTCACAACCAAGCAACGTGTTTTTGAAAACAATACTAGGTTGTTCTTGTCACACAGTTGGGACACACTTAGCAAATTGTGTTTTAACCCATCAACTAAGTGCACATTATCAATTGAGTGAGAGAGAGTTTTACCAATATTACCTATACCGACAATTATCCCAGACTTGCCGTTTCCAAATGCTACACTCCCACCATTTAGAGCTGTAAGTGAGAGAAAGTTTGATTCTTTTCCAGTCATATGCCGCGAACACCCACTATCAACATACCACAGCTGCCTGTTTTCAAGGTTATCTTCTGAACTATTTTCCAGGGTGTTTCTTACCCTGTTTGTTGGGTTGGTTGTGGGGTTGTTCTCTCTCACTTCAGCCTTGTTCTTGAGATCTGTGAAGCTGATTGTTGATTCATCATCTGAATCTAAGTCACTTTGTGCCATCAGTGCTACGACCTCTTCTTCAGCTTCAGATTCTCCTTCATCTTCAGAGGAATCTCCCCAAGCAGCCAGCATAGCTTTCGAGAATCGCTTGCCCAGATTGTTTACAGGGTGTTTTCGACCCTGTTTTCGAGGATGTTCGGGCATCAGATCTTCTCGAAGCAGAGGGCAGTTTTTGACTAAGTGATCTGGTTTGCCGCACTTGAAACACCCTATAGGTTGATCTTTGGGGGTGTTTCTGAACTTACTGAAATCTTTTCTTTTGTTGTTTTCCTTGACATTTTTGAAGAATTTCTTGAATTTTCTGGACATTAGGGCCATATCTTCATCTTCAAGGTCAGAGTCAGTGTCCTCATGTGCTTTCAAGGCAAGCCCACGATCCTTCTTTTGCTCCTCTTTTTGTTGTGAGTTTTTCCGGAGTTCATAGGTTTGGAGATTACCAATCAACTCGTCAAGGGTGATTTTGTTCATGTCTTTAGCCTCTTGGATGGCTGTTACTTTGGCCTCCCACGTACGAGGTAGAATTCTAAGGATCTTCCTCACCAACTCTTCAGTGGTGAAGGATTTTCCCAAGGATTTTAACTTGTTCGTTATGTGGGTAAACCGTGTATACATATCCATTATAGTCTCACGATCACCCATATCAAACAACTCATATTGTCGCATAAGTAGCTCAATTCTAGATTGTTTAACTTGACTCGTACCTTCATGAGCAACTTGCAAGGCGTTCCAGATGGCTTGGGCTGATTCACACTCAGAGATGCGAGTGTATTCATCGGGTCCTAGGCCAAAATAGAGTAGCTTCTTGGCCTTTGCATTTTTCTCCATTTTCTTGTAATCTTCAGAGTCAAAATCTTCCGGTTCCTTGGAAACTTTCTTGCCATCTTCAAGTATTTTGTAGGGCACAAGGGGCCCGTTCTTGATGAACATCCATAACTCATAGTCTTCTGCCTGAATGTAGTTCTCCATCCTGTTCTTCCACCAACTATAATGTTGGCCGTTGAAATAGGGTGGACGAGTGATGGATTGTCCTTCAAGAATGCCTTGTGGTGTACTCATTTTCAGAATCTCTCAAGGTGTTAGCCTTGTTGTGAGAGAACCTGCTCTGATACCACTTGTTAGATCTTAGAGTATCCTACCACAAGAGGGGGGGTGAATTGTGGTGTCTGATTTTCGCGTTATATATGACAAACACCTCTGTGACTTGTTTGCAGAGGGTGTTTTCAGATGTAGCAAGAGCGAAAATTATTAAGATAGATGCGGAAATTAAAGCACACACAATTTTTCACGTGGAAAACACCTCTAGCCCAACTGAGGTGTGAAAAACCACAACCTACCTCGTGTAGGATTTAACCACTTCACTAAATCGGGCTTAACACGTTACAATTGTAACACACCTTGTTACAACCTTGCAACCACGTAATCTCCTTCTCAAGGCAGATTACGCCACGTCCAAATCTCACCAGATTGGACACGTCCAAAGTCCACACGACTAGGACACACTCACTCACTTTTGACTGATCTGAGATCAAGGTCAAAAACACCTTACTGGGGTGCTTCTCACTAAGCAGATGTAAGGTACAAATGAAGATCCTATTATGCCAATATCTTGAAAACACACTTTTAACACAACTTGTCTCGGTTTTCTCTTTTCTCAAGAATAGCTCAAAGCACTTTTATTTTTCTAGAAAACCTCCTTTTTGAATCTCGTTTTGTGTTGTGTTCTCTCCTTTTTGTGTTTTCCTTTGTGTCAGTCTGTGTCCGTGTGTTTTCATCTCAAATGCTTCTCCCTTTTTATGCTAAAAAACCAACGGTAAAAACCAGGGAGAGAGGAGAGAAAATCAACTAAGTTTGGTAAAGATGATTTTCTTTTTCAAATAAAAATCCCAACGGCTCTTCAAGAAAATCTTCCCAAAATTATAGGATTCTAAGAAGATTATTTTTAGCCATAATAACCGTGGAAAATCTTGTGAAGGTATTTTGAAAAGCTTTCCAAGAGATGAGAGAGAGAGAAAGAGATAACATTTCGATTTAAAAGTTTTCCAAAAATAGGTTTTGCAATCTCCCATAATATTTTCAAGAATTATCCTTTCCAAGAAAATAGCAATCTTGAGTTTAAGGAATTATTCTGGAGATCTTGGCCAACCGAAAATAAGTTTTCAAAGATAACCGGGTAAGGCCAGTTTAGGTCAGAAACACCCTAGGCACCTGTTCACAGGGTTGTTCGCAACTGGTGTTCTGAAGCGTTTAGCACAAACACCGATTCAAGAGGTGTTTTATAAGGTGTTTTCAGTATTGGCATATTAACAAGAGTCTAAATAAATAAAAGCTATATACCCCAGACTTCTTGTTTTAAACTAGTCATCTTCTCCAAGATCTGTATAGATGTCGTGAACACCAAGGTCACCTTGTTTGCTGGGATTGTTCTTTGTCTTGCTAGAGTTCATGAATTGCTTCTCGTACGATCAACTTAATCATCTCATGGAGGTGGTGATCTTGAGAGTGAACCATTAGGTATGAGACCTGTTCTCAAGGCGTGTTCTCAACATTCAACAAACAGGTTAATGCGCATTGTTGAAAACATGTTCTCAGCACATTGTTGAAAACATGTTCTCAGGACTTGTTCTCAACAATCAACAAGTTAAAGCACATGTTGAAAACATCTTGTGTGGAGCAACATTGCTTTAGGTTTGTTATCATCAAAACATAATAATGGTTTCAACAAGTTCTTTCTCTCCAATTGTGAGAGTATTTCCTATGGTTAATATTGTTTACTTTTGTGTAGTATTTTCGTCAGTTTTCCAAGGGATGAATTGTGATGCAAATGTGGAACGACCCTTCAACAAATTTCAACACTTCCAATTGGATCTCTTATGCCAGAAGAATAGCTCTCCCTAGAAGGCTACACTAGATCGACAAATATATTTCGACGAAGATAGTATACCAGATATGTGGATTTCTTCCTTAGGTTGTATCATGAAACAACGGTGGATGTAGAAAGATGAACAATCACTATATGGAAAAATGGTTCTTTTGGGATTGATATTGTATTGTGACATTAGAGATTGTATTTGTTTGTATTCAATTTTCCATGTCGATGACGTAGGGCTAATTATTTAATGAATTCTTCCCTTTTTCTGTAAAAGAATGAACCTATAATCTATAAGTAGTTGTTTTAAATTGAAGAATGAATTTATCACTTTCATTTTGGTCATGTAACTCATGTACGTCTATTTCCTAAAAAATCTGCATAAATAATTTATGAAATTACAATATATAGTAAAAAAGCTTGTTGATTAAATTTTTGTATTATAATTACACTCAATGTTATCTTTTTAATAAAAAATATTTTTTCGTTTAACTAAATTTTACTCTTTATTGGGATAATTCTAAAATAATTAAGTGCAAACATTTTGTTCTACAGAGTTATTTGAATTTCTTAGTTATTAATAGTTGATGATATTTTTAAATATTAATTGCATTGTCTTACAAATACATATTTTGCATAGTGAAATTGAGTTGCTTAACATTAAAGTGGGTGTACTGATTTATAGACAATTTTAAAGGGTGCATTAAATTATTATTAATTTTGTTGTTTTATTGTTTGTCGGCCAATGTTTATAATTGCCGAAATAATTGCATAACAGGTCAATACTTTTATTATTTTATTTTGTTTTATATATATATATATATATATATATATATATATATATATATATGGTAAACCCATTTTTTACTTCTGAAACTCTATAAGTAAAGGATTATATTAATATATGAGTTTAGTATTTACAAACTAAATTTAATTATAAAATCATTTTTGACTTGTCAAAGAGTACATGAAATCATTATTATAATAATAATAATACTTATATTATTTTATATCATTTCATAGTAATGTCTTTTTTGATATCTCAAAGCTATTTATTGTAAATTAAATCTAATTGTAAAACCGTTTTTCACTTTTAAATTTTAGGAATAAAAGAACACATTAAATTCTTGTTATTATGACATTTGCAATTAAATAAAAAAAGAAAGAAAAAATAAGTAGTCAGTAATAATGTAACACTCGTCAAGCTACCGTCAACCCATTATGTCATTCACTTTTATATTATTTATATGATATGATGATATATGATTAATTAGCGATGGGTGTAGATAGCTCACAAGATTATGTACACATTTTGAGGTCATGGCCATCTCTTTTATCGATGTAGAATAATCCCTACTATTATATTCTTCACAATCTTTAAGGCTCTATTTATACCTAAAAAAGCTGGGTGGAAAGAAACTTTGAATGAGAAAAGATGATAGGGAAAAAAAAGTTGGTAGAAAAGTTATTTTTTCCCCTTGATTGCATCAAGGGAAACAAATAGTAGAAAAAAATGATTTCCAATAAAAATTTTTACCGAAACTTTCCTCAAGTTTTTGGAAAGAAATTTTTCATGCCTTTATTTTGCCCATTGTTCACCATATTTTACTTATATTTTTCTATCATATCTTCACCATATTTTAGTTTCCACTTCTTTTCCTTTCCATTATATTTTTCAAGGTTCAAACGGACCCTAAGAGGTGCAATTGGTGATGCTAGTCCAAACATGTTGGATTTTTGTAAATAACAAAATGCACTTAAAATTTAGGTACAAAATATATACAAACATGATGTGACATAATTAGATATAAAATACTAATATAAAAATAGGTGATTTTACTCAGTAAGAATATGTCAGTATACTTTTGATGTGTTTTTCTTCTTTGTAGCTGTGAATCTACATAAGCATTTTTTGAATACGGTCAAAACAAACTATAAGTAGTTTATAACCAGTGTCTATACATAAATTACATTGAAGTAGGTAGTAAAAAAATCGGTACTTGATTCCGGACCCAGAGCTGGTTTGGATCTGGTGGGTACGAACCAGGACTCAGCTAGACCAATGTAGAACTAGTTCCAAAATTTAGGATCCTATTATAATCTAGTTTGGTACTGAGTCATGAAATTTTAGAATCGGAATCGGATGCAGAACCTGATACCTGGTCAAAATTCAAAGAATGCTCATAGAAAAATGTAAAAAGTAAGCACTTATTCCCAAAGTAATATATCTTCTATGCCCAAACCCAGGTCCCAGCTATCTTAGTTTAACACTTTGTCTTTTTTGTTTTCAATTTATACCCGACTTACTTTTTATACATCTTGGCCGCTATGGATTTTTTCCTTCAAGCTTTCGTTCTTCTTCTCATGAGTCCTGTTGCTTGCTAGGTTTTTATTTTTTTTTATTATTTCAACAGTTTTCCTTTCTTCCTCTCACTATGTTTCAACTAAATTAAAATAATTTTTAGGTTTCGCGTTTGTTTTGTAATCTTGATTTGTGGTTTGTGATTAAAATTGCTTCCAATTCTTAAAGTTTATTTTAAAGTACGTGAATCTTTCTTTACCGCTTACTGTGTATTTTATTTAACCTTATAATTTCATTTTTAGGAATTTGGCTTTAGACATGGGTTCTTGACCTCCCTCAGTCGCTCTCTCTCTATTTTCTTAGGGGAAAACGAAAAAAAAGAACTTGACTTAGGAACTGGATACCTGGAATCAAACCTGGCCATGGTCAAGTCTAGTACCAGGTCTAAAATTTTTAGACTAGTTCCAAATTCTAAGGCCCGGTTCCAGCAGGGTCTGGTTCGAGTTCTATATAATCCAACCAGGTAACTAGTCCTGAGCTCCAGGCATACGAAGCTACATAAGCCCAAGCGTGGCCGCTTGTATGAATACTAGAATCATGCTAGGAAAAATGTAATGTTCTTGGGAAGTTCCTTCATAGTTGTGCACATATGCTAAATTGATAATGATAAGTTGTTACCGCGAGTTATAGACATAGTCCACTTGTTTTTCTTTTTTTTAGCATTGGTTTATGGGCGTCTCTTTTATATTGAGATTTTTTTATTGTTGAATTATTTGATTAACTTGGAAATTAATATTTGACTAATTAGTGGATTCAACTGGTGGTCATATTTACCTAGCATTCATGGATGCTTACTCTACTTTCCATCAAACACTAATGTGGGAGCAAGATGAAGAGCATATAGCTTTGAACACACGTTAAGGGTTGTATCGTTATAAGGCCTTGCCATTTGGGTTGAAGAATACTGGTGCCACATGTCACAGGTTGGCCAATAAGCTCTTTTAAGGGGAGATTGGCATAAAAATAGTGGTATCTATTGATGATGTGAAAATCAATTTCAAAACTCTAGATCGATGCCTTCTAGATCTAGAGGCGTATTTTTAATACTTTGAGAAGGTATGACATGAGTTTGAATCCCAACATTGGCATAAAAATAGTGGTATCTATTGATGATGTGAAAATCAATTTCAAAACTCTAGATCGATGCCTTCTAGATCTAGAGGAGTATTTTTAATACTTTGAGAAGGTATGACATGAGCTTGAATCCCAACAAGTGTGCCTTTGTGGAATTAACTGGTAGTTTCTAGGGTTCATGATTACTGAAAGAGGGATTAAACAAATCCTAGAAAGTAAAAGTAGCATTGGACATGTAGAGGCCCAAGACTATGAAAGAGGTTTAGAAACTAACTGACTATATGGCAGCCCTTGGAAAATTCCTTTCCAATTCAACACATAAGTGTCTCACATTTTTCATGTGTCTGAAGTCGATTAAAGACTTTTCATGAACTAAGGAGGTAGAGAAGGCCTTCAAGCAATTCAAATAGTATTTGTCTAATACCATCACTAACCAAGCCTAGCTCCATAGAGGATCTGGCAATGTATCTTTTAGCATCAGAAATGGTTGTTAATACAATCCTAATAAGGGAAGAAATTAAGAAGCAAATTCCTATCTAATTTATTAGTCATGCTTTCACAAGACTAGAGGTCAATTATCCAAACATTAATAATTTAGGCTTCGCCTTTCTCATATCAGTTAGAAAGTTAAGGCCTTACTTTTAGTCACACCCAATTAAAGTCTTGACAGATGAGCAACCTAAAAAGACAATGCAAAAGTATGTCTACTCATAGAGGATGTTGATTTTGCACTAACGTTGTGCAGGTTTGGCATAGAGTATAAGCTTAGAATAGCAATCAAGGCACCAGGCCTATCTGATTTCTTAATTCAATGTTGGTTTAAGGATAAAGCCCTCAAACCATTGGCACAGTTAAGGTTAGTATACGCAGATTGATCTTCCACGCAGAATAGATCAAGGGCACCTCAGGGAATTTTAGCGAGATAACAAGCTCTTTCTTATCGTTGTAGATGAGGATGATAAACCTGAATTAGGGACTACCCTCCTTATTCATTGTTCTTTATGCAGGTCAAAAGGTAGCCAAGTCCTCACTATAGAGCAATTATCCTTTCCTTCAGATTATCAGTTGGAGTGGAGAACGGTGCACAAGATATTTCTATTGGCCATTTACATCAAAGTGTGTACCGTGACAAATTTGTTCTGATTATTAAGTTTCCCTTGCTTGGATGAAAAATCATATATAGGACATCTTGATGGGGACCAAACATGTTGTTTTATGGAGAGTTTGATTACATAACATGATATTGGTAATGGACAGAGCATGTACTTTGCAATGCTTGACAATTGCCCTGGCTGCTTTAGAACCTATTAAGGAATTCTTGCACCATTTTCTCTTGATTGTTGATGGACCCAAGCTTTAGGTCGATATACCAATTAAAGACAATAACTTTTAATGTCCAGACAAAGGGCTTTATTATCAGGTGTTAATAGTTTTTGAGGGGGTGGAAAAATAAACTAAAGAAAAGAAAACCTCAAGCACACGATTGTCA
>JACYFF010031954.1:50689071-50720709 GCA_017589665.1 Selenicereus undatus
CCTAGCCTAAAATTACCTACTTCCTAAAGTACCTCCAATGGCGTCGAACTCCTCCTTTATAACCGAGCCTCTTCGATTCTTGACCCTTCGATTGGGGTGATGTGCTAGACGGTGGGAGATGGGGGCAGCGAAGGTGCAGACGTGGCCTTTGCAGCGTGAATTACGGATGGTGATGGTGGAGATGATGGTGAGGATGAGGGTGGGTTCTGGGTTTCTGATTCTGTGGGTGGTGTGGTTTTGGAGTTTCTGGGTGCTGGGTTTCGTTGGGCTGGTTTTGGAGGAGAGAGAAGAGAAGAAGAAGGGGAGGGGGCTTATAAGTGAACCGGTTCGGTTCAGCGTGGACCGGTCTGGTTTTTTTAACGGGGTCGATTCAGCTAAATTTCCCACCGATTTTTGACAATTTTGCCCGGTTCTTCAATTCTCGATATTTTCTTCGCCATTTTATACCATTTATGGCCATTTTTTCACATTTATTAAAAATCTACAAAATAAAATAAAATCACATAAAAACCTTAAAAATATTATTAAAACGGGCATAAAATAGGCGTAAAAGTATCTTTAAAATAGCACATTTTTGGCACGAACATGAGGTCACCAATAGTGCTATAATTAAAGCATGTCTTAATGAACTGTGCAACATGTTGCTTTCAGTTGCCCTTTACATTACGTTGGTGGAACTTGGGAGGATGATAAGTGTTAGGCTTGTAGAGAGCATCAATTCTTGTGGTGTAAGGCTTGGTACACATGTGTTCTGTGTGAACCCACTACTAGTTGTGCCTTAATTGCATTTGCAATCAACTCTTAGATTTGTTCGATAGTCATCAATCCTGAAGACCAATCCTTTCTAGGCTTACTGCCTTTCTTTGGTTGCTCCTCCTCATTGGAAGCTTCACTCTGAATGGACACCATTTTGCTCCACTTTACTTTCTTAGCATTTAATGGAGGACTCAAGAAGAATAATGGATCCTCAAATTCCCGAGATTATGAACCACCAAGGACAATCCAAACAAATGGATGCTCTTATTTCAGATTCGATCTCTAACACTCAAGGTGATTATCATATTAGAGCCCAAGAATGAGATCTCAAAAGGATAAATACTTTCCACCCAATCTCCCTCATAAAGGCTAAGCCATCAAAGATATTTTTAATGGAAAGACCTAAATCGCCACTCTAAAATTAGAGATAATGATGAAGAGATTTTTAAGAGAGGAAATGGCCTATAGCCCCTCAATTTATTCATTAATCAAATTTGTGTTTACATTAAGGGGGAATGGACTACAAATACTCAAAATGAGGGGAATAAGCTAATGCATTAGTCGGGCAAGTGGACCAATGATGGTCCTTAAAAATATTTGAGGAAATAAATCAAAACTCCAAAGATAATGATAATTAGCATGAGCTGTAATTTCCACGATTCCTCCCCCATCTTCTAGGAAGCTTCCAGATAATGGTACTCCACCAATCAGAGTGGCTCCACTAGGATCCTCTTCTTTGGTTGGTATATATTCATTTCATATTTAGAAATGCAAAGGATTATAATTGCAACCACTTTAAATAGAGCCAAAACCTAGACTGCTCCAAAATTGAATTTTATGCACACCCCTCTTAATTAACCACTCCTCTAAAAAATGGAATCAAATGCTAATTTTTAGCACATGTGGCTAAGATATAAATCTTAGAAAATTTAAAAAAATTGGACTTGCATCAATTAGGCGTCATTAGGTCGGAACCGAACGTAACCCAAATTCAGCAAATTGATGAGGTAAAAATAATACCGCAAGCGAACAGTGTACTTGTAGCTAGCGACCGGCGAGTACGTGTAGTATCCATAAGGAGTTGTGTTTCCAATTACCAAAGCCAACTTAAGTGTATCAAGCTATGCAAAACAAAGGGTGATAGAAGTAGAACTAAAAACTACTAAACAAACAAAAAGGACTATGATCATGACTAAACCTAAGGTAGGCTAACTAATCAAGTCAAACATTCACCTTCCCAAGCTATGCTAGCATTCGGAGATGATCTATTGCGCCATCAAAGCTCACCTAAGCCCTCTTTCAAGGGTTGAAGGCTAGTTCAGTTAAGCCTTTTGTCTTCTTCCCAACCTTCTTGAACTTGAATGGCGAGCCTCTTGAAATTCAATGTCGTTTTGTTTTGGCATTGGTAGCTTTTGTCTTTATCCTTACCTTCTTGAACTTGAATTTTGAGCCTCTTTTTGCTTGTTTTGTCTCCATTAAGCCTTCAAAGCTTTGAGATTGGTCACCTTGGCTTATTTATTACAAAGAGACAAAAATATAAGTAAAAATCCTAAATTAGCGATTATGAAAAACTAAAGTCCAGATAAAATGAGGTGTAAAACATAACTTTTTGAGCCAAAACATATACCCCCATACCAAGACTTTGCTCATCCTCACTCAAAACAAAATGAAACAACTAAAACCTAATTCACTTTTATAAGAATCAAGGTTGCATTTAGTGGGGAACACTCACGTGACTGAGATTAACAAGCTCTATAAGAGATGTAACTTCACTCAACTCTATAACATAAGGCTTCTTAAATAAATGTTCCTCAATAAAGGTATTCTTTGACTCAATAAACATTCATGCCCATTATTAGAGCTCGCATCTATCTCAAATCTATTTCCGTCCTCGGGCTCTCCTAAGGTAACCAAAGGGAGAGGTGAGTCATGAATGATTAGACTACCCTTAGGAGTGTCACTAACTATGCTAAACTCTAGGGAGGATACAACTGCTAAAGGAGATAAGGGGTCATTCACTTTCTTAAGGTCAATCAACTGTGTTTCGGCATGAAAATCATGCCCCAAAGGAATTGCTTATAACTTGAAGATACTCATAAGACCCGATCTTAAGTGTAGGAAAGCCTAAAATAGGGTCACTCTTAAGTAAACCGTGCAAGTTAAGCTCCTTATTAAAGGTAACCAATGCCCCTAATCTATGTGGTCTACCCAATAGTGGATAAGAATCAACATCATGATTAAGGGAATAAAAATGATCACATGAAACAAAAGCACATGGAGTATGAGGGAAATCTTAAGATATAATCCCAAACTGCTTCTCTTCCAAAAATGTGGCATACATCATATAAGGGTTAGGACTGGGATGACTAAAGGTCCCTCTAGCATTGTCATACTCCCAAGTGTCTTGAACTAAGTATTCAACAAAATCCCAAATTCCATGAGGAGACTTGGTAGACTGATAACTCATATTTATATGTAAATTTAGTCTCCATTTTATTTACTTTTTAGTCTAAGAAATATATTTTTATGAGTGCAATGTATATTTTATATGATTTTTAGGTGAAAATGAAATAAATGAATTTGAGTATGAAATTTATCAAGTCCATTCGGTTTTGTCCAAGCTCCTAAGTGGGCCTTGCTTGATTCGGAATCCAGCCCATGTTTAATTCTAAATAGGTCCCCATGTGGACCTACTGTTTGCTTTTTCACGGCCCAGCTAGTATCGAAGCTCAAGCTTGTGCCTAGCAGCTCCCTCATTGTCTCTTAGCTGGGTAGGCCGAAATGGGCCTGTTTCTTTACCAATGGCCTACCATACCAACAAGCATGCTTCTGTCTTACTTCCTCACTCTTCTTCTCCATTGCTTGTGCTTGTTCTCCAGGAAATCCAGCCCAACATGGGGCTCCTTGCTAGTGCCCTAGCCTCAGTGCTCCCCTCCCAATAGTAGAGACGCCCAGTGCCTTAACTTCTTTCTCTCTTTCGCCATAATTTGGGCCTGTTTTTCTTCTATTTTCATGGCCCAGTTTTGTGCAATGAAGCTAGCAACTATGCTAAAAATTATTAGGAGAAAGTGGAAGCTAACCTAGTCAAACCCAATAACTGAAGAATAATTTTTAGCTAAAGACTAGCCTTTTCTCATACAATCAACAATATAACAGTCGAGGAATTAATTGAAATTAATTTTTCATTAATTTTTGGGCGCCTTGAGGTTGAATTTCCACTATAAAATGGGGTTAGGGATAGTGCAAAATCATTCTTCCTCTCATCTACTCATTTATCACTCATCGAAGCATTTCTCCATTTTCTCATCTTCCATTTGTAAGAGAATGATTTGGGTTGAGAAGTTTTGAAGAAAATGAGCTTCATTAGCTATTTTCCTCTTTTTTTGTTATCTCATTTTTGAGTCAAATTAGAGTGTTTGTGCTTAATATTATAATTTTGCGTAATTGAGTATCCACGTTTGGGCATACAGAGTGAAATATACAACTGATCGAGAGCAAGGCTAGACCAATTTCGATGGTATTTTTCCCAACTATGGCCAACTAAATTACTCATATCTATGATTAATATGGATCCTTGATTAATACTATTGATTTACTAATTTCTTTTGGGGTTATTTTTGTCTTTTATATTGCATAATTGTGAGTTTATACTTGATCCTAACCTTTTTATGCATATTATTACTATTATTTATTCATGTTGATTTCAATAACTTAATTTGCTATCTCAATTATATATTAGACCTTGTAAACTAATATGTTATTATGCAATTGTGCTTAAGATGATAATTGTTAAATTGGAATAATTTGTGGTAGAAATTAGATAAGTTATTTATAAAAAGAATGATTTATGCCAACTACTACATAAATAATATTATTTGATAATTATAATTCATTTCTCTAATTCATGACCTAATGCTTGCAGTTTAGGTTGACCAAAAGACTAATTGAACCCTCATTTGAGTTAGTGATTCAATATTTGTATCATTAGTGAAATCCAACGTACTAGATTTTTATCTGATTTGATTTCTCTCAGTTTTCTTCACTCGCTTGGTTTTTTTTTTGTTTCTTTAATTTATATTGATAATGGAACTCCCCCTTGAATTATCATTTTTAATTGGAAAAGCTAATTTTAAAATTATTATTGTTCCTGGTGGGATCTACACCCTATACTCCCTAGTCTACAGCTAATCTTGTAAACTTGCAAGTAAAACAGGTTTTTAAAACTGAACATAAATCTATATTAAGTTTTTTGCGTCGTTGTCGGGGAATGATTTGTGATTTTTATTTTTTGTTTCCTTTTATTCTTTTTATTTATTAATGTTTTCCCCTCTTCTCCTCAACCCTCATCCTTTTATTTATTTGCTATTATTGTTCATTATTTTTATTTCATTATGTTTTATTCCTTATTCCCTCCTAGTCTAACAATTTTATTTCTTTTTTTCCTATTTCCTTGTAATCTAACCATTTTCCCCATTCCTTCCTAATCTAATCTAACTATTTTATTTATTCCAATTATTTCCCTTTACTGTTGTTCAATCCTACTTCCCTTTATTCTCTTTTCTTTTCTTTTATTTTTTTTATTTTGTGTTTTTCTCCTTGGATCTTTCTTGTGTTTTATTTTATTTTTGTTTTCTTCTTATTTCATTTGGTGGCTATCGTGGCGGTTGATTTCACACTATTCTCTTAATTTTTTGTTGATTATATTCATGATAGACATTCTTTATTCTTAGATCTTGAAGAATATAACATTGAAATTGAACATTCTCTTAGTATGATAAGAGCTAAGAAACTTGAATTTAAGAAAAACATGTCTGAAGAACATACCCCACCTAAGGAGTATTTTACTCCCGTCACTTATGAGTACCCGTATGCCCATGCTATGGGCCACTAGAGATTAAGCGTTGCCTCGTCCAAATGGCTTTGTCAATTTATTGGCTAGAGTCTTAAAATACTTTCAAGCACGTTGATGCATTTTTATAGACATGTTCTACTATCTTCTTAAATAATGTCTCTAGTGATGCTCTTCATTTGCATCCTTTTCCTTTCTCTTTAAAACATAAAGCTAATCTTGCCTAAATACTAAGACAAATATGACTACTTGAGATCAAATGAAAAAGGAATTCTTGAAAAACTTTTTCTCTATTAGTAAACTAACTACCTTAAGGCGTGGTATAACTACTTTCTCACAAAATAAAAATGAACAACTACATGAAAGTTAGGAAAGGTTTAAATAGTCGTTGCAAAATTATCTTCACCATGAGGACCTATGTGGCAACTCATCTAGATTATTTATTCTGGCCCAAATACGCACAATAGGCATATGGATGATGCATCTTGTTTTGGTAGTTTCTTTTATAAGACTCCTGAAAAAGCTTGGGAATTGTTTGAACATTTGAGTAAAAATTCACACTTGCATGCTACTTCCTGACGTTCCGATTTGCTTAGGCAATTGGGAAGTAAAGAGAGGATTTATGAAATTTCACGTTCAAATGATCCTTCTAGTAAAGTTGATGTTTTAACGAAGAAATTTGATCTGTTATTGTTCATGAATAAATGATTTAATGCCCTTCTAAGTAAGATCTGTGTTCAATTTGTGCTAGTCCCATGCATGCTGCTATTGACTGTTCTTGTGTTGGTAAGTCTTACGATGTGGCTGAACAAGTGAATGCTGCCCAACGATTTCCTCCAACCAATAATTCTTACTCTAATACTTATAATCATGGTTGGAGGAATCATCCTAATTTGTCATGGAGATCATTAAATGTTGAGAATCCTCAAGCCTAGTTTTGCAGACGTACCTCTCTTGGTTTCCAAAATAGAGATATGTTCCTCCTACTTCTTATGAAGCTCCATTTGGGAGCTCTAATGTTAACAAGGTAGTTTTTTTTTCTCTTGGTACCTTGACTTCTATTGTGCACAATGTTGACTCTAAGGCACGTGAAATTGAGTCTAAATTGCAACATGTTGAATCTCACTCACAATCTATAGCTAAGTTAAAAATCCAACTTAGGCAATTAGCTATATTTGTAGGTAAAAAAGAAGAAGGAATACTCCCAAATAATCCCATATAGAACCCTAAAGGGCAACAATGTGAACAATTGAAGCTCTAATGGTTCTTAGGAGTGGTAAAGATGTTGATAACAAGGTGAGTGAGAAGGAACATGATAAAGAGGAAAGACTTAAGACCATTGAGAGTGACCTTGAAACTGAAAAGAAAGAGAATGACTCATCCCCTTCGCCTGCTAAGTCTGACCCCATTGTCACGTATAAGCCAAGGGTTGCTCACCCTCATACTTTGGATGCACCATTCCCTTCTAAGAAAGATAAGTAAAGAGATGACATTCTAAAGATGTTAAAGCAAGTTAAGGTCAATCTTCCTATTTTGGAAGCGATTAGGCAGATCTTGGCTTATACTAAATTCCTTAAAAAAATGTGCATTTTTAAAGGAAATCCAAATATGACAAGTGTAAAAAGGTTCTTCTAAGTGGACAAATGAGCTCTATTTTCAAATTTGATACTCCACCGAAGTTCAAAGATCCTAGTGTCCCTACTATTTCATGCTTACTAGTAATCACAAAATTGAAAGGACACTTTTGGATTTGGGTTCTAGCGTTAATTTGATACCATATTCTGTTTATTTAGAGTTGGGATTGGGTGAGTTCAAATCTTCCAACTGTGCCCTTTAGTTTGGTGATAGGTTAGTGAGAGACTTCTTAGGGCCGATAGATGATGTCTTGGTTCAAATTGATAAAGGAGTTTTTTCTGTTTTTGTGTTGGGCATAGGCCCTAGTCATGCTTCTAAGTGGATCCCTCTTATTTTAGGACGTCCCTTCTTAGCCATAACTAATGCTACCATTAACAGTAGATCAGGGGTGATGGATGTCATGGTTTTCAACATGAGGATTAGGCTTAACATTTTTAAAGCTTCTTCTCGACATGTGCTTGAAGTTGAATTTGAATGCTTCTTTGTTAATGTAACTAATGAAATGATTGAAGAAGCTTTACCTACTATTCTTGAGCAATGATCCCTTAGAACCTATCTTTCCCTTGGGGACTTAAGATTGTTTGACTTATGAAGTGTAATAGATGAGAAGGATTATAATCTAGAATCCACTCCTCATCTTGGGTCTTCCTCTTGGGTGTCCACTTATGAACCCCTACCACCTTTGGCTAGTTCTCCTGTGCCACCTTCTGTTGTATCTCCACCTAAACTTGAGTTGAATCCTCTCCCAAATTTACTCAAGTATGTGTTTCTAGGCCCTAAAGAGACCCTACTTGTCATCACATCTCTTTTACCTTGTGATCAAGAGAAATAGTTGATTCATGTTTTGTCTAATCATAAGGGTACCATTGGGTGGACAACTATTGATTTAAAAAGGATTAGTCCAACTATTCACATGCATAAAATTCACTTAGAGGACAATACCAAACCTATTAGGCAAATGCAATGTAGGATGAACCCCCTATATGAAAGAAGTTATTCAAAAAGAGGTAGTAAAGCTTTTAGATACAGGCACTATCTATCATATTTCTGATAGTCATGGGTTAGTCCTGTTCAAGTGGACCCTAAGAGATCCGGTATAATTATGGTTAAGAATAATGATGGCGAACTAATTCCTACCAGACAGACCATGGGGTGGAGGGTGTGCATACATCATAGGAAGCTAAATTCTATCACTAGAAATGACCATTTTTCCTTCGCTTCATTGATCAAATTTTTTAGAAATTAGCTGGACAAAGTTTCTACTATTTTCAAGATGGGTATTGTGGTTATGACCAAATACCTATCTATCCTAAGGATCAAGAAAAAACAACCTTTACATGCCCATCGGCTACATTTGCCTATCGGAGGATACCTTTTGGGCTGTGTAATACACCTTCCACTTTTCAAAGATGCATGATGGTCATATTTTCTGCTTATATTGATAATTTCATGGAGGTATTTATGGATGATTTCTCAGTTTGTAATTCTTTGTTTGATTTGTGCCTTATTAATTTGTCCATTGTGCTAAAAAGATGTAAAGAAGTGGATTTTATCTTGAGCTTAGAAAGGAGTCATTTCATGGTCCCAGAAAGGATTGTATTGGGTCATAAAGTGTGTAAAAAGGGGATTGAGGTTGATAAAGCCAAGGTTGATCTGATTTCTAATTTGCCTTTTCTTTCTTTTGTGAAGCAGACTAGATCTTTCCTTGGCCATGCTAGTTTCTATAAGTGATTTATTAAGAATTTTAGTAAGTAGCTCCACCACTTACTAACCTCCTCGCTAAATATACTCCTTTTGTGTTTGATGAGTCTTATGTGAAAGCTTTTAAAAAGGTTCGTACTTTATTGGTGCAACCTCTATTGTGCAGCCCCTTGATTTTTCTCTTCCATTTGAGATTATGTATGATGCATTTGATTTTGCTATTGGGGTTGTTTTTGGTGAAAAGGTGAACAGAATGCCTCATGTCATTTGCTATGCTAGTAGAACACTAACTGATGCTCATTGTTAGCTGTTGTATTTGCACCTGATAAATTGCCTGCATACCTTTGTGTTCAAAAGTGATTGTATTTACTAACCATGCTATATTGAAGGATTTGTTCTCCAAGAATGACACCAAACCTAGACTAATTCGATGGATTTTGTAGCTCCAAGAGTTTGACATTAAAATAAATGATAGGAAAGGTTCTGAAAGTTTAGTTGTAGATCACTTGTTTAGAATCTTTACTTAGATGACTTAGATGGATTTTCTGACCATTTTCTTGCTGAGCAACTATTTGCTGTGTCATGTGCCCCGCTCCCTTATTTTGCTGGTATTGTGAACTACCTTGTAACTAGAAAGATCCCTCCCCACTGGTCTAAATAAGAGAAAGATAGGTTTTTCTCACAAGTAAGGCATTATTACCCTTATCTTTTCAAATAGTGTCCACGCTTAGTGGTTTGTAAGTGTGTCCTTAAGAGTGAAATTAAAAGTATTATGACCTTTTGTCATTCTTATGCTTGTGGTCGTCATTTACGATGTCATAGGATGGCTACTAAGAACCTAATAAATGGGTTTTATTGGCCCACTTTGTTTTGTGATGCTCACCATTTCTGTTTGACTTACGAGTATTGTCAGCATACAAGTGCCTTGTCCCTTCGTGATATGATGCCCCTTGCCATTCTAATTGTTGAGATATTGGATGTGTGGGGCATTGATTTCATGGGATCCTTTCCCCCATCTTTTGACTTTGTGTGCATACTGGTTGTTGTTGATTATGTGTCCAAGTGGGTCGAGGCTCTAGCTATTAGGACCAATAACCATAACACTATGGTCAAGTTTGTGAAAGGGTACATATTTTATCAATAGGGGACCTTCAGAGCTTTTATTAGTGGTAGAAGTAGTCACTTTTGTCATCAGGTTTTTGAGGCTTTGCTTAAAATGCATTTTGTGACTCACAAAATAGTTATCCCTTATCCTTGTCATCCTCAGGGTAGTCGCCAAGTTGAGGTGTCTAACCTTGAGATCAAGTCTGTACCTGAGAAAACAATTTGATCAGATAGAAAAAAACTGGTATTTGAGATTACATAATGCTCTATGGGTGTATCTTACTATTTATAAGACTCCCATAGGGATATCTTCTTACTGACTTCTTTTCTGCAAGGCTTGCCACTTACCAATTGAATTAGAGCACCTTGCCTTTTAGGCTACTAAAATTTTTAATTTTGATATGAAATAAGTGGGTTCTAACCTGGACTTCAATTAAATGAAATGGATGAATTGTGTAATGAAGCCTATAAGAATTATCAGATTTTTGAAGCCAAAACCAAAGTTTTTCATGATAAAATGATTTCTCATAAATTTTTTAATTTTAATAAGAAGGTTTGGCTTTTTAATTCTAAGCTTAAGCTATTTCTTGGCAAGTTGAGATTTAGATAGGATGATCCTTTTGTTGTCCAACAAGTGCTTCCCTTTGGGGTGGTTCAAATTTTGGATCCCCAAGATGGTCAAATTCTTACTATTAATGGTCAATGTCTGAAACATATTGTGACTAATGACATTGAGCCTGATTTGATTGAGTCCTTTAATCTAGTAGATCCAGTTTACTATGATTAGTAGATGGGACCTTTTTTGGCTAAAGACATAAAACTTAGCGTTTGTTAGGAGGTAACCCAATCTTTTTAGGTGAGTTTGCGTATTTTTTTTTCCTTTCTTTTTGTGCAAGGCGTGTGTGTATTTTAGAGTGTGGTGCTTCACTTAGTTTTTGGCTATTGTGTTTAATGGGGGTTTTGAAGGTACTTTTGGAGTTGGATTGTTGGACTTATGTGCAAAAACTTTCCTCATGTTGTCAGATTGTATTGCTCTTTTCTAAATTTCTCTCTTTACTGTTGTCTTTTACAGTGAGGACAATGTGAGGCTTATGTGGGGGGGGGGGGGTGTGAAGGCAAAAAGAAAAATTTGAGGAAAATTTAACTGGAAAATCTTTGGGTGCATTTGAATTTGGGAAGAGCTTAAGTGTTATGATTATACATGTTCCACTCTTATTATGTGGATTTGATTCATGTGACCCATTCCTATAATAGATTATTTCTAGAGTTAACTAGTTGATGGCCAAAAATTTTGCTGTGCTAATGTCACTATGTACTGAAAATCAATAAAAAAATTTTTAATAATTACGTTTTAATTCCGGTACCAATTTTTAGGGTTTATCCTTATTCATATCTTTAGTTGCGTAAATGTGTACTAAGTGCTTCTCTGATTGTTATCGTTATTCATATCTTTATTCACTCAAGAAAATACGCAGAATTAAGTAACTTTTGTAAAAAAAAAAGGAAAAGTTCCAAAAGAATCAAAAGAAAAAGAGACTAATAATTGATTTGGCATTAGGATCTTGATTTCAAAGATGCTCTTTGTTATGTGAGATGAAGCTTTGTACTTACGGTTTGTTCTGTGGTCTTATGGGGTGCTCAATTTGCTTGAATATTGGCTCATTGACTTGTTGAAATTAGAAGTCTTTGATAATGAGTTTTGGGTTAGTAGTGAATTGATATATGTTATTTTTTAGAGTGGACATTCATAGTTAGATCATTTCATTTTCTTTCCTGAGTCTTGTTCCATTTAATGGGCTGAATGAATAAATGTATGCATTATTGTTATTCTTTGTTTAAGGATTAGCAAAGTTTTAGTGTGGTGGAGTTGATCATTTATATTTTGTATTTAAATTTACTCTCCATTTCACCTACTTTTTAGTTTAAGAAATATATTTTTATGAGTAAATAACGCATATTTTATATGATTTTCAGGTGAAAATAAAATAAATGAATTTGAGTAAGAAATTGATCAAGGCAATTTGGTTTTGTCCAGGCTTCCCAAGTAGGCCTTGCTCAATTCGCAGTCCAAACCATGTCTAATTCCAAACGGCTCTCCATGTGGACCTATTGTTTCCTTCTTCATGGCCCAGCTACTACCAAAGCTCAAGCCTGTGCCTAGCATTGTGTTTTAGTTGAGCAGCCTGAAATGGGCATACTTCCTTGCTAATGGCTGACCATGTTAGCAAGCCTGCTTCTGTCTTACTCCATCACTCTTTTTCTCCATTGCTCTGGCTTGTTCTCCAAGAAATCCATCCCAACTTGGGGCTTCCTTGCTAGCACCCCAGCCTCAGTGCTTACCTCCCAGCAGTAGAGAAGCCCAGTGCCTTGACTTCTTTCTCTCTTTCGCCCACAATTGCAGGCCTATTCTTTTTCTATTTTCACAACCCAATTTTGTGCAAGCATTGAGAGTAAGTTGAATATAAGTTAGTCAAACACAATAACTCAAGATTAATTTCTAGCTAAAGTCTAGCCTTTTCATGTAAGTCAACAATATAGCAGCGAAGATATTAATTAAAATTAATTTTTCATTAACTTTTTGGGCACATAAAGAGGCTGAATTTCCACTATAAAATGGGTCAAGTGCAAAATAATTTATCCAGTCATCTGCTAATCCATCACTCATCTAAGCATTCCTCCATTCTCTCATCTTCCATCCTATAATCTTATAGAGAATCTTTGCAAGACAACCATTTGGGTTGAGGAGTTTCAAAGAAAATAAGCTTCATCAGCTAGTTTTCTCTTTCCTTTCCACCAATTTGTGAGTCAAATTAGAGTGCTTGCGCTTAATATTGTAATTTGTGTAATTGAGTATCCAAGTTTGGGTCTAAGGAGTGCAATATAATCGAGAACATGGCTAGACCAATTTTGATTGTATTTTTGCAAACTATGGCTGGCTAAACTACTCATTTTTAGGATTAATATGGATCATTGATTAATAATATTGATTTACTAATTTTATTTGGGGTTATTTTTGTCGCTTATATTGCATAATTTTGAGTTTATACTTGATTCTAACCTATTTATGCATATTATTACTGTTCTTTATTCACATTGATTTCAATAGTCTAATTTGATATCTTAATTATATATTAGACGTTGTGGATTAATACGTTATTATGCAATTGTGCTTAAAATTATAATTGTTAAAATTGAATAATTTATGTTGAAATTGAGATAAGCTATGCCTAAAAAGAATGACTCATGCTAACCACTAGATAAATAGTATCATTTGATAATTATAATTCATCTTTCTAGTTCATGGCCTAATGCTTGTGGTTTTGGTTGAAGAAGAGACTAATTGAGCCCCCATTTGAGTTAGTAATTCAATAGTCACTATTGAAATCCAAAATCCTATATCATTCTCTAGTTTGATTTCTCTCTATTTTCTTAACTCATTTGGTTTTCTTTTATTTCTTGTGTTTATATTTATAATTGAACTCTTCCCTTGAATTCGTCTTTTTAATTGGAAAAGCTAATTTTAAAATTGCTATTGTTCTTAGTAGGATCAACACCCTATACTTGCTAGTTTACAGTAGATCTTGCACACTTGCAAGTAAAAAGGGTTCTTAAAACTGCACATAAAATCCCATCATAGACAAACATCCCAAACTCCCAGGGTACATGGCTCTAACATGACCCCGATATTCATAATTAAGGTCGTCAAAAATCAATTGACATATTTCCCTTCTCTCAAAATTCACTCAACACTTGAGCATGAAAGTCATTCAATCTACTTAAATATCACCAAAACAATTGTTCCTTATATTGAGGGAAACAAAAATGTGCCATAGTTTTAAAAAAAAATATTAAATTTTTACAATTTTTAGGGATGTTTTTAAAACACAAATCACTAATGTAGCGTACAAACATTTCTAAACTAAATGTAAAAGAGCTAAGAAAGTACAAAGTGACCTAATTTGGTGACATTGTCCCTAGTAAAGGAGTTAATTTGTTGAGTAGTTTTGGGGGAGTATGGTGCAAAATTTATCATCCTCTTCGATAGTATTGAAGTCAAGTCCCTTATTATTTAACGTAGATCTAAGGTAGATATAATTATGACTAAATATGATTAATTTAACTAATCACTCAGTAATCCAAATTTAAACATAATTAATTAAACAAATCTAAAACAAGACACAATTAAAATAACCAACCCAAAACATCATTATAAGTACTAATAAACTAATTGTACCCACAGTCAACCAAAAACTAAAACTTATAAAAATGGGGTTTGAAACCTAGCTTGAAAAGAGAGAGAAAGCTATAAATTTGCAACATTTTAAGAAGAATTAGATATATGAAGAGTAGAATGAGAAGGGGAATGAGGTTAGAGAGTTAGATCCTCAAATTCAAAGCATAAATCAACCCCAATGCTAACAACTCAAACCACCAAACCAAGAACAAAAACGTGGAAAATATGAAATTACAACGAGAAGATTAATATGTGAAGAAGAGAGATAGAGAGAATGAAAGAGCACTAAATCTTTAACTGACAAGCCTCAATAACTTGATTGTGGCTACAAATTAAACCAATTCTCCACTATTTGATCATTCATATTTTACATGCAATTTTACTTTTGCCTACTTTTAAGTCTTGAAATATATTTTTATGATTAAATAATGCATATTTTATATGAGTTTTAGGTGGAAATAAAATAAATGAATTTGGGTACGAAACTGATCAAGTCAATTGGGCTTTCTCCTAGCTACCAAGTGGGGGTACTCAAAAGCCCGACCTTGCAGCAAATAAAAAAAGAAGGAAAAGAACCAAGGTCCATCCTGATTGGGCTTGACATTCAGCACAACCAACGACCCGTCCCTAGAGCGCCCAGCCCAGTAGCCTTCCTACTCCCCAGCTCTTTTTACCCTTCCATTTGGGCATGATATCATGACCTAATGCTTACACCCAGGCAGCCCGCGCGCTGCTTTCTCTTCCTCATTCTCTTTCATGTGTTGCTTAGGCATGTTTCTCTTGCCATGACCCAACCAATCAGCACCCCCTCTCCCACCCTCACTCATCCCTCTCTTCCTCCATTTAGGCTCGCCTAGTCGGCCCAGCATGCCCACATTCGCTGCCTTCTTAACTCTAATTTTTTGCCTCCGTGCGAGCTTGCTACATGGCCCATCACCCCAACTTATGTACCCTAACAATTCCATTGTCTCAAAGTGCCTAAATTGTCCACATGAGTCACGTGACCAAGTAAGATTAATTAATTAAAATTAATTTTAGCTGAAGACTAGCCTTTTCTCATGTAATATAACATCAAATAATTAATTGAAATTAGCTTTTCATTAATTTTGGGCCCCAAGAAGGGCGAATTTTCACTATAAAAAGGGGGTCAATGGTTGTGCAAAAGAGACATTCATCCCCTCACTCATCCACTCATCCAAGCATACAAGCTCCATACCTTCATCTTCTATCTTCCATTTTTTGTAGAGAGAGGAGTGAGTCTTTTGTAAGACAAATTCATTTAGGTTGAGGGGCTTAGAAGAAAATAAGCTTTGTGAGGTATTTTTTCTCTTCTCTTTTGATCTCATTTGTGAGTTAAAATTCAGAGTTTATGCTTAATTTAGTTTTGTAATTGAGTACTAAAGTTTGGACATAGAAAGTAAAATATACCAATATTGAGAGATTGCTAGACCAACCTCAATGATGTTTTCACTAATTGTGGTCAGCTAAACTACTCATATCTAGGATTAAGATCGGTCATTCATAATAATATTGTTTTGTTAATTTCCTTTGGGGTTACTTTTGTCTCTTTTAATTGCATAATTTTGAGTTTATACTTGAGCTTAACCTATTCATGCAAATTATTACTAATGTTTATTCATGCTGATTACAATAGTTTAATTTGCTATCTCAAATATGTATTATATGTTGTAGGCTAATATGATGTTATGTAATTGGAGTTAATATTATAATTGTTAAAATTGAATAATCTATGCCAGAAATTAGGTGAGTTATGTTTAAGAAGAATGATTCATGCTACTAGTAGATAAATAATCACTACTAGAAATCGGCCCAAATTTTGACCCTAATGTTCCGACCCTTATCGTCTGGGTCGATGCTAATTTTTCTAAAATTGAGAAATCTCGACCCTTTTTATGGTCCAGAAATACTGGGTATATTAAAAGGGTCGAGACAATTAACGTTGGAACCCGCACCCAAATTTTCAAAGTTCGCCAAACAAAAGCTACATTGTATATGATAAAAGTATTAATCTTAATCTCAAAAATTAATTAAGCTTCATCGCTGCAGTACTCATTCGCCTATAACCGTACCCCTGCACACACACAAAACCCATCTCTCCCACATCTCGCATTCGCGCCCAACCCATAACCCTAATTCTCGAGCAAATTCGCCCGGAATGAGAACTCCCAATCTCTCCTGGAACTCGATTTCTCTTTTTCAGCTAGTAAATCGCTCAACTTCAACTCGTGCCTGTGCATTTTTTGAGGTATGTGGGTTTTTTTTTTAAAAAAAATTTTGGGTTTCTGGAATGGGTTTTGGTTTTTTATGGTGGGTAGTTCCCTGAACTTTAACTCATGCATTTGAATTTGTTGAGGTTTTGGTTGGTTGTTAAAAGTTTTCGGTTTCTGGGAGGGTTCAAAGCAGATTTTGTTGATTTATTCATTTGTTCACTGGGGTTTGTTGCAATTTTCATTGTAGAATGTTTCGTGGCCTGCATATTTGGCAAAATTGAAGCCTACTAGGAGCAAGTGACTGAAGCAGGGTGATAAATAGATATCAAAACTAGTAGAGACTTAAGCAAGGTGTGTGTTTTATATCAATCTTTCTTGAAGTTTAGGAAACTGTTGAACAACTTACAATATTTGAAGTCCAAGTTAATAGAGCTATTATCTTGAATGGGAATTGTGATTCTTTTATCATTAAGTTATGTGAAGGAGCTAATGCTCATAATATTGTCAATAAGCTAAATTCTTGATAGAGCCAAAATTTTGGTGTTATTTTGAATGTGGTATCGTGTTCTTTATTGACTGAAGTGCCCTGTTCTTGATCTTCTACCATATTTGCATCCTCCTGCCTGGTTTTGCTACCCGCTCGCGTCTCAACAGTCCGATTCCATTTATCAGAAAGTGCGAATTTCTTCGAATACTTACTGCTCGCTGCTGTACTTTTTGTTGCATTCTCTGAGTTGTCTCTGTTCAAGGCTGGCATTCCATTGTCTGCAGAGTATAAACTTTGTCCCAGTCTCATGTTTCTTTTATTTGTTCTTTAGGACTCTTAACATTACATTTTAGATGTGAGGTTTTCATTTGATGTTCATTTCAATTGTGACTATATTTCTGAATTATTTTAAGTATTCAGACTTCAGACGTTGCTTGATTTTGTGACATTTAACTAGAACATAGTTGACTAAATCATTTAGCCCATTTTGTGCATTCTCCTAGTTGTGCATTGTATCCTCTGAGTCTGAGATTTCAGCATATATTCATAATTTATTATAAGAGGATTAAGAAAGGAAGTATTAAAAATGTTGAGAGAGGAGTGTATGCTAAAGGTATGTTATTCTCAAACTTATATGTATGCTTGAGTTTAATAGTTTTTGTGACTCTTGAACACCAGTGGTTAATCTATGCTTTTGGTTCTATGTGTTTCAATAAGAATTTGTGATAGCAATGCATCCCCCCCCCAAAAAAAAACCAGTTCTTATTTGTGCACTTTCGTTTCCCGCCTTTTAGTGCACTATCATTGCATGTTCTTGTGTATTCTTGAGTTTTTGTCTTGTTTGCCCACAAACTTCATGCAGTGCTGTTCCTTGCCAAAAAAAATAAAATTCTTGTAGTAATGTTATAACCAAGATATTTACATGTTATGGTCTGTCATCCATTGCTTGTGATAAATTCATTCTTTTCACAATCTAAACCATAAGTGCATTGATTTTTACTCATTTGTGCTGTCGTCTCTGTAATTTTTTGCATGCATGGGCAAGTTTCATGTTTTCACAGGGTGCATTTTGGCGGGATCAACTTGTTGGACCTACATCCATTTTAAAATAAAATTTCAAGTGGAGTGTTTTTGAGGATGGCATTCTCCTTTTCATCTTGTTTCCTTGTTCAGTGAGTCCTATTACTATTTTTATTGTTTTCATTGTTTCATTATTGTTTTTATTTTTGATGTACTGGTTTGGACTTGTCCTTTTAGTGGTAGAGTTTTCGCTTAACTAAGTTCCTGAACATTCAGGTGAGATGCTACAAATTAACAGGGGTTTACTTTGGAAGGTGGTGGGTTGTTCCTATTGTTATACCTATAATTTAGCATATTACTATTTTTTATTCTTTTGCTATGCTGTCGTTGGGATGATTTGTTTGTTTGTTTGTTTGTTTCCTTTTGTTTCCTTTTTTTGGGGTTCTTTTTGTAGGTTGAGTATCTTACCTAACTCTTATAGAGGTGTTGGCTTATTCATTCTTTACTTATTTAATGTGAACCTTTCGAAAGTTTATGTTCTGATACGATTATTAGGGTTAGTATATTGATTTATGTAGTTGAAGGTATTTATGTGAGAGATCATTGGCCAATTGGCAAGACAAGTGTTAAGTAGGGATTGCTAGTCATATATTTTAGATTGTTAACAATGGTAGTGTTCATCCTTCCAAATGAAGATATCTTTTGAATTATAGGTAATTTTGGAACATGTCATTGTGATCTATAAGGAGAAATGAAGGTTGTTTCACTCTCTCATACCATGTAAACTGCTTCCTTGCCTCCTTGGTGCATGATATTACAGTGGCTTCATTTAATGTGATACCTTATTGTGTTTTGGCTTTCTAAGTTCTGTTATATCTCAGTGATGTTGTCAAGGCTGCTCCTAGGTTTACATTTGGCAGCTGTATACTTTACTGACAACATTTGTTCGTAGTGGTGTTGATTGATTATCAGGTTTTGAATTCTGATCTTTGTTGGATATAATCTGAATTTCTTGTGCCTGGCATTCGAATTCGATAGTATTTGGACAACTTGCTCATTCCAGCTCTTATTATCATACTGATATCAGTTGTATTGCTTGATGCGGTTGACTATTTTAAGGTTGACAGGTGTCGATTTCTGTCATGTTAGCTGCTAATGCTAGACTAGTTCCCTTATTGTCTCTATTAGCAATCTTGTTTCCTAATGTCAGAGGTTACTCAATTTTGGACTTTTGATATTCTTGTCTTTTTGTTGCATTGAAACTTTTTTAAATGCGAATGCTGCCAAGGTATCATGTATGAGATATCTACCTTTAACTGTATTGGACAAAGAGAAAAAGGAGAAGGGGGAAAAATCTCTTTCCTGTTAAAGTAGATCTACATTGGACAGGAGACCCCGTTCTTCAAATCATCAGTTCCACATTGACTGGTAGACTATTGCCTGCCCAAGACTTCACTATCTAATTTGCTCTCCTGAATAAAATTATCCTTCTCAAAATGGTTCCCCGACCTAGATTTCAGTCCTTCAATAATTGGCAATCCCTAATGCTCATTTACAAGGCTCAGATCATCCAAGAAAGCGGGGACATCTTCTGTTCCCTGACTGTCTCGGCTTTTAATCCAGACTTTTTCATGGGTCGGCATTCCCTCATCAACTTCGATGTCCTTGACAAAGTTATAAGCGCTATCTTTGTAGCAAACCATCAACTTAGGTAACTTACACTCAGTGACAGTTTTATCAGTGAATAGTTCAGTGTCCTTCCTATAAACAACTTCCTCATCATTTGCATCAGCAGCGATTTTGCTATCTACAATCTAAGAATGAGCAAGTATGGCTTCTTCCCATGATAAATCAGCAGTGTCTAAGTGAAATGTCAAAGAATCTACATTTTTCTTGAAGCTCTTAGTGTCATAATTAACATTGTTCCTCATGTAACCATCGGTGTCTTCATCATCTGAATCAAAAGGGTTGTATGATTTGCGAGGTGGAGTCTGAACGCCAAACCCAGGATCATGTTCTGCCAAAGAGATTGAACATCATTTGTCAAAACACCCTCTGAGCTCAAAGTTAGAATGAACATGTCCCTGATTCTCAGCTAAACAAATTCTATGCTTTCAAAGAGTCATTCAGCTTGTATCGTAAATCAAGCAGTGGCAAAAATGTCACTCAGTACTCTATAAATCAGCATCCATCAAGTTTATACATGTATCATATATTGATTCACTTAAACACCATAAGAAAACATCCGAAACCAAAATGCGTACTGAGTATAGGAAAAGCAATGACAATGTGGGTTACCTAGCTTCATTTCGACATAAGCTTGAATCCTTGAATGATTCTGTTGTTGAAAAGAACAATAAGCTTAAGCAAACACAACGACCTCGGACAGATCCAAATTGCTCTGGTTCTTGCCAACCTAGCAACACGAATGCAACAAGTCAATAAAATTCTCCATTTCAACTTGCCATTACTTTTGACAGTAACATACTATTGTGAAAAACATGTCATTTCTAGCTTCTAGAAATGAAGAAAAGCACTAATTGTTTTCCGTTAATATAAATAATAATGCTAAAAAATCAAAAACTAAACTCAGCCTAAGACCAACCATATACATTCTTGGCCTTCACTCAATGTACATAACATTCTATTTGTAAGATTGCACAAAAATACATGGTAGAAAATGACAATGAAGTCAATGACAGTAAACCATCAAAATTCTACAAGCACAAGTTAATTTATCTGATCTGGTAACTGGAAGGCCACCTAAGTTACTTAAGCCAATTTGTACTTCTACATCACAAAAACTTGACTACAAATTTTGAGTCTTTTTTTTAATTAAAAAAAAAGAACAAGCCAGCAAGCAGAAGAACATAGAAAAATGAAACTAATTGATTTCTTTTCCTACCCTTTTTATGTTTCATTTTGGAATTAGTTAGTCAAATTTTTCCTCTGTGATGAGTATAATCAAATCCTAACTTTTGACATGCTACTTTTTTTAAGCCACAAGAATAATATAATGAAAGTCAATCAAAGAAGATTACAAAAAGTTAGAAAGGTGAATGCTTCCTTTAAAAGTTACATTTTTTTTTAAAAAAAAAGGCTTTGGGGAGGAGGGGACAAAAAAAAGTGAAAATGGAAAGGTGAAGTTTTACAAAAGTCTATCACTCTGCTACCCTCAACAATCCCATTCCCACTAAGATATATGGAGCGATACTCCAATCAATTAACGAATGTTGCAATGATTGTAGGCTAGTTATCATGTTGAATGTATCACAGGGAAGCTTGATATATGCAACACTTTCAAATTAGTAAAATCAATACTTTTGAACAAGCAAAGAATTCCACATTGATGGGGATGGGAAGTACACAACTGAGGCAGAGGCCGAAGCCAAAACAAGTAGTTGAAACGGACTTGATCATTCACTTTGCAATCACATGATCGTCTAACGTCAAAGTAGGCAAATAATAACATGGTCTGCTTAGCTATTCTCAAAATCAGGAATAGCAAAGTAGCTTCAAACCCTCTTGTTTCATCATCTATTCCAACTGAACGCAGGGCTTCTTGCACCCAAAGCGTGAATCATTCCAAAGGCAAAATGCCTTTCTTGTTTCACATTCAATTTTAATTCCCCTGATGTTAGTTCTGTCTCTTATTAGCCCTTCTTGTATAACCTGATTGTCCTTGAACTTTTAAGATTGCTCCTTACATAATATTTGTTTTATTATCATAAAATGAAGCATATAAGATATTATACTAAATTATTTTATGTTTGTAGAAATGGACTCAAGTTGGATTGAATTACCAAATGACATCCTGATTATCTTGATGGTGCCGTCAAATTTATTAAGCTTGCTAAGGAAAATCTCATAGATAGAAGAACTCGATGTCCATGTAGGAGATGTAAAGTGGATAAATGGTTACCTATAGAAGAAGTGGAGCAACGTATTTTATTCAAAGGCTTCCATAAGGAGTATAAATATTTTATTTTTCATGGTAAAGGGGGCGTTCTTGATCATGTAAAATATAGAGGAAGCGCAAGTCGAGAAACAAATATTGACCCACTAAATTTCACTAGTGGAGATGATATGGAAGGTTTATTGAGAGCAGCTTTTGGGGTTGATATGCCTAGGTGTAAGGATGACATTCTTCATGATGTGGTTGATGAGCTGCTTGATGACGGAGTTGAACCTTTTGGCATCTATGGTGACCAAATTTCCTCAGAATAATTTTACGAATCAGCAAATCCTCCATTGGATGATGCAAAAAAAGTGAAGTATCAGAGGCTACTAGATGCGTCCAATGAGGCACTTTATGGTGGGTGTACCACCTTTTCAAAATTATCTTTCCTTGTACGCTTGTTTCATATGAAATGTATGTTTCATTGGTCAGCTGAGTCTTTCACAATGTTGATGAAACTTTTAGGAGATGCATTCGCTCAAATCATGGAGTTTCCCTCCTCTTATTATGAAGCTAAGAAAATGATCAATAACTTGGGCATTGGATATGAAAAGATTGATGCTTGTCCTAATGATTGCATTCTATATTGGGGTGAGTTATTAGAAAAGATAGTTGCCATGTTTGTGGTGTTTCAAGATAAAAGACAGTAAAAGGAAAGGAAGGTAAGACATGTGAAGGAAGTTCAAATGCTAAGGTAGGAGAGCCGGCTAAGGTGATTCGTTACTTCCCTCTAATCCCTAGATTGAGGAGGATTTACATGTAATCTAAGTCAACTGAACAAATGAGATGGCACGACAGGGATCGTGTGAAAGATGAAAAGTTAAGACATCCAGCTGATGCTATTGCATGGAAGGAATTTGATGCTTTATATCCTGACTTTGCTTCTTATCCCCGCAATTTTAGACTTGCCCTTGCTAGTGATGGATTTAATCCATATCGTCTTATGAATACAACCTACAGTACATGGCCTGTAGTGTTAATCCCTTATAATTTGCCTCCATGGGTATGTATGAAGCCATCATCATTTATTCTTTCACTGATTATTCCTGGAAAATCAAGTCTTGGAATCAGTATTGATGTATACTTGCAACCACTAATACATGAGTTGAAATTGCTGTGGGATGGTGTTGTTGTTTTTGATGCTTATAGCAATGAATACTTCAATATGCGAGCAGTTCTAAGATGCACCATCAACGATTTTCCTGCTTATGCTATGTTGTCCGGTTGGAGTACCAAGGGCTATAAAGCATGTCCTTCATGTGCTGATTCCACACATTCATATATGTTTGGTGGTAAAATTTGTTACTTAGGCCATCGAAGATGACTACCTTGTAATCATCCTTATCGTTCTCAAGGTCATTTATTTGATGGGACAGAGGAATTTAGGGATGCTCCAGTTGTTGTAGATGGGATTGAAATTTCAGTGCAACAAGATAGAGTTGGTTATGTGTATGGAAAGTCTAAAAAGGCTTCAAAAAAGAAGAGAGGAAGACGACAAGCGGGTACATCTACTTGTGAAATGGGGGACGATTGTGATAAGGACTATGATGATGATGTTACTGATGATGTCCTTTGGACTAAAAGAAGCATTTTTTTTAGTTACCCTACTGGAAGGTTAATCGATTAAGACATAATTTAGACGTCATGCACATTAAGAAGAATGTGTGTGATAATTTATTGGGAACCCTTTTAAATGTGGATAAGAAAACTAAAGACGATGCGAATGTAAGAAAAGTGCTTAAAGAGATAGGATAAAGCCTCATCTTTGGCTTCAACCTCGACCTGGTCGAGATCCAGTTATGCCTCCTGCTCCATATTCCGTGTCTTTGGAGGAGAAAGAAAAGATTCTTAAAAGTTCTACAAAAACTTAGAGTTCTGCACGGATATGGGTCTAACATCTCTAGATGTGTTAATTTGAAACAACAAAAACTCTTAAATCTTAAGAGTCATGTCAATCATGTTTTAATGCAAGATATTCTTCCTGTAGCTTTACGAGCATCACATGCCACGGAAGTGATTCACCTACTATCTGATATGTGTTCATTTTTCAAGTATGTATAGTCACCTACCCTTGATGTGGATGAACTGGAGCACGTTCAATCGAGGCTCATTCTTACTCTTTGTGAGCTGCAAAAAGAATTTCCTCCAACTTTTTTCACGGTCATAGTCCATCTCATAATTCATTTGGTAGATGAAGTTAAACTCGGAGGTCCCGTTCATTATAGACGGATGTACCCTATTGAAAGGTGACAATTTTAAATACTTTTTTTGTTTTTCTCTCTCGTTTATTAATATTTTATTGTATTATTTATTAGAACTTCTTGAAAAAGGTACTTGGCCCATTTGAAACCTCATGTCACTAATAAAGCCCAGCCTGAAGGATCCATGGCTGAAGGGTACATTATTAAGGAGACTATCGCCTTTTGTTCAACCTTTTTAGAAGGGGTTGAGACCATATTTTGTAGGAGCAAGAGGAATGATGATTATAATGTTAATATGAGTACCTACTTGTTTAACTCTAGTGGCCGAGTGGTTGGGATAGAGAGGACTTGTCGTCTTGATGACGAGAGCTTAAGGCAGACACATCACTATGTACTACTTCATTCAGATGATATGACAGAACTTATTGAGTTAGTGTCATCTATGCACCATGATGCTCCACTAATTGGGTTTCCATTTTTGGTGATGAAATTAAATGAGGAAACCCCTTTTGCTAATTATGTTAGGGAATTCTTAAATGAAAGGGCAGCCTCTAATCGATGCTCTTTAGTAACTGCTAGTGAAACTCTTTGAAGTGATTCGATAATTAATGAATTAGATGGATGGCTGCAAAATAAGATTATCTTTCTATCTTCAAGAATGTATGCCATGAATTTGTATATAGAGTGTGCTTGTGTAACTACTTTTATATAACTAAACGTTTTTCGTATTATAGGTGGAGTACATTGATGTGAGCACGCCAAAAGGAGAGTTGAGAAAAACTTTAGCCGGTGGTTTAAACCCTGTAGCTAAAAGTGTTAAAAGCTTCATAATTAATGGCTACAAATTCCAAACAGTTCATCGTGTGTGTTACCGAAAGACATAAAATTCTAGGGTTATGGTGGAAGCTGATGGCCAACCTTACTATAGAAGACTAACGGACATCTATGAATTAGATTATTATAGGGCATATAAAGTTGTGGTTTTCCGTTGTGATTGGGTAGACATAAATAGGGGGTTGAAAACTTTTAGAAACGGCCATGCTTGTGTCAACTTCTCAAAGCTCATTCATACCGGTCGATGTTTACATGATGATCCATTTGTCTTCTCATCTCAAGCAAAGCAAGTTTTCTACGTTGAAGATGAGAAAGAAAAAGGATGGTTGCATGTTATTAAAACCAAGCCCAGAGGCATATTTGATTTAGGCGAGGATGTGTCGTAGGCTTTTTAGTGTGTAGTATATGGTCAATGTGTGTCAAGCATTACTTTGGTATGGAACAATATTATCTCTTTACTATTTTGTTGTTCGATTACTTATCTATCTTTTGTGTTTCCCATGTTTGACAAGTGTAGTTATTTATTCTTGATATCATATCTAAGTCAATCGCCTGAGTTAAGTTGGTTTTATTAACTGTTGGATATAGTAATATTATGCTCGATATTAAATCAGGTAGTATTACATCTATTGCTATGACTTAATATTACATGTATAGTTAATGACTTGAATTTACATATCACTGATCCGGGTAAATGTCTTCATAACTCTTATTGTCAGGTATTGAGTATAAAGTGAGGCATAAAGGATGACCTATAGGAGCAAAAGAACACCCAATGTACTAGCTGCCAAATCATCCACAGCAGCAACACAATCACTTGGTCATCCTAGCTACAGTACTGTAACAACACAACCATCACAACCTGCTTCCTCCTTGAAAGCATCAGAATCGTTGGTGCAGCAGCAGCCACCTGGACTATTCCCGACTTCTAGTGGAGTCCTACAGCCACCCACACAGCCCCTTCGGTCACCCAGTGTTGTGGCTGCGGCATCTGCTGAAGCTCCTCCACGTTCTAGACACATACTTCCCCCATCTGGTACTGGAGCTGGAGCTTCAAAAGTAATTGTGCAGCAGCGACCAGTTAGGCTGAGTAGATCTACTGGAGCATCAACACCACTTGCGCAACAACTTCTTCGGCCTACTCCATCAAGTGGAGCATCGCAATTGCCTTTGCAAACATCTGTCAAAAAGTCTGTTCAGCGTGCAACATCAACTCGAGCTTCAATTGAAGCGCCACGACGATAAGGACAACTACCTCCCCCACCTAGTACATCTATTAAAGCTTTAAAACAAATAGTTTAGCAATTGACTACATCTACTCGATGATCAAAACCAATTATGCAGTAGCTTGTTCGGCCTACTTCTTTAAATGGAGGATCAGGTATGTTTACTCTTTCAGTTAATGAAAACATTTTTTTTAGAGGTTTTCACTGATTTAGCTTTCTTTTAATTTAATATTTTGGTATTTGTCTCACTGTTGTATCTACATTGTTTTTGCTTTTAGCATCTCAGCCATCCCTCTAGCCGCAACGTAGTGCCTCCATTACTGCATTATGGCCCATACATACGCCTACTTCCCTAACTAGAGCAGTACAACCGCTGATTCGGCCATCTACGATAAGATTTGGTCCTTTTCAGCCATCCTTTGCTACTACAGGATTGAATCCACCTTGTCAGCCCCCTTCTCTTATTGGAACTTCCCAAGTAAATCCCCCAACTACAGGATTGAATCCACCTTGTCAGCGCCCTTCTGTTGTTGGAACTTCCCAAGTAAATCCCTCCACTAGGTCAGTACCATTACACAATCAATCCCACTCGGCTACTGTTAATGTTGCTAGAGGTGCAACACAACAAGAAGTGCATCAAAAAAACAGGCTCCACTAGCCAAGCAAGTAGAGAATCTCCCTCAAATGGCAACAATGATCATGCAGACTTAGCAAGGAGTTCTCAAAGTCAGTCTAATGATAAAGGAAAAGGTCATGTTGGAGGGAAACAAAAGGAAGTCATCTGTATCCAAAAGCACCATATCTTCTCAATCATCTTGGAAAGATAACATACTGTTTGATGCAAAAGAAGAAGTCTTGACCATTGGTAAACAATAATTTTAGTTTGTTGAATATATATTCAAACTGTCTTTTGGCCTGCTAATCAAAACTATTTTTAGAAGATATTTTCAACCTGTTTTTGGGCATGTGAATCAAAACTGTTTTTGAAAATATATTCTGACTATTATTAGCTTGGCTAATCAAAACACCCTTTCCTAGCTTTGGAGTGTTAGTTTCAGTTAGTCACTATCATAATTGATGTCTTCTAAATGATATTCTTTTTAACAGATGATCAAGGGAATGAGGAGGTGATAAAAAGATCAATTCTACCTCGAGATGTTGTGAATTACAAGCAAGGGCTGAGATTTTGTGTTGCATTTAACAACTACAACCAACCTATTGGAAAGGGAGGCAACATTTACGTTAGGTTTCTTGGCTACATTGCAAGGCTAGAGAGATTTTGCCCTATCGGGACGATTAGCTGGCATAAATTGAACAAAACATATAAAGCCGACATAATTGAAATGGTTCGAGTAAGTATTTTTTTAAAATCTAATGTAAATATCTATCTATCTAAAGTTTAGAGTGGTCAAGTTCATGCATTCGGAATTTATGACTTATAAATGATGTATAGTCCAAGTTCATGTATCCAGCAGATAAGGGCTTTGTTAAACGTGTCCTTAAACATGTTACTAAGCATTTCAAGCAATATAAACATGGTTTGAAGAGAGACTACTCCAAACCTGAAGAGAAAAACAAGAGAGGACATGTATGAGATGGTTCCCAAAGGGCACTCTCGTGATGGGTGGATGCGATTGGTTGACTATTGGTGTTCAAAACAACATGAGGTATATATATCTAACAATTTCGATTTCAGAATTGCTTACACCTTGAACCTCCATATTTGCTTAATTTTTTTTCCCTTTAACCTCCATTTTTGCTTATTTTATTTTTTTCCTTTAACCTTTGTATTAGCTTGATCTTCTTCCTATTATTCCCGGGCTATTTTTTTCATTAACCTCTATATCTATTAATTTGTTTTCCTCAAAGGTATATAGCAATGAATATATGTATGTCTTGATTCTAGGATGACAGTTTGCATTCCATATATCCTTGAGCTCAAAGTGTGACCACTGTGTATGATTATTTTTATACAAGGTCTCCTACAAGTCACACTGCAAGTCTTCTAGAAGTCATAAGAATGGCCACTGTCAGATAATTTTTATACAAAGTGACAAGGCCTTATACACTGTAATATATATATGAGCTCAAGGCAGGCGCAACCCTTTGCCCAGACTACTTTTTCCTTGTATTCATGGGCTATTTTCTTCTTTAACCTCCATATCGATCTGCTTATTTTTTTTTCTTGGATTGAGCATTACACTTACAGAATTGCTTAAACCTTGAAGCTATGTTCTTAATCTACAGACATTGGCTAAAATAGGTCGAGGTGCACGCTCTTCGCAAACTCATTGTCATACAACTGGTTCTACCAGTTATGCAGAAAAGCGAGTTGACTTTGTATGCTTTCTTTGCTTTTTTTTGGAGCAATTTATATGCTATCACTACCTTGATCCAGACTTAAGCAACTTTTGCAAGAATGCCGAAATTTCCTCTCATTTTTGCTATGTTGAAATGGGACAAGCTATGTAATGTATTAATGTAGACTTTATAATGAGATTTGTAGTTATAGGTGGAAGCTCATGGAAGAGAGCAAACACATTTGGAGTTCTTCAAAGAGACACATAGCAAACAAGGTGGGGGCTTTGTAGCTAATCTGGAAACTGAAGGTTTTCTGGTACATGTTCTTATTGTACTAGTTGTCATTTTTAGTTTTCTATTCTTGTGGTCTAATTATGATACTTATTCTATTTCCTCTTAAATTGTGCTAGAATGAGGCGACTTCAAAAGTTCAAGAGCGACTTCTTAGCTCTTCCTCCTCAAAAACTCAAGTTGAAATTGAAAACGAAGTGTTCGATGAGCTTATGTATGAAGAAGAAAATCCCAAACGACCGATTGGTTTTGGCTTTAACGTAGATCGAAGTGATGTCTTTGGTGTAAATGTTGTCCTTAGGAAAAGAGGTTACACCTTCCCTGACAACAATATGGAATTCAAGCATGTGAAAGAGGAATTAGCATCACAGAAGACCATGTTCTTACTTATGCTAAAGGCGGTGCGTAATGGAAAAATTACAAACGAGTTGCTAGATGCTACTGAGGCTGCCTTACGTATGGCTGGTGATTAGATTAGTCTTTCAAATGCTAATGCTTTATGCTTATTTTTTTACATTTGGGGGGGGGGGGGGGGCGTGTGTTGGTAAGGTGGTGCAAGTTAGTCAACCCTATTTAGGAGATGGAGATGCATGATTGTAGTTTTGTGTGTCTGCTATTGATGTGACTGATCTTGTGGATGACTTGCATATATATTGGATGTATATAGTCTTTTGTGTGATCTTTTTGTTAGCATCCATCTCTTCTTCCTTTTATATTATCCAGAGAAACAAAATGGTGAGGCATGTGAGAATCTCTTCTGTTGCATGGCAAGTTTATTAGCAGAGAACCACATTGTGTTATCTTGTCAAAATTTTCCCAACTGAGTTGAAATAAGTCCATCCATAAAGAAGAGCAGTGGCGTTTGACACATGACCAGACTGCGTTAGAATTTAATAAGTGAAACTAGTCATGTCTAATGGTGCATTTCCTTGAGTTCTGCCTCCATTGCGCTATATCTTCCCTTCATCTCTAGCATATCATCGATAAGCTCGTTTATGTCTCTGAAGCTTTGGAATACGACTGCTTCATCCATATACTTAATTTGGATCATAAGTCTTAGAGACAGGTGGCGGTGTCAAAACAGGCAATTTTCTAATTTATTTTGTTTTCAGCTTAAAGTGAAAGACATATTTCCACCATGTCAGAGTCAACTACCAAGTGCTCACATCGATGAGGTGAAAAGAAAAGCCTGAGCAATACAACCTAAACTCAAGTACTAGAACAAGGTGCAAGTTGTTCTAATATTGGACTTGGCTACTTTTAACTCAGTGGTCTTTTAGCCTAAGTCGGTGTGTCTATGCACTGCACTAGACATGGATACAGTAGGTGAAAATAAAGAATACAATAGGCGAAAATAAGATGTCCAGAATATGTGCTGATATGAGATTCTTTAAGTTGGGTTGCTTCTCTAACATTATTGAATGTAAAATACATCCCCTTCCCCCCCCCCCTTTATGCAGTTTCTGTGTTTCCTTTATGCACTTTCACACTTTTCCTTAGTATGGTCATGTCCTGATGCTTTTCACAGTTTTGGTGTATTTGATGTGGATACTGATGTGATCTACTCTGAGATTCTTTAATTTAGTGCAGTTTCTGTGTTTTCTTTACTGAATGTAAAAGATTGAGAGATGACTTTGCTTGTTTATTGTTTTGGTGTATTTGATGTTGAGAAGGGAAAAGTAGGGGAAATGATCATTTAACGGCACTTAGGGCCACGTCTCTTGGTCTTCCAGTTGTTGTAGCAAGGGCAGACGTATTTGTTGCCATAGGTACCTGGTGGGACAGACAAGCATTTCGCACAACATTTATTGCAGAAGAACAAGCATGGCTTCTTGTATTGGGTTGCTGAGCACCTTGCACCACACCTTGCTCCACAATATGCTCATTTAATTTCAAGGGCATAGCTACTCATCCACGCATTACACTTATAAATAACTATATATTGTTCTTTGGTGCCTTTTTCATCTTTGAACCTTTCGCTATTATTTTCTTGGGTCGTATGAGCTGAGGGCATGGTATTTAGCACTGTAATTCTATGGGCAATACTTTCTTTTGAAATGAATACGGTGATAAGAGCTTTAATGGGGTTATGCAAGCAGTGATAGTCCTAGCAATGAAGTTGAGGGAATTGGATGTGAAAATATCCAAAAAACCAATTCTGATTGGAAAAACCACTGGAGATTTAAGTGACTTCTCAAGTGATTTCCTCATTTGTTAAAAAAAAAAAGTGAACTTCATTGCCATTCCTCTTCCAGTCAGGTGTTTCAATGCATCATACGCCCATTAAAATTAGGTTGATGGTATATTAAGCTATTTGTTCCACACTTCTACTTAATGAGGGACTTACTTGTCTAGTCACTAATTCCTTATTTCCATCATTAAATGTTGAAGACTTTGAATGACTTGTTCCAAAGTTCACTATTTGCGTATCTTTCTTCTAGGCTTAAGAAGAATCAAGTGGAAACGACCTTAGCAATGAATCGAGGCACAATGGACCTTCAACCTTAACCTCACACATTAATTAGCTAGCTGATGTGGGCTTGTTCAAGACTTTCAATGACAGGACATTGGCAAACTAATTTGGGAATCTTGAATCATTCCAAATTTAGTCCTTTAGACTTTTGGTTTTTTGGTTGTGTCGCATGCATATTTATCACTTCGATTTGTGACGAAGCTTTTGTCATGGGACTCTAATTTCCTATAGCTAGCTTTTGTGAAATTTGGTGACTTTTGAATTGGATCCGCCTATCAGGTCACTTTACTTTGAATTGAAGGAATTATGTACATACTTTTTAATTATCCCAGTTGCA
>JACYFF010031954.1:50724633-50745189 GCA_017589665.1 Selenicereus undatus
ACCATTCTACATTCACCAAAACTAGTCAAAACCGAGATAGCAACCAAAGCCACCCAACCGTGCTCAAAATTTTCACCCACGGTTTTTGTGGGCAGCAAATTGGCACGGTCTGACCGTGCCATAGGGCACGACCGTGCCACCCTTGCCGTGGCCAAAACTTGGCTTTTCCCCTTCCTTTTGGTGTAAGTTAGCTTGGGTAGTGTTTTTCCCTTGACACTTACATCAGAAGTATAATGGATGAGATGGATTCTATTTTAGAAGCCAATCCTTGAGTCTTCCTCTTGGGTGTCTATTTATGAACCCCTCCCACCTTTGGCTAGTTCTCCTATGCCACATTATGTTGTATCTCTAACTAAACTTGAGTTAAAACCTCTCTGGAATTTACTCAAGTATGTGTTTCTAGGCCCTAAAGACACCCATACCTATCATTATATATTCTCTTTTACCTTGTGATCAAGAGAAAGAGTTTATTTGTGTCTTATTGGATCATAAGGGCGCTATTAGGTGGTCAGTTGCTAATTTGAAAGGGATTAATCCCATAGTTTGCATGCACAGAATTCAGTTAGGGGGCGATGCTAAAGCTATTAGGCAAATGCAACATAGACTGAATCCCCACATGGAAGAAGTTGTTTAAAAAGACGTAGTGAAGGTTTTAGATGCAGGCATTGTCTATCTTATTTCTGATAGCCAATGCGTCAAGCCAGTTTAAGTGGTCCCTAAGAAATCTGGCGTAACAGTTGGAAAAGAATAATGAAGGTGCACTAATTCCTACTAGATAGATCGCAAGAGGAGGGTGTCCATTGATCACATAAAGGTGAAGTCTGCCACTAAAAAGGACCATTTTCCTCTTATTCTCATTGAACAAATTTTGGAAAATTAGCTAGATGAAGTTTCTACTGTTTCTTAGATGGGTATTCTGGTTACAACCAAATACCTGTCTGTCCTGAGTACCAAGATAAAACCACCTTTACATGCCCATTGGGTACATTCGCCTATCGGATAATGCCTTTTGGGTTGTGTAATGCACCTTTCACATTTTAGAGATGCATAATGGTCATATTTTCTGATTATATTGATAGTTTCGTGGAGGTGATTATGGATGATTTCTCTATTTTTGGTTCTTCTTTTGACGTGTACCTTGCTAATTTGTCCATTGTGCTAAAAAGATGTGAAGAAGTGAATCTTGTCTTGAGTTGGGAAAAGAGTCATTTTGTCGTCCAAGAAGGGATTGTGTTCATTAACAAAGTGTCTAAAACAAGGACTAAGGTTGATAAAGCCAAGGATGATCCGATTTCTAGTCTACCTATGCCTTGTTTTGTGAAGCAAGTCAGATCATTCCTTAGTCGTACTAGTTTTTATTGAAGATTCATTAAGGATTCTAGTAAAGGGGCTTACCCACTTAATAATCTCCTTACTAAAGATGCTCCTTTTGTGTTTGATGAGTTTTGTGTGAAAGCTTTTGAAAAGCTACGATCTTTATTAGTGTTAGCCCCTATTGTGTAGCCCCCTGATTTTTCTCTTCCTTTCGAGATTATATATGATGCATTTGAGTTTGCTATTGGGGTTGTTTTGGGTCAAACAGTGAATAGAATCCCTTAGGTCATTTGCTATGCTAATAGAACTCTAATTGATGCTCAAAAGAATTATTCTGCTACTGAAAAGAGTTGTTATTGTGGTATTTGTACTTAATAAATTCCATCCATACCTTTTGTGTTCAAAAGGGATTGAGTTTACTGATCATGCTGCATTAAAACACATATTGGCCAAGATGACAACAAACCAAGACTTATTAGATGGATTTAGTTACTCTAAGAGTTTGATATTGAAATAAAAGATAGGAAAGGTTCTGAAAATTTAGTGGAAGACCACTTGGCTATAATATTTATTGAGTATTCTAATAACTTAGTTGGATTTTCTAACCATTTTCTTGATGAGCAACTATTTGCTATGTCAGATGCCCCCCCTCCCTTGGTTTGCTCACATTGTGAATTAGCTTGCCGCTGGAAAGATTTCTCCCCACTGGTATAAATAAGAAAAAGATAGGTTCTTCTCACAAGTAACACATTACTATTGGGAACACCCTTATCCTTTCAAACATTGTCCTGAGCATGTAGTACTTAGAAGTGTCCTAGAGAGTGAAATTCATAGTATTCTGACCGTTTGTCACTCTTATGCTTGTGATTGTCATTTTAGAGGTCGTTGGACAGCTGCTAAAGTCCTACAAAGTGGGTTTTTTTCAGGCCCACTCTATTTCGTGGTGCACACCGATTCTGTCCTACTTATGAGCGTTATCAACGTACGGGTGCCCTATCCTGTCGTGATATGATGCCCCTTTCCCCTGTTTTGATTGTTGAGATATTTGGTGTGTGGGGCATTGATTTCCCGGGTCCGTTTCCCCCATCCTTTGGCTTTGTTTCCATATTGGTTGCTGTTGATTATGCATCAAAGTGGGTGGAAGCTCTAGCTACCATGACCAATGACCACAAGGTTGTGGTTAAGTTTGGGAAACAGGTCATATTCTATTGATATAGGACCCCTAGAGCTCTTATTAGTGATGGAGGCAGTCACCTTTGTTATTAGTCATTTGAGGCTTTGCTTCAAAAATATTATTGGACTCACAATGTGGCTAACCCTTATCATCCTTAGAGTAGTGGTCAATTTAAGGTGTCTAATCTTGAGATCAATTCTGTACTTGAGAAAAGTGTTCAACCTGATAGGAAAGATTTGTCTTCAAAATTGCATGATACTTTTAGGCCTACCGTACTGCTTAAAATACTAACATAGGGATGTCTCCTTATCGGCTTCTTTTTTATTAGGTTTGTCACTTACCTGTTGAATTAGAACATCGTGCTTTTTAGGATATTAAAGCTTTTAATTTTGATATGAAATAAGCAGCTTCTAATCATAGGCTTCAATTTGAATGAGTTGGATGAATTGCATAATGAAGTCTATAAGAATGTTAAGATTTATGAAGGCAAAACCAAAGCTTTTTGTGATAAAATGATTTCTTGTAAATCTTTTGAACCTATTAAGAAGGTTTGGTTTTTTCACTCTAAGCTTAAGCTATTTCTCGACAAGTTGAGATCTAGATGAAATTGTCCTTCTGTTGTCGAACAAGTGTTTCCCTCTGGAGTGGTCCAAATTTTGGATCCCTAAGATGGTCGAGTTCTTATGGTCAATGGCCAATATTTGAAACATACTATGGCTAATGACATTGAGTCTGGTTTGATTGAGTTTATCAATCTAGTAGACCCTATTTACTATGATTAGTGGATGGGACCTTGTCTCGCATAAGACATAAAACTTAGCACTTGTTAGGAGGCAACCCAATCCTTCTAGGTAAGCTTGAGCCTTTTGTTTTTGTTTACTTTTTGTTCAAGGTGTGCTTGTGTTTGAGAGTGTGATTCTTCACTTGGTTTTTAGCTTTTGTGGTTGGTGATGGTTGTGATGGTGCATTTGAAGTTGGATTGTTGGGCTTATATGGAAATGATTACTTCATGCTATCAGGTTGTGTTGTTCTTTTCTCCATTTCTATCTTTATTATTGTTTTCAACGTTGAGGATAATGTAGGGTTTAGTTATGGGGGGGGGGGGGAAATGAAAAATTTGAAAATTTTTGAGGAAAATTAAACTTGAAACTCTTTAGCCATAAATTTGATTTTGGAAAGAGCTTGAGTGATCTGATTATACATATTCTATTCTTATTATGTGGATTTGATTTATGTGACCCACGCTTCTTAGAGATCATTTTAGTTCTAACTAGTGGAATGCCAAAATTTTTGTTATGCTAATGCCACTATGTAACCGATTTTGAATTTGAGATGTAACCCCATTTTTAATGTCATTATAAGTATATAAGAATTGAGTGCCCCCTTGATGTTCAATCAATAAATTAAATAAATTGAATTAATTAAGTTCTTATTCCGGTACCAATGTTCAGGTCCTATCTCTATTGATATCTTTAATTACCTGAATATATATCAAGTGCTTCTTTGACAGTTATCTTTATTCATATCTTTCTCCGCTCAAGAAAACACATGGAATCAAGCGACTTTTGAAAAAGTTCAAAACAAATCCCAAAAAAGGGGAAAGAAGAAGACTGATAAGTTGATTTGGCATGGGGGGCTTGATTTTAAAATTACTCTTGTAATTTTTATTATGTGGGGTGAAGTTTCGTACTTACAATTTGTTACATGGTTTCATTGCGTACTTAATTTGCTTGAGTCTTGCCCTATTAACTTAGTTGAAATTAGAAATGTTTAACGAACGGATGTGGGTTGGCAGTGAATTGACATATGATTTAGAGTGGGCAAGTGTAGTTAGATATTTGAGTTTCTCCCTAATCATGTTCTACTTGATGAATTGAATGAATATATGCACAATTGTAATGCTTTGCTTGAGGACTAAGAAAGCTTTATTATGGGGGAGTTGATAATTCATATTCTATATGCAATTTTATCCTTCATTTGACCTACTTTTAAGTTCTTTGAAATATATTTTTATGAGTAAATAATGCATATTTAATATGATTTTCAGGTGGAAATAGAGTAAATGAATTTGGGTACGAAATTGATCAAGTCAATTGAGTATTGCCCAAACTACTAGGTGTGGATACTCAAAAGCCCAACCTAGCACCAAATAAAAAAAAAGAAGGAAAAGAACCAAGCTCCAATCAGATTGAGCCTAACATTTAGCATAGCCTGCAGCCCGTCCCTGTAGCGCCCAACCCAATAGCCTTCCTACTTCCCAGCTCTTTTTCCCCCTCCGTTTGGGCCTAATTTCATAGGCCAATGCTTGCACCCAAGCAGCCTGTGCGCTCCTTTTTCTTCCTCACTCTCTCTCGTGTGTCGCTTGGGCATGTTTCTCCCACCGCGGCCCAACCTATTAGTGCCCCTTTTCGGCCCTCACTCATTCCTCCTTCCCTTGGTTTGGGCTCGCCTAGTCGGCCCAGCATGCCAAGACTCGCCCCCTTCTAGGCTCCAACTTTTTGCCTCTGTGCAGGCCTGCTAAGTGGGCTAGTGCCCCAACTTATGCACCCCAACAATTTCGTTTTCTCAAAGTGCCTGAATTCTTCACATGAGTCAAGTGATCTAGTAAGGGCTAATTAATTAAAATTAATTTTAGCTAAAGACTAGCCTTTTCTCATTCAATATAATAGCAAAGAATTAATTGAAATTAATTTTTCATTAATTTTTGTGCACCAAGAGGGGTGAATTTCCACTATAAAAAGGGGGTCAAGCCTAGTGCAAAAGAGACATTCATCCACTCATCCAAGCATTCAAGGGTTCCTCCATACATTCATCTTCTATCTTCCATTTTTTGTAGATAGAGTTGAGATTCTTTTGTAAGACAAAATCATTTTGGTTGAAGGGGTTAGAAGAAAATAGGATTTGTGACCGTTTTTTTTCTTCTCTTCTGATCTCATTTGTGAGTCAAATTTAAGAGTCTGTACTTGATTAGTTTTGTAATTGAGTACCAAAGCTTGGACATAGAAAGTGAAATACACCAATATTGACAGATGGCTAGACCAACTTCAATGGTGTTTTCACTAACTATGATCGGCCAAATTACTCATATCTAGGATTAAGATGGATCTTTGGTAATAATATTCTTTTGCTAATTTCCTTTCGAGTTACTTTTGTCACTTTATTTGCATAATTTGAGTTTATACTTGAACTTAACCTATTCATGCAAATTATTACTAATGTTTATTCATGTTGATTACAATAGTTTAATTTGCTATCTCAACCTTATAGACTAATATGATATTATACAATTGGACTTAAAATTATAATTATTAAAATTGAATAATTTACGCTAGAAATTAGGTGAGTTATGTCTAAAAAGAATGATACATGCTAACTACTAGATAAATATTATCATTTAATAATTATAATTCATCTTTTTAATTTATAACCTAATGCTTGTAGCTTAGGTTGAAGAGGAGATTAATTGAAATCCCTTTTGAGTTAGTGATTCAATAATCGTGTCAATGGTGTAATCCAAAGTTCAAGATTTTTCTCTTATTTAGTTTCTCTCTACTTTATTAACTCTTTTGCTTTTCTTTGGTTTCCTTGATTCATATTGATAATTGAACTTCTCCCGTGAAGTATTCTTTATAATTGAAAAAGTTAAATTAAAAATCACTATTGTTCCTCGTGGGATCGACACCCTATACGAGCTAGTTTAGAATTAACATTGTGCACTTGCAAGTAAAAAGGGTTTTTAAACATAAACATGACATCCACATCACTATTCTACGCGAAACCACAATCTAGGAAACCTAAAACCTAAGCTAAACCTATTTTAAATATATCTCATCACACATGGTGGAGAAGGTGCTTGTATAGGCCCTGAACAATAATTTTCACATGACCATGCCATGTGGTATGAGTAGATTGTGCCAAATCTTTTACAAGAACGAAAGACTACTAAGATGGGGGGTGGCATGGGCAGTTGGCACACTTGTGCCAAATCTAGAATAGGCCGTTGCACATGCCTACCAAAACAATCACAAGCAGTTGGTGTAGGCCTACCAAAACTAGCATTAGGAGTGTTTTTTTTGTCAATGATAGCGTCTATTAGGCCCCAAAAGCTCCGATATTGCTCACTTTGGATTATTTCCTATACAAGAAACACTAAATAAAAATGAAAATCCTAACTAAGCCATTATTAAAAACTAAAGTTTAGATAAAATGAGGAGGAGCAAATACCTCCACACCAAGACTTTGCTTGTCCTCAAGCAAAACAAAATGAGACTACTAAACCTAACTGACTTTCATAAGAATCGCAATTGCATTTAGTGCATGTACTAAACCCCTTAAACCCCTTACTCCCTCAAGTGGACAAGTGAGGTCTTGCAAGGGTCTTTAAAAGATACACCTGCAAAATCTTTTCAAAAAACGAAGAAAACAATTTATTTTTTTTTTGCTTTTGCAAAACATGATCATATATACAAGTGTTGGGGAGATTATGTACAGAACTTGGGTAGTTTCATCACCCCAAATCTTTTTCATTTTTTGCTTTTTCAAGATTAACAATGAAACGCTAAAACCCACTTGACTCACAAATATTTGGGTCTACCATAAAAAGGATTTTATTAGATTGTGCAAAACACTTATTTCATTGCCCAAATACATATGTAATCAAGTAAAATAACAAATATTCAAGCCAATTAATGATATGAATAAAGATAATGACTTTTAACATTGATGTTTGGGTCATTGTTCACGCTTTTAGCCTTTTTTTCTTTTTATTTAGATTTTTACTAAAACTTAGAAGCAACTAGTTAAACTAAAAGCTCACTTGCCAATTTAGCAGCTAGACCCAAGGAATTGATGATGAAGTGAGCAACGCAGGCACAAAATCACACATATGAGATGGGTTATTATGAAATGCCTGAACTACATCCTAAATTAGACATTTCATCATGCAAATTCTATTTACATATAACTTAACAACCTAGAAACATGGGATCCCAATTCCCTAAGAAAGCACATAAATCCTCAAAGAAAAAAAAATATTTTTGAATTTTTAACATTTTCAAAAAACAGCTACAAGTGGCAACTAACTCCAACATCAAAACTCCACAATATCCTTTTTATGGGAACTAAGGTGCTGAAAAGCAATCATATAAGAAAGCCTACTAACAAATCCACCAAATATATACAAGCCTATGATACCACTAACAAAGACAAAACCAAACAATCACCAATAAATATTCACAAAACAAGAAACACCTCCAACAACCACAAATACAACCATGTAGAGTGATTATAGCCAACTCAGCACAACAAATCCCAAATGTCCCCTTAAAGTCAATCACCCACACAATCATAATCTTAAATATCCACAACTACATACAAAAATAAATAAAGAAAAGAAAAATGATAATACATAAGGGGTGGAACGATCATATCAGGTTGGGCACTAATTGTACCCAAGCTAATGCGTCACTCGGATGGTGTTGAGAAGATCTAAGAAGCATCAGCCACTCTCTTTTACCTCACCAGCAGCTACTCACATTAAACCCCCTAAGACTTGTAACAAGTTGTTAAATAGTCTAGGACAACCCTCTGAAACATAGAAGTAGGAAGTGTCAGGAGGTGTACCCCAAATACAACAAATAAGTAGAGTGCAACTCAAGGCTCCCTTGAGCTTCGCAAAGCTATGAGCTTCATATAAGAGAGATGTGTATATGCAAAGTCAGACACATAAGTTAATGGTCTAACAGTGATGCGACTATATAAATACATAAACCATGTAGAGTGGTCTGCATTTCCAAAATAAAGCCCAACATCTCTAAGAGGGGAGGCGAGAAGACCAAGGCAAAGCCAATCAAATGTAATGTGAAAATTAAAGCCCACAGGATGGCGTAAAATGATGTCCGCTACATCAATATGATCCTTAAGTCTATCTATGTTAATAACATCAAGAGTTTGATCTAAACAATTACTGCTAAGCAAAAAAAAAACTCAGACTGTACAAAAGTAGACTTGGGAGGGTCTTAAGAAGGTGAAAAACATAGGAGGAAGAAAGGAGTGAAATGGGAGGAATGGAAGCTAAGTCAGGGAAACACTCAACATGACTGGGATCAGCATGCTCTATAAGACATGAATTTCACTTAACTCTACAACATAAGGCTCCTGAAATGAATGTTCCTTGGTAAAGGTATTCTTTGACTCAACAAACATTCATTCGCATGATCAGAGCTAGCATCTATCTCAATTCGATTTTCCTCCTTAGGCTCTCCTAAGGGAACCAAAGGGAGAGGTGAGTCATAACTGATTAGACTAACCTAAGGGGTGTCACTAACTATGTTAAACTCTTTGGAGGGTACAACTGCTAAAGGAGATAAGGGCTCACTCACTTCCTTATGGTTAGCCAATTGTGTATCAACAAAAAAATCATGCTCCAAATGAATCGATGCATATAAAACCTGATCTCAAGTGTAAGAGAGCCTAAAATAGGGTCGGTCTTAAGTAAACCATGCACGTGAAGCTCCCTATTAAAGGTAACCAATGGCCCTAATCTATGTGGTCTATCCACTAATGGATAAGAATAAATATCATGATAAAGGAATAATAATAATGACATGAAACAGAAGCACATGCAGTATAAGGAGAATCGTAAGATACACCCCCAAGTTGACTCTCATCCGAAAATGTAGTATGCATCACATAAAGGGTTGGGAATAGGATGACTAAAGATCCCTCTTGCATTGTCATACTCCTATGTGTCATGAGCCAAGTATTCAAAAAATCCCAAATTTCATGTGAAGGCTTGGTAGACAAACATCCCAAATCCCTAAGGTACATGGCTTTAACATGACCTTGATATTTCCTATTTCTGAAAATTAAATCACACATTCAGCATCAAAGTCATTCAATCTACTCAAATATCACCAAAATATTTCTTCCTCATATTGAAGGAAACAGAAATGTGCCATATTTTTAAAAAATTTCAAATTTTTCAATTTTTAGGGATGTTTGCTTTTAAACACAAATAACGAATCTAACACACAACATTGCTACACTAAACAAGAAAGAGCTAAGTAAATACAAAGTGACCTAATTTCGAGCTATCGTCCCTGGGAAAGGCACCAATTTATTGAATAGTTTTTAGGGAGTAGGGTGCAAAATTTGTCGTCGTGTACGACGGCATTGAAGTTAAGTCACTTATTATTTTAGCCCAAATCTAACCTAAGGCAAATGTAATTATGACTAAATATGACTAATTTAATCAATTACTCACTAATCCAAATTTAAATATAATTAATTAAACAAATCTAATACAAGACACAGTTAACAAAACCAATGCAAAACATTATTATAAGTAACAATAAAGTGAAAAACGATCTAATTTAATTAGGAAAGCATTAAATTTTCTAGTTATGAGAAGACAGAGAAAGGCGGTATCTCAAAAGCTCAAGAATCCAACAATGGAGGTTAGACCATCATTGAAGGAGCAACGAAATGGAATTTGTGGCTTGTTTTTGCGTCTTGTCAACTAGTCTACTCTATTAACTACTAATTGTACCCATAATTAACCAAAAACTCAAACTTGCAAAAATGGATTTTGAAACCCTAACTTGAGAAGAGAGAGAAAACTATAAATTTGCAACATTTTAAGAAGAATTAGATCGATGAAGAGTAGAAAAGATAATGGGAATAAAGTTGGAGAGTTAAATCACCAAATTCAAAGCATAAATCAACCCCAATGATAACAACTCAAATCGCTAGACCAAGAATAAAAACATGGCAAGTATGAAATTGTAATGAGAAGACTGTGAAGAAGAGAGATAGACATAGACATAGAGAGAGAGAGAGAGAGAGAGAGAGAGAGAGAGAGTCAATCTTTAACTTACAAGCTTTAATAACTTTTTTGTAGCTACAAATTGAACTAATTCTTCACTATTATACTCTTAAGCACAACCTAAGAACACTAAAAACTAAGGTAAACCTATTTTAAGTATATCTAATCACAAATGGTGGAGAAGGTATATAGATAGGCCCTGGATAACAAGTTTGGCATGACTATGCCATATGAGTAGACCATGCTAAATCTCTGGCAGAAGAAAAGAGTGCCAAAATGGGGGTTGTGGCACGCGCGTTGGCATAGTCGCGCCAAACTTAGCACTGGCTGTTGGTGTGGCTCTACAAAAACTATCACAGGCAGTTGCATAGGCCTACCAAAACTAGCATTGGAAGTTTTGTTTTGGCACTGACAACTTTTATCTTTCTCCTGGCCTTCTTGAGCTTGACTCTCGAGCCTCTTTTTTTCGTGTTTTAGCTCTATTAAGAGTCAAAAGCTTTGATATAGCTCACTTTGGATTACTTCCTATATAAGAAACACATAATACAAATAAAAATCCTAAATAAACCATTATTAAAAACAAAAGTTTAGGTAAAATGAGGAGGAACAAATACCTTCACCCCAAGACTGTTTGTCCTCGAGTAAAACAAAATGAAACTACGAGAACCTAACTACCTTTCGTAGGAATTAAAGTTGCATTTAGTGTTTGCATTAAACCCCTCAGTCCCCCAAGTGGACGAGTGAGATCTCGTAAGGATTTTCACAAGATACATCCACAAAATTTGTTCAAAAACAAAGAAAAATATTTTTGATTTTTTTTTCCAAAACATGATCATATATATAAGTGCTGAGGAGATTATGTACACAACTTGGGCAATTGCATCGCCCTAGTAATGAAGTCACCAACTTATATGCAAATAGAATGCACAATCAAAAGACATCTAAGCGGCAAGATGCAACAACTCCCTTTTTTCAGCCACACAACAATATGCAATGATATGTAAGCCATGGTGCATGTGCATATCAATCCTTAGAAATCAAGTTGCTTATATTAAAATGATCCCCAGTTACTTGCCTAATTGACCTTTTTACTCCTTTTTCATTTTTTTCTTTTCCAACATTAATGATACACGCACCTAACCACTTGAACTGCAAATATTTGGGTCTTCTGTAACAGGGGTTTTGTTAGATTGTGCAAATCACTTATTTCATTACCTAAATAGATGTGTAATCAAGTAAAATAGCACATATTCAAAACGATTAAGGATGTGAATAAATATAGCGGATTTGAATTTGGTACCCTAGTTATTCACATTTTTAGCCTTTTTTTCTCTTTTATGGATTTTTACAAGATCTTAGAAGGTAACTAGTCAAACAAAAGTCTCACAAGCCAATTCACTAACTAGAGCCAACGAATTGATGATAAAATAAGCAAGGTAGGCACAAAATCGCACAAGTAAGATGAGGTTATTACGAAATGCCTAAACTACATCCTAAACTAGACATCCTATCATGCAAACTCTATTTATATATAACTCAACAACCTAGTAACATGGGATGATAATCACACCTACCAAAGCACAGAAGCCCCCAAAGCAAAATAAATATCTTTTTGAATTTTACAATGTTTTTGAAAGCTATAACCTCACTGTTGCACCAAAACTACACAATGTCCTCATTGTGGCAAGTAAGGCACTGAAACGTAATGATATAAGCAATCCAACCACAAACCTAACACAAATAAACCAAATATGTACAAATCTTTGACACCACCAACAAACCCGAAACCAAACATCACCAACAAGTATTTGCCAAAAAAAAAAAACATGAGCAGTAACCACACATGAAACGAGACACACAAAACAAACTAAGGCAATCATATCAAACTCGACACAACAAATCCAAAATGTCATGTTAAAATCGATCGTCTGCACAATCACAATCCTAAATATCCATAACTTTGTACAAAAGAAAAAAAAAGGAGAATAGCGAAGGGGTAGAATGATCATACCAGGTTGAGCACTGATTGTACATAAAGTAATGCCTCATTTAGACGGCGTTGAGGAGGTCTATAAAGCATTAGCCACTTCATTTAAGCTTACATGCTACTATTCATATCAAGCCCCATCAATGCTCATAACAACTTGTCAATTAGTGAGGAACAACCCTCACAAAAAAGGAAGTAATAAGAATCAGGTGGTGTACTCAAAATATTGGAAAGTATGTGGAATGCTTTCTTCCTAAAAGAGAAGGAGGGATGGTATTGAGGGATGTGGAGAGTTTGAATATAGTAGCTATAAGTAAGCATGTTTGGCACATTGCTACACTGAAAGACTCAATTTGGTTGCGATGGGCTCAACACTACTATTTGAGAGCTGATACGACCGCAAGCGCATGGTGGTGCTGTAGCAAATCAAGGTCTATCCTATAGAGACTAGGTTGATTTACTGGGCTATATTCCCTCAAGATATACTAGGCGAATCCTAAATCAAGGGGTTTTGGTTCAACAACTTCAAATTTGCTAATTCTAAATCAATTAAGAAAAAATGCATAGGAATTCATGTAGTTATAAAATTTGATTGGATCAAAATGAAAAACTTGTGTTTTTTCTCTAATCGGTTAATTTTGAGAAATTGCAATCTCTCCAAAAAATTTAGTCTATTCTTTCGAAATTGACCAAATTTGCCTAAATTAAGAAAAAGTCATTCTTTCAAACTAATTTGTCTTAATCCAAGTTAAACATCTTCAATTACTTTCTAGGTCCTCCTAACATGCAAATCTCTCTTTTGAGATGATGTTATATCAGGTCCAATCAAGCAGTCAAACAACCAAGTGTCACCTTTTAGTTTTTCATTCGTTTGTTTCAAGTAAGCAAGCAAATTTTGGCCAAAAATCCATTAACAACATGAATAACACTTCACATAACTAAATCAAACCAATCATGAAAATAAGCACAATTTTATAGATTAAAATATGATCCAACTATACTTTTACAAACTACTAAATCCCTATACAAAAATTAACCTACTCACACATGATTAAATTAAACATCTAACTACTCTAAAATGATAAATCTAAAGAGAAAAGAGAAGAGAAGCGAGAAGAGTTTGCTCAGCCAAAATGCGTGCTTGAATCTTTCGATTGCAGAACCCGATCCCGTTTCCTTGCGAATCTTTTTCTTCTACTTTCTCTCAACTCTCTCTAATCTAAAATCCTAATCTACTTAAGGAGAGGAAAAGGAATGGAATAGGATGGTGGATGTGTGGAAATGAGGTTGAGAAGCACCCCTTTTTATAGTAAAATTCAAGGAAGTCGAACAACCACGTGTAATATTGGAATTAAAACTGCTAGAAAGTCGAAAAGTTGCGAGAAAACAAAAAGCCTCGCAGGAAATGAAGACACCATGGATCGTAGCCTTCACCACGGACTGACCGTGGTGTCCACTGCCTCAACATTCTGCTGTTCTTCTTTCTTTCCACGGGCATGGCAACTCAGAGGCGTCCGTGGGGAGTCAAAATACACTCAACTAGGGTCAAAGTAATGGCAAAACGGTCCAGAATCCTGCAAAACACAGAAAAGAACCATACTCGAGCGTAAAATGGGAAAAGGAGTATACAATATCACATAAAACGTAAAATTTTCCATAAAAATGCAACAAAATAACTGTAAAATGATATACGCTTTAAGCACTTATTAAACTCCCTCATGCTTAAACTGTTGATTGTCCTCAAGCAAACACTAGATAAAACCAACAAGGGAAATGCATTTAGGCCTCAAAGCATAACAACCTCCTCAAAGTAGGAAAGTCGAAGCATATCACAAGCAAGAATGTTAATCAATGGCAACGTCAAGTAGTGTGTAAAACATTTCAAACTTAGGAGGATGAGAACGTTTTCGAAAAAGTATGAGACCATGAGCTCGATATCAAACTTGATCACCCCAAGAGAACCATAAAGCATTTCATGCAAGCACAAGACATTATAGAGCTAAATAGACTCGTAGAACCTCACTTTTGGAAAATGTGACTCACTCCCGCTCATGTGTTTGAAATATATTATAGGTTCACTCAAGACTCATTCCAAAGATGCAATCTACCATAAGCTTGCAAAGACTCTCAAATTCTCCACCACTAGAATGCAATGTGCACAAGACAATAAAGAGGACTTTATATGGGTTGTAATGTGGGCTAGAAGGGTTAAGGAAAAGGAGTGGACAAATGCATTTGGGCAATGTGGAGCTACTTAGCCAAGCAACTAGGGAGTAATCAAGAAACCTTAATTTTTACTAACACTCCAAACCTCAAAATACAATGAACATATCCCATGAATGAAATAGGAAATGAGTTGATAAGGAAAAGAATTCAAGCTATTTACATGCCACTCATGGAATTTTTTTCTGGTTTTTTTTCTCTTTTTTTTTCGCTTTGCTTTTTTTTTTCTCACAAGATGACTTCATCTTCTTTTTTTTTCTTTTTCTTCAACATAATTTTTTTGTGCAATAAAACAAAAATTGCAATTATTGAAAGGCATAGGATCACTCACTATCAACTCACAATCAAATACATATATATATTTACAACGCAAACAACAGAGAACCAATTCCAAATGCTCAATATCATCAATCCCTTAATAAACCAACATACTGAAGCCACCTTATTATCCCTAAAACCACCCACTACATAGATGAAGTGATGCTCCATAGGCTTGGCTTAAAGGTAAGAATATGTGTTTGGCCAAGAGCTAATATGAACGGATCACAACATAGACGGATATAAGTTCAAAGGGGCTAGCAAAGGGAAAAAAACATCTAATACAAACAGTAGGCTGTTTGGTTATGTGGCTATAATGGTCGAAGAAATAATGCCTCTATCATCTCATCAACTATGCACAAGCGAATGTAATTTTGAACAAGAATCTAGACAAGTTCTAGAGATGCAACATGGAAGAGTCACATACATGGAAAAGCATGAGACTAAATATAATGAATTAGTCCAAATAAGGCTCAAAATCTCACAGGATATCTACCAAAGCCTCAATAAGCTCATAAATAACTATCATGTACTAACATTAGTACTAATGACTCCAAGGGATAAAATAGTTCTCAATCAAGAGAAGGGTCAAAATAAGAAATATTCACAAAACCTTCAAAAAGTTTCGCACCAAAAGGGATTACACATCAAAAGTTACTCAAGCTCATGAAAGCTATCATGCCTAGCAAAAGCATCAGTGGAGGTTATTTCAAACCAATCCATAACATCCCTTCATATAATCCCATATGCAAACCTAAAAATCAACTAAATGCAACATGCACACAAAAAGAAACCGAAAAGTACATGCTCTAACAAGTATGCAAACCAATAACCAAAATACAAAAGATAGAAACTGCCCTTCCCCCATGCTTGGATAAAACATTATTATTCAAAGTAAGGAAACTTAGAGAAGGGGAACAAAAGAAAAAAATCTCACCAGGTTAGATGCAAAGTGCACCTAACCTATGCGGCCTCATAATAACTAGGGCTCATGGAGCAGTAGACACTCCATCATGATGTCAAGACTCAACTTATTAAATCAGCCACTGTCAACACGCGCAGGAGCTTGTCAACTCCTGGGACCACAATTTTGAAAATACATGGTAAGACGCAATAACCAAAATTACACCAAAGACAACAAGTTTCCTCTTAACCTTAGTAAAGGCCTTAGAAAAATCATAAGAAGGATTAAAGAATGTAGACCACATGATTTTCTTAGGCAAATCTCCTAGGCACATGCAATATGGGTCAAGTAAGGCATTATACCCACTAAAGTAAGCCAGGGAAAGAAAATTATCGATATTCCCACCAAGCATACTAAACCTATTATCCTCATAGCGTAGATCAATATTAGCATAAAAGAATTATAGGATTATCAATGGGCACGTCTATATAATACTTAGGAGAAATAAAGGGTTGTGAACATGTAGGGGAAACATGGGTATGATCAAGGGGATTAAGTAAAACAATATTATTAAAATCAAGGCTAGGAAAGTCCTTATGCACAAACACATCACGTGACCCCTACAAAGGAGTCTCATCTAGATCATGCACCTCATCTAAAGTATCTTCGGACTTAAAACATGCATCAGAAACATCAAATCTAGCATCAAACCCAAAAGGCTCACCCACCTCGAGCCCCATGCATTGAGCTAAAGGAAAGGACAAGTCAGGTAAGGTTAGGACAACATCAGTATTGTCCCAGGGTGATACAAAGTCAGGCTGCACATAGCATGCATAATAAGGACATGAATTTATATAATGGTCAGAAGAACTACAGAAATCACACCAAAAAGGAGCATAGTAAGATCTAGTATAAAACGCACAAGGATCAGAAAATGAATATCTAGAAACACGACTAGCTTTCTCAAATTCAAATGAATCCCAAGCAATCCACTCAACCAAATAACATGCATCATCAATATTTTTACCATAAAAATCCAAATACTCTAAAAAAATATGGGTTTGACTATTCACACCCTCATCAATAATGTCTAAAATCTCCTATTTACCAACACAATAACCACATTAAGCGAGAAAGATATTTAATAGCTTAAAATACCTCCAAAATAATTCATGCTCGAACTGGGGGAAATGAAAAAAATGCCATTGATGTTTCTCAAATTTTATTTTATTATTTTTAATTTTTAATTTTTTTGGTTTTTTTTCAAAGAAAAACAAAATGCTTAGTCAAACCTATCAGGAAAAACCTAATATTCGACTATAGTCCTGGATAACGGTGCCAAAATCTTGATACGGCCAGAAGCACATGGTGGTGTTGTAGCAAATCAAGGTCAATCCCATAGAGACTAGGTTGATCTACTGGTCTATATTCCTTCAAGATATGCTATGCGAATCCTAAATCAAAGGGTTTTGCTTCAACAACTTCAAATTTGCTAATTCTAAATCAATTAAGGAAAAATGCATAGGAATTCATGTAGTTATGAAAGTTGATTGGATCAAAATGACAAACATGTGCTTTTTCTCTAATTGGCTAATTTCGAGGAATTACAATCTCTCCAAAAAATTTAGTCTATTCTTTCGAAATCGACCAAATTTGCCTAAATTAATCGAAAGTCATTCTTTCAAACCAATTTGTCTTAATCCCAATGAAACATCTTCGATGACTTTCTATGTCCTCCTAACATGCAAATCTCTCTTTCGAGATGACGTTATGTCAGGTCAAACCAAGCAGTCCAACAACCAAATGTCACCTTTCAGTTTTTCATTTGTTTGTTTCAAGTAAGCAAGCAACTTTTGGCGAAAAATCCATTAACAACATGAATAACACTTGACAGAACGAAAGCAAACCAATCATGAAAATGAACACAATTCTATAGATTAAAAAATGATGCAACTATACTTTCAAAAACTACCAAATCCCTAGATAAAAATTAAACTACTTACACATGATTAAATTAAACATCTAACCACTCTAAAATGATAAATCTAAAGAGAACAGAGAAGAGAAGAGAAAAGAGTTTGCTAAGCCAAAATGCGTGCTTGAATCTTTCGATTGCAGAACCCGATCCCGTTTCCTCGTGAATCTTCTTCTTTTGCTTGCTCTCAACTCTCTCTAATCTAAAATCCTAATCCACTTGAGGAGAGGAAAAGGAATGGAAAGGGATGGTGTATGTGTGGAAATGAGGTTGAGAAGCACCCGTTTTTATAGTAAAATTCAAGGAAGCCGAACAGCCACGTGTAATATTGGAATTAAAACTATCAGGAAGTCAAAACGTTATGAGAAAACAAAAAGCCTCATAGGAAATGAAGACACCATGGACCGACCATGGTGTCCACTGCCTCGACATTTTTCTGTTCTTCTTTCTTTCCATGAACATGGCATCTCAGGGGCGTCCATGGGGAGTCAAAATACACTCAACTAGCGTCAAAGTAATGGCAAAAAGGTCTAGAGTCCTACAAAACACAAAAAAGAACCATACTCGAGCGGAAAATGGGAAAGGGCATATACATTGTCACATAAAATGTATTATTTTCCATAAAAATGCAACAAAATAACCGTAAAATGATATACGCTTTAAACACTTATCAAGAGCCTCTTCAATATGTGGTTGTTAGCTAAAAAATGATTGCAGTTGATACTGGAGGAGACTCTTAAAAGTTAGAGACAAAATGATAGTATTTCTACTTGAAGTTGAAGGATTAACTACACATAAATTCATTGTAGCTTTGGGGTGTAAGTGGATGATCTCAAATGGTGACAAGAAGAGTTAGGCTAAAGTTGTATAGAACAAGTTGAAAGTTCACAAGTTCTCATTTATTACTTGGATACTGATGCAGTGCAGGCTGCTTATTCAGGATAGACTGTAGCACATAGGACAACATCTTTGCACACTACAAAAAAGGTTGCTTTCCTCCACACTTAATTTTGTTAATAACCACACTTATAAGTGTAGAAATAGTAGTTGCCCACACTTATGTTAAATGTGGGGAAGTTAAGTGTGTGGAAGTGTTCTCCACACTTAATGGAAATGCGGGTAGAGTTATATTGCCCACACTTATAAATGTGGAGTAAGTACTAATTACCCACAATTTATGTGTGGTCATTTTACACTGGGGGTGTTTAGTAGCAACAGCTTTTTGAGAAAAAATAGCTGTTTCAAAGGATTTTGGCTGTTTTGACCAAGTCAAACAGCTAAAGGGTGTTTGGTAACGAGCTGTTTGCAATAGCTGTTTGGCTCCAAAAAGCTCTTTTCGAAAAAGTTATTCCCATTAGCCCTTTTGAGAAGAGCTTTTTGTAGAAATGACATAATTATCCATAAGTTTGAAAAAATTACACACATCTCATTAAAAACTAATTCATAAATAAGGGCATACATGAAATTTTACCGATATATTTTTTAGAAATAGCTAATTTTTACCAAACACTTTTTCTAAAAACAGTTAATTCAAACAGCTAACAGCTAATAGCTAATACAAACAGCTAACAGCTAATAGCTAATACAAATAGCTAACAGCTAATAGCTAACAACTGTTTACCAAACAGGGCCATTATACCCACTCTGGAAGATGCAAGAAATCATAATTTCCCCCACACTTAAAAGTGTTACTAGTATCCTTTTAGTTTTTTAAAAAATAATGTCGGTAATTAATATAAAACTTATTAAGTTAGAAATAGAACAACTGTATACAATTGTTCTTTTTTTAATTAACAAGTTTTATACTAATTACCAACGCGCATCACCCTGCATAAATGCATAAAATTAACAAACCAATAAATTAAAATAGATCAAACATCAATTAAATAAATTACACGTTAGTGCCTAAAAAAAATAATTGTACACATAGCAGCAAAGACTAAGGTAATCAAAACAAAATATTCTTGCATTGTTTTGAATCCATCCTGCTAATTTTTTTATTGTAGCTAGCTGATTGAACATGTTAGACAATTGAACAAAGACTAAAAATCTGCATCTTCCTTTTCTTCACTCAGAGATGTTAGCTCCATAAATGGAACCTGTTGGACAATTTAAACACACAAAAAAATGAATTATTAGAAAAGATAACCGAAGATATTAACTAAGACGCAGACTCGGCAGAATCAAGCTTAAAGACACATAACAAAGTTCAACCAACTATTGAATCACAACAAAGTTAAACAAAGAATAGAACCACAATCGAGTTCAACTAACAATATATAGGACCTAGGTGAGTTCAACTAAGAATAGAACCACAATCGAGTTCAACCAATAATACAACCACAACCGAGTTCAACCAAATAGAACTACAATCAAGTTCAACCAACAATAGAACCCAAGTGAGCTCATTCAAACAATAGAACCCCAACCAAGTTCAATCAACACCCCAACCGCAACTGAATTCAACCAACAATAATAGAACCACCCAGAGTTCAAGCAACAATAAAACCACTATGAGTTCAACCAACAATAGAACTCAATTGAATTCAACCAACAACAGAACTCAATTGAATTCAAGCAACAATAGAACTAACTGAGTTCAACCAATAATAGAATCCAATCGAGTTCAACCAACAATAGAACTCAAGTGAGTTCAACCAATGACAGAACCCAACTGAGTTCAACCAACAATAAAACCACTAGTTTAACCAATAATAAAAGTCAAATGAATTCAACTAACAATAGAGTCAACTGAATTCAGCCGATAATAGAATCCAACTGAGTTCAACCAAGTTTATATATATATATATATATATATATATATATATATATATAT
>JACYFF010031954.1:50869692-50900191 GCA_017589665.1 Selenicereus undatus
TTTACTCACTGAGCGGTGGTTGCTCATTCCCATTACTTTTCCCCTTTTTCCCAGATTCACAGGTATGTGACTACAGCGTGGAGGGCCCAGGGTGGACTTGCTGGGACTGTGTTGCCGTGTTTATGATATTGTTATGTAATGTCGATTGTGGTTGTAAGGTTATTTAATTAATCTGTTTCCTTGTAAAGTTTATGAAAATTAGAAAGCTCTGTATCCTCCGGGCATGTGGCCCGTAGAGTTGGGGACTCCGGCGTGTAGCCGTTGAGTTGTGGGTATTGTTGACTGCCTTATGTATTGCAGGGTTATAATGTAAGGCTGTAAGCCTGGGAAATGGTAAGTTTTTAGGGGAAACTCTGTCCGTTTTGTCCCAGAATTTAGGACGAAAGTGAAGCACACGTAACGCTTTCGGCCCTAGGGGCTGGGGGTGTTACATACCCGAAATCCAATCCTTGAAGGCCTTAGGTCGAGAGCACCATCGTAGACCGGTGGGTTGTGACTAGTGGGTCTCTTAAACATATGTGAGTTGTCCTCGTGAGTCTTTTTCTCTTTGGCCTCCATTATTTTCTGCAAGTGTTTGTTCTACCACTGTAGCTGTTCCCCCTATTTCTGTAGCAGCTCCAATAGTAATAGATTGGTAAGGTCTGCTCCCATGGGGGGATTAGTTTCATCCTCCTGACTCTAGGAACCATTCCCATTCCTGGGGTGGAGGGCTTCCAATTATTGCCTTAGACTGACCATTGGGATGTTCACAATGACGTGGAGCCTTGGAGTGGGGTGGGGCCCAGTATGAGATTCACCATTGTTCTCCGACATCCTGCCTAGGAAACAAGCCGAGTTTAGTTACTTCCCTAATAGTTTACGACACGTGTGCAACTATAGTTTAGTAAGGCATCTTATGTGACGTTATTATACACAACAAGCCTACACTTTTGCTTACAGTCGCATTCACGGGCCATGCTCACATGGCCCGATCTCATCTTCGCATGTCCCATACACATCTCATTAACAATAGCGACATTCACATATAAGTACATATGTAACGTATGTTCACAATTTTTAGCCAATCATAACAATAAGTTGTATCCAGGTAACTTAATAAAGTTTCTAATGCATGTATTTGAAATAGTAACTATTCCACACATAATAATGTGATTACATACACACTTTAAAAAACATCCTAGCTCATACTGGCTACCAAAAAGGAAAGATAAAAACAGTACAAGCTTTAAAAGCAAAATTTGTAGCAAACTTCTAGCATCTACTGCTCAGGGGCGTCCATTGGGCAGGTACCACGACAAATCCTACCACACCCTCCCCGCTTCCAGTGGGAAACCGTAGGCTTGGGTTCTTCCTCAACTAAGTCCTCTTCCAGGTCTTCCTCTACTAGATGCTCTACCTCGGGGTCCTCCTCTTCTAAGAGTTGTTCCTCAGGGTCCTCCTCTTCTAAGGGCTCTTCCTCATGGTCCTCTTCTTGTTCTTCCTCTTCTATAGGGTCTTCCTTACGACCATCCTCATTTAAGGGTTCTTCTCTATGGTCCTTCTTTGGGTCTTCCTCGGGATCATCCGCATCTAAGGGTTCCTCTCTATGGCCTCCCTCCCCAACAGTTTCCTCTTCCTGTTCCTCGTCCTCATCCACAAGGTCATTTGCCCCTACAGACTCTTCCTCTTCAGTATCTTCCCCCACTGGGGGTGGTGGGTCTTATGCTTAGTATTAGGGGTAGGAGGATGACCTTAGGGGCCCACATCTATCAGATGGTCCACTAGCCCAACTAGGTTCATTCCCATAGGTTCCTAGTCACATAAGCAACACCTATTGTAGAAATTGAACAATCTACTCTTAGGGTGAAGCTTATTAATCCTGTAATGCCACATTTGGTCACGCAAGGGGTTAGGAGAAAGAACAGGGCCTGATTGCTCCATAACCTAAAGCAGTCATTTGGTATCTCCTCTAGTCTCCCATGTGTAAAAGCCTCAATTCATTCTAAGTGGCTAGCTAGGCTAACCTCGGTCTCTTTTCCTTCATCCGATAGTGGCAAACCCATGCAACCATAATAACGAGTCTCATTCATCCTCTACATTAACAAGTCCAAATCAGACACATGTCCTGAAGTAAGCAAGCACGTACAGACATGCCCCTCTTCCTATCCTACACCCATCCTCCATGTAGTCCTTGGGTCTGCAGGTTTATATTTTTTTTTTTCTGATTACAATATTTTAGGCGAGCCTTGAAGTCAGAGAACCTGAGCTCTTATACCACTTTGTAACACCCCGATTTTCCTAATCCCATTTTATTTACTAATATTACCCTACGTGGCAGCGGAAAACCTAAGTGGGGTGTTGCCGCTATATTTCCTTCTTGGAAATACTAGGCTGAGTATCAACCAAAGACATTAATGCACTATTTAATCTCAAATTAAGGCGTAAGTTCTAGTCCTGATGACAAATACAACAATGTCCAAACTGAATAGCAATCATTAAAACAAATGTAATCAGCAACTAATTCATTTCAACTAAATATTATGTACGAGAACTTCCTCTAGTTCGTGCCCCCATTCCATTGCTCATACACTTCACCTGAAAACAAAACGATTGGAAAAGTGATAAATCAGATAACAACCACCCCTAACAGTCAAAACGCGCACATGAATTCATTTCAAACCATTTTAGGGGTGGGGGACAAACACGCAGTTCGAAGTACTTACGCATTCTCAACATGAACTTGTAACAACTCCAGTCCCACTTATTCAGTTTTAAGATGAAAGGGGTGAGCAATCTCGTAGGGTCTCATCGCCGACATTTGGGATTAACACAACCACTTGACCATATCCTAGCCTACTCTGAATTTAGACGATTACCTCTAACGTGGCCCACGTCCATCAACACAGTGGCATGTGGACGCTAACATGCATGCACTTTTACCTGGGGAAGGCAAGTGGCCTTCAAACAAAACAGGAGCATAGCTACTCAGCCCCACCCGTTTATTCAGTTATGTATACATTCCCAATTTACATCGATCATTAACCAGAATATAGCCCAACCCGACCCATTCTGATCCAAAAACATTTCATTATCATTTTTGCAATGAACATTCAAGATAAACTCATGCAATTACTAGTTGAACAATCACTTCAATATAAATCATAGTAAGATCTCATCACACATTTGCCCGAGAAAGATCCCTCAAGCATCAATTCAAAACACATTCAAACACCTTTCAAACCTACTCGCAATACATGTTTCCAGGGGATATTCCGGGGAGTTAGGGTATAATTGTTACCTGCTAGAATACCTCCCGTAAGCTTGAGCTCGGAACGCTAGTTGACCTAAAACAATTATCCACAATAGTATTCTGTTAGCTCCAACTCTTAGCATGACTCTCTATGAGCCCGCTATACCCAATTGTTTTTCCTAAGAGTCCTCTTACACCCAATGACCAAATCCAACCATCAAATAAATTTTTAGGAAGCTATAAATATTAAAAACTTTGCACAAGCTACTACTATGAGCTTCCCAGTTTATTCCCAGATTTTACCCTCAATTTTCTTGGACCATAACTTTCACTCCTAATGTTAAAATTTAAGATTAAGCCCATTCTGGAAAGGTCAAGCCATGAGCCAGAACGTTTCTTCTATGTCCATTAGAAAAATCTAAGTTTAATGGGTTTGAATATCAACAATTTCCTAAATTGTCCGAGTTACAATTAGTTTTACACAGTTCCGGTATTTTGGCCATAACTTGCTCGTTTTAACTCCGATTCATAAAATTAAAAATTCCTTGGTTAGATGACTTCAAGTTCCACCATAAAAAATGTTTTCATAATTTCTAGATGTCTGAATAATTTCCAGTAAGCCTGCAAATTCAGAGGATTTCTTGGGCGTACTAACAGTGAACATATCACAGTTTTTAACCTTCTTTCCTCCCATAATTCGACCCAAACATCCCAAAACCATGCCTATAATCCTTTTACTCAACAATACCATTATTCTGGACTGCTAAAACAATTAAACTGTCCAAGCCATAAGAGGATAACGAGTATTCTGCCTTGAAGTGAAGAATAGTGGAAAGGAAGAACCTTAGGGCGATTTAGTTCTGCCACCAAGAGTTCAAATCTAAAAAAAAGAACTTCATGAGAGTGTGCAACTATCAATTCCATGGCCAAATTTACGGTTTCTTGAGGAAAAAAACAATGCAAAATCCAACACACTTGGCTAAGGTTTAAAATACTTACCAACAAAAACAAAGAGGATGGAGAGAGAAAGAGAAGGACGACGGTGCCCGGCTGCGGTGCATAGAAGGGGGAGAGAGAGTGTGCGTGTGTGTGTGGCGAGAGAGAGAGAGGGAGAGCTGGGTAGAGAGAGGGAGGGGGGCGTGGGGTAAGAGGGAAAGGGACAGGAAGGGAGAGGGAAAAAGAATTTAAATCATTAGGGTTTCCTCGTCCACCCCTTGCCCTCTTTTGTATGACTATTAGTAATTTTTTTTCTTCGAGAATAGGAATTCGAAGGACTAATGTTCCTGTAACTTGGACCGTTCGACTAACTTTCATGTTATTCTGCTCGCTAAATTTCCTAAAAATTAAAACACTACAAGCTCGAACATTCTAGGTCGACCGCTATCATAACAATCATAAATAACAGAATCTCTCTCTCTCTCTCTCTCTATATATATATATATATATATATATATTGTACATATAAAATCCAAAATAATAAGTAAATAATCCTTTTCGGGGGTTTCACATTCTACCCCCCTTAAAGAAAGTTTCGTCCTCGAAACGTTGCACGCACATGGTCATTAAAATAAGTGAGGGTATTTGGATCGCTTATCTTGCTCTAGTTCCCATGTGGATTCCGACATCTCATGATTTGCCCACAGAATAATTACTAGGGGTACTATCTTCCTTCGAAGCTGCTTTTCCCTTTAATCTAGAATGCGAATCGGTTATTCCTAGCAAGATAAATCTTCCCTTAGTTGTATGGGATCCGGTGTGATAAGATGCGATGGGTCAGGCACATACTTATATAGCAATGACACATGGAAATCGTTGTGTACTCTGGGTAATTCAAGTGGTAGTTCCAGATAATACGGTACATCCCTGAGTTGTTGAACAATGGGGTACGTCCTGATATATCTAGGGCTAAGCTTGGCTGTCATGCCAAACCTCATAATGCCTTTGGTTGGAGACACACGGAGGAAGACTCACTCCACTACCTCAAACTCTAAAGGTCTACCCCTTCGACCTGCATAGCTCTTTTACCGAGTCTGAGCCGCTTTCATTTGCTCTTGAATTACCCTGACCTTCTGGGTAGTCGCCTGGATTACTTCTGTTCTAATTGTGAGTCATCATCAATCTTCTGCCAACATAATGGGGTTCTGCACCGTTGACCATACAACGCTGCATATGGGGCCCTCCCGATGCTGGCATGGTAGTTGTTGTTATAAGAGAACTCGATCAGCGCTAATTGCTCATCCCAAACTTGTTTGAAGTCTAACACGCACACCCGAAGCATATCTTCCAAGGTTTGAATTGTTCTCTCAATCTGCCCGTCCGTGGCTGGGTGAAAGTTTGTACTGAAACGTAACAGTTTTGTAAACGCCTCCTGTAGCTTCTGTCACAATCTGGATTGGAGTCTCGTGTCCTAGTCTGATACTATGAAGCTTGGTACACCATGTAATCATACTTTCTTCTTTGGATAGGATTAGGCCAAATGGTCTAAGGTCCATGTGTTTCTCATGTCCATGAAATGAACCGTCTTCATGAGTCAATCCATGATGACCTATATCGCATTGTTCTTCCTCTAGGTGGGTAGTAGGCCTACTACAAAGTCCATGGAGACCGAGTCCCATTTCTAGTTGGGAATTTCCAAGGGTTGTAAGAGTCCTGCAGGACTTTGGTGCTCCGCTTTACTTGCTGACACGTCAAACATTTCGTTACATAATCCGCCACCTCTTGTTTCATATTGACCCACTAAAAAGTTCGTTTCAAGTATTTATATAACTTGTTCCCACCAGGGTGAACAAAATGTGTCCCTCATCTAGGATTTTCCACTTGAGTTCCTCTATGGTCGGAATGCATACCCAATTCCAGAACCTTAGCATTCCATCCTCGTGAATTATGAAACTAGGTTTCTTTCCTACCGACGCCTCCGTCTTAATCCTATCCAACTATGAGTCCGTGCTCTGAATGGCTTGAATTTCCTCAATGAGGGTAGGTTGTACCTCTATGGTATATAGTATAGTTCTGGTTCCCCTTGTAACCACGTTAAGCTCTAGTTTCTTAAATCCTTGCACAAATCCCCAGATAATGCCAATAAGCTATTAACAGTTGGGTATGACCTACAACTTAATGCATCTGCTACTATATTTGTCTTTCCGGGGCGGTATTGGAAGTTTATATTAGTGAAGATCTCACAGTACACCCCGTATAAGTAGTGTCTCCAAATTTTTAAGGCGACCAACACTATTGCTAGCTCCAAGTCATGATTCGGATAGTTCTGCTCATGAGTCTTTAGTTATCGCGAGGCATAGGCTATGACATGGTCATCCTGCATCAGCACACACCCCAATCCATTTCTAGACGCGTCAGTATACACCATGAAGTTCCTGTTGTTGGTGGCTAAGGCCAATATAGGCGCATTGGTTAACCTCTTCTTATGTTCTTGGAAAGCTTCCTCGCATCGATATGTCCACTCATGCTTGGTAACCTTCCGTGTCAAATTGGTGAGGGGAGTGGTGATCTTCGAGAAGTTTTAAATGAACTTACAATAGTGCCCTGCCAAACCCAAAAAGCGTCTCACCTCCATCGCATTCTTAGGTCTTGGATACTTCGTTATAGCTTCTATCTTCTGAGGATCCACAGATACTCCCTCATTCGACACTACATGCCCAAAAAATGCCACCTGTCCCAACCAAAAGTCGCACTTTTTCAGCTTTGCATACAACTCATTCTCTCTTAGCGCTTACAGGATGGTCCTCAAATGGATGCTATGTTCTTTTAGGGTCCTCGAATACATCAATATATCATCTATAAGTACTACCACAAACTAATCCAAGTAAGGTTTGGAGACCATATTCATGAGATCCACAAATGCTGCTGGGGCATTTATAAACCCAAAAGCATCACTACGAATTCATAATGTCCATATTGGGTGCAGAATGCAGTCTTAGGTATGTCCTCCTCCTTGATCCGAAGTTGGTGATACCCCGAACGAAGGTCTATCTTAGAGAAGGTCCCCGCACCTCTAAGTTGGTCAAAGAGATTGTTTATCCTGGGCTAAGGGTAACAGTTCTTGACCGTTATTTTGTTTAACTCTCTATAATCTATGCACAATCTCAGGGTTTCGTCCTTTTTTTCACGAACAACACCAGGGCTCCCTATGGGGACGAGCTGGGCCAGATATAAACTTTTTTCACATCTCATGAGGTTGAGTCTTTAACTCCTTATGTTCAGCTAGTGCCACCCGATAAGGTGCTTTAAAGATAGGCGTTACCGCTGGTACTACCACATTTTGAGCATCCTCTGCTTCCTCCTTGTGCATCATGTAAATTCTGGCCCTGGTGTTTCACGGTCGTTGATTAAGGGGGTCTCGCCTAGTTCTCGTAAAGTGCTTGGGTTTGATGGTTCGGGTTAGCCGCCTGCCTATCCTTATTCTGCTAGTGCTGCTAGGGCTGCTATCGCCCATGACTCTGACCGGTAGGAGGTGGGGGATGTGGGCAATCCCGCACCTGGTGCTGAGGACTACCATAGAAATAACACCTCTTAACTGTGCAGCATTCCCAGGCGTAATGTCCTAGCTTACCACAGGCATTGCAGGTCACCCTAGGCCCAGTGTTGGTTTGCTGGCCTCTACGTCTATTGTTTCTATGGTAGTGGTCCCTAGGAGGCCTCTTGTATAGGCCTTGACAGTGGAAGTTTTCTTGCTAATCCACCTTTCTCTTGTTCCCGTGCTGCTCATTGTAATAGTCATTCTTTTCCTTCATTGCCTTTTCCACGTTCACCGCAGTGTCATATAGGTCCTCGTAGGTGATGTACTGATGCATAGACATCCTCTACTTAATGTTTGGATTGATCCCGACCTCAAAATGATTCATCCTTAGCTTTTGATCAGCTATAAAGGCCGGGGCGAAATAGGAGAGTTCCATGAATTTGGAGGCATACTCCAATATGCTCATCCCCCCTTGTTGCAGTTGTGTGAATTCATTCTCCTTTGCCTTCTGAAGGTACACGGGGTAGAAGTGGTCCTTCATCAGCTTGTAAAACCTTTTTTAGTTGAATCCTGGGTCATACTATCTCTATCGTACGGTCGTCCAACACAGGTCGACTCTGTCCTTAAGGTAGAGCATCGCAAATCCTACCCTCTACTCCTCGAGGTAGTTAAAGGCATCAAATAACTTCTCCATACCTCTAATCCAATCCTCGATGGCCTTGGGGTTGGGAGCGCCATCGTGGACCGATGGGTTGTGACTAGCGAATCTCTTAAACATATGGGAGTTGTTCTCAGTCTTTTTCTCTTTGGCCTCCATTTTCTACAAGTGTTCGTTCTGCCGTTGTAGTCGTTCCCTTTGTTTCTGCAGCAGCTCCAACAACAACAAATTGGTAAGGTCTACTCCAGTAGGCCGATTGGTTTCGTCCACCTAACTGTGGGACCCATTCTCATTTCTAGGGCGGTGGGTTTCCACTCATTCTATGAGGCTGGCCTAGGGGATGTCCAGGTTCACATGGGGCATTGGAGTGGGGTTGGGTCTAGTCTGAGATCCACCATTGTTCCCCGACATCCTGTGTGGGAAACAAGGCAAGTTTAGTTACTTCCCTAATAGTTCACGACACGCGTGCTACTATAGTTTAGTAAGACGTCTTATGCGACATCATTATACACATCAAATATACAGTTTTGTTCACGGTCGCATTCACTTGCCATGTTCACGCGACCCAGTCTCATCTTCACATGTCCCATACACATCTCATTAACAATAGCGACATTCATATATAGGTACATATGTAACGTAAGTTCACAATTCACAGCCAATCATAACAAACAGTCGTATCCAGGTAACTAAATAAAACTTCTAATGCATAGATTTGAAAAAGTAACTGTTCCACACACCAATACTATGATTAGATACGCACTTTAACAAAACTTCCTAGTTTGTACTAGCCACCAAAAAGGAAAGATAAAAACAGTACAGTCTTTAAAAGAAAAACTGCCAACAAACTTCTAACATCTGCTGCTCAGGGGCATCCATTGGGCAGGTACCACAACACATCTAACCACGTCTTTCACGCTTCCAGTGGGTAATCTTACGCTTGTGTTCTTCCTGAACTGAGTCCTCTTATAGGTCTTCCTCTACCAGATGCTCTGCCACAGGGTCGTCCTCTTCTAAGGGCTCTTCCTCGGGGTCCTCTTCTCGTTCTTCCTCTTCCATAGGGTCTTTCTCAAGATCATCCTCATTTAAGGGTTCCTTTCTAGGGTCATTTTCTGGGTCTTCTGATTCTATAGGGTCTTCCTCGGGATCATCCTCATCTAAGGGTTCCTCTCGAGGGCCTCCCTTCTGAATAGGTTCCTCTCCCAGTTCCTCCTCCATATCCACAAGGTCATTTCTCCCTACAGACTATTCCTCTTTAGTATCTTCCCCCACTGGGGGTGGTGGGGTCTCATCCTTAATATCAGGGGTAGGAGGTTGATCATAGGGGCCCACATCTATTAGATAGTCCACTAGCCATGATAGGTTCATTCCCATAGGTTCCTAGTCACACAAGCAACACCTATTGTAGAAACTGAATAATCTAGTCTTAGAGTGAAGCTCATTAATCCTATAATGCCACACTAGATCACACAAGAGGGTCAAGAGAAAGACACAGCCTGATTGCTCCCAAATCTTAAGCAGTCATTTGGTATCTCCTCTAGTCTCCCATGCATCAAAGCCTCAATTTGTTCTAAGTGGCTAGCTATACTAACCCCAGATGTCTTTTCCATCCTCCGATAGCGGCAACGACGATCCATGCAACCACAATGGCAGGTCCTATTCATCCTGTACATTAACAAGTCCAAATCAAATAAATGTCTTGAACTAAGCACATACAGACATGACCCTTTTGCTGTCCTACAATCACGCTCCGTGTAGTCCTTCGATTTATAGGTTTTTAAATTTTTTTTTCTGATTATAATATTTTAGGCGAGCCTCCAAGTGAGTCAACCTGAGCTCTGATACCACTTTGTAACACTCCGATTTTTCTGATCCCTTTGTATTTACTAATATTACCCTACGTGGCAATGGAAAACCTAAATGGGTTGTTATCGCCGTATTTTTTTCTTGGAAATGCATGACTGAGTATTAACCAAATACATTAATGCACTATTTAATACCAAATTAAGGCATAAGTTCAAGTCCTGATGACAAATACAACAATGTCCAAACTGAATAACAACCTTTAAAATAAACATAATCCAAAACTAATTCATTTCAACTAAATATTGGGTAACGAGAATTTGCCCTTATGCTTATGCTCGTGCACTTTACCTGAAAACAAAACATTTGAAAAAGTGAGAAACTCAATAACAACCACCTCTAACACTCAAAACACGGACACGAATTCATTTCAAACCATTTTACGAGTGGGGGACAAATACGCAGTTCTAAGTACTTACGCATTCTCAACATGAACTTGTAACAATCTCTGTCCCACTTATTCAGTTTCAAGATAAAAGGGGCGAGTGACCTCATGGGGTCTCACAACTTGCAATTGGGCTTAACGCAACTACTTAACCATATCCAGGCCTATCGCCAGTTTGAACGGTTACCGCTAACCTTGGCCCGTCCATCCACAGGGTGGCACGTGGCCGCTAACATGCATGCACTTTTACTGGGAAAGGCTAGTGGCTTTCAAACAAAACAGGAGCATAGCTACTCACTCCTGCCATTTATTCAGTTACTTATACATTCACAATTTACATCGATCTTTAACCAAAATACAGCTCAGCCTGACCCATTCTTATTCAAAAACATTTCATTATTATTTTTGCAACGAACATTTAAGATAAACTCATGCAATTACCAGTTGACCAATCACTTCAATATAAATCATAGTAAGACCTCATCCCACATTTACCTGGGAAAGATCTCCCGCCAATCAATTCAAAACATATTCAAACACCTCTCAGGCATACTCACAGGACATGTTTCCAAGGGATATTCGGGGGAGTTAGGACATGATTGTTACCTACTAGAATACGTCGCCTAAGCTTGAGATCGGAATGCTAGTTGACCTAAGATAATTACCCATAATAGTGTTCTGTTAGTTCCAACTCTTGGCTCGGTTCTCTATGAGCTCGCTATAGCCAAATAATTATTCATAAGCGTCCTCTTACACCCAACAACGAAATCCAACCATCAAATAAATTTTTAGGAAGTTATAAATATTAAAAACTCTGCACTAGCTACTATTGTGAACTTCTCAGTTTATTCCCAGATTTTACCCCCAACTTTCTGAGACCATAACTTTCACTCTTGATATCACAATTTTAAGACTAAGCCCATTCTAGAAAGGTCAAGCGATGAGATGAAACTTTTCTTTTATGACCATTAGCAAGATTTGAGTTTAATGGGTTCGAATATCAACGATTTCCTAAACTATCCTAGTTACGGTCAGTTTTGCGTAGTCCTAGTATTTTGGCCATAACTTGTTCGTTTTAACTCTGATTCATAAAATAAAAAATTCCTTGGTTATACGACTTCTATATCTACCATAAAAAATGTTTCCATAATTTTTAGAGATCCCAATTATTGGTAGTAAGCCTACGAATTCAGACGATTTGCTTGGCATAGTAACAGTGAAGATATCACAGTTAAAACCTTCTTTCCTCCCATGACTCGGCCCAAACCTCCCCAACCCATGCCTATAATCCTATTATTCAATAATAACATTATTTTTAATTGCTAAAACAATTAAACCATCCAAGCCATAAGAGGATAAATGAGTATTCTTCCTTGAAGTGAAGAATAGTGGAAAGGAAGAACCTTAGGGCGTTTTAGTTCTCCCACCAATAGTTCCAATCTGAAGAAAAAAAAAACATCATGGGAGTGCGTAACTATCAATTCCATGGCCAAGTTTAAGGTTTCTTGAGGAAAAAAACTGTGGCAAATCTAACAAACTTGGTTAGGGTTTGAAATACTTACCAAGAAAAACAAAGAGGATAGAGAGAGTGAGAGAAGGTTGGCAGCGGCCGACTGCGCTGCACAGAAGGGGGAGAGACAGAGAGTGTGTGTGGGGCAAGAGAGAGAGAGAGAGTCGGGAAGAGAGAGGGAGGGGGCCGTGGGGTGAGAGGGAGAGGGACAAGAAGGGAGAGGGAAAAGGAATTTAAATCATTAGGGTTTCCCCCGCCCCCAGTGCCCTCTTTTGTATGGCTGTTATTCTTTTTTTTCTTCGAGAATAGGAATTCGAAGGACTAATATTCCTTTGACCTGGACCGTTTAACTAACCTTCAGGCTATTCTGCTAAATTTTCTAAAAATTAAAACCCTACAAGCTCAAGCATTCTAGGTCAGCTAATGTCATAAAAATTACAAAAAATAGAATATATATATATATATATATATATATATATATATGATCCGAAATAATAAATAAAAAATAGTTTTCTGGTGTTTCATAACGGCGTTGAATGTCATTTGAGGTTCGTTGCTATTGATGCAATGCTATGTTAGACTACATGATAAGTATCACGTGGCATATGGTAGTTTTTCCTAGGAAATTCTAGAGTTGTACTACATTAGCTATTATGCTTGTTGTTGTTGCTATTTTTCTATATCGTGATTATTGTGCACGACCCTGCCTCCATTCTAGATGCCTTGTTGTTGAGTCGTCATGCTACCATTTTGCGTATTATCATTACTGTGCTTCAAACCCAATGTCAATGCTTACATGTCTATGAGCATAACCATCCATTTGTATGTATTTATGACTTAAGAGAAGATCAGTTTCAAATGGGCACCCTAGGGAAGGTCTACCCACCATCAAAACTATCGCGATTATCTTATCAGCTTGTCTTTTAACTACGCATACGAGTCGAAAATCACCAACTTTACTAAGTATAATTATTGAGTTATTTATGTAGGAGCTCTAAGCAAATACTTAGTGGACTTCCTTCCTAAAGAAAACTACAAGTTTCGTAGTGGCGATGCCTAGGTGAAACCACCCTACCTTGGTAGTTGAACTCCCATGGAATGATAGTTAACCTATAAAGAGCTATTGCTATGCATACGGGCTGTGTACAAAATCTATCATAACCAAGAAACCAGGTATGTACCTCCCTTAAACAACTTATGTTCAAACCTATACTGGACGTTTGCCACCCATCGACTTACATTCTTGCCTTGGCATTTTCTTTTCAAATTGTTCCTATCGACACGCTACGCTGGTTCATGTTACTTATGATTCTGAATCTTCGGTGTGCTGTGTTGTTGATTCTACGTGATGTCAATGTGATTTCAGGTGCTACTTTAAGTTCCATCTTTTGTCGTTGTGATGTATTATGATGTCTCCTCTACTTTAGTGTGATATGGTAGCTTCTTGGTTGATTGATTTAACCTTAAAGTGATTTGATATCATCATACTTTTGAATGAACCTTGCTAAGTTACCAGCCTTTATACGACCTTGGCATGTCCTATATAAGTTGTCCTGAATGAAAGGCCTAAAGTCAGCTGAGGTTGATGTATAAACATATGAATGTCGATTGCATATGTTTTCCTATTCTAAATTGCTTGTTATATATATATGTTAGATAGGTTCATGTTGCTTATGATTATTGGGATTGAGAATACTGAGTTGTTGATTCTATGTGGTTTCATTGTGCTAAAGTGATGTTACATGATGCTATGAGATGCCTTTATTACTCTAGTATGTTATAGGAGTCTCCAGGTTAATCATTTTGATCCTAAAAGTGATTTGAATTCATGTTTTAGAATGAAACTACCTGTATGACCTTGATTTGTTATGGCTTAGTTGTTACACCTTTAGATGTTGATTCATAGCGATGCATATACATAGAATTATTAGCCACGATGCGAATAGTGTTTAGATAATTGAAGGTTTGTGTCTCTTTCAAAATAGTCTTAATATGGTTTTCTACACCAAATCATTTGCTCCTCTTCTATGCGATATCCCTCGGCACGAGAGTTAGTAAACGCTCGAAGAGGATTGACGAGAAGGAGACTGGATACTGTTCAACCTAAAATTACAAAGTTTTACGCCTTTTATTTCCTATTAATTGCTCGAAATAAATTATTAATTTAGGATTTTAATATTGTTTTATTTTATTTGTAAGAATTTGAGAAATTTGAAGAATAAATTAATTGCTTGAAAACAAAAGAAAGTTGAATCAAAAGGGGGTTGGATCACAACAGGCATTGGATCAAGATTAAGAGAAGGAAAAAAAAAAACCCAACTAGTGGCCCAGCCCAAGCTTCTCTCAGACTAGCATGCGAAGGTCCAGTTTGTCCGTCCATCTCTAGCCTGTTTTCTCGCTTAATTGATCACCTGCACGGCACGTGCCAGGCTAGCCCCCCCCAACCTTTCCTCATCTTCTTCTTTATTCCCTTTCTGCTTCTTTCATTCCTAGCACCTAACCGAGACCTAGAGACCGAAGCTTGCTACTCCACGTCTCCTCATTGCCATGGAATTTCTCTCTCTCATCCTTTATTGTCCATCATCAATGTCATGATTAATTGGGCAGTTACAGAGAGCAAGTTGTGGGGGCGTCTTCAGGGCCTTCAAATGGGGGCCGAAAAACAGAGCGTTGGAGGGGGGTAAGGGAGTAGGGATTTTCGTTTAGCTTTTTGTCCTTCTTCAATTTCATAGCTTGGGATTCTAGATTCAATTGTGCCTTTTCTGTCTTTTCGATTTATTTGAATTCGAGTAGTTCGGTTTTTTTTTTCATTCTTCATTTCTTCAAGTTCTAGACCTTGCTCTTGGATTGTTCTCATAGTATAATGCATGTTGAATCTATTATGTCTTGTGGCTTGTAGTTTGGGCACGTTACATAGTTAGTTTTAAGCTAATAGTTCACTTTCGTTTGTTTAGTTGAAATAAGTTAATTTAGGTTGCTTGTAATCTAATTTCATAGTCCATCCCTGAGGAGGACATCCGTAAATGCTACAACAATAAACCGTACGCTTGTGGGAAATTACAAGAAATTTTTGACGTTGTTACCAAGGATGGCGTTGTGAAATTAGGTTGCATAGTTGAGTCGTAATTTAGTTGTTTGAGTCATTTTTGTTTTCATATTCTTGATTTTAGTTTAGATTTTATCATTTTTATGATTTGAGTCAGATTTTGATTTTGTTTAATGTTAATTTAGTTTTTATGCATCTTGCTTATTTCCCTACTGAAAAAAAAAAATTCTAATTGGTTTAGCTTTTGTGCAGAAAAAAGACAAGAGCAACATCAAAAAAAGTAGAAAAGAATAAACCAGTGCAACTTGTTTTCCATTTTTAGATTCTGTTTAAAGTATTTGGGACACTTTTTGGGGTGAATTTGTCTGTTCTGAAATTTTTCCTAGATTCTCCATGATTTTTAAAGTTTGATTGAGTTTTTCTGGAATTTTTAGAATTGTGTAGATTTTTTTTGTGATTTTTGGAATTAATTTTGTGTTTGCATTTTTTTGCACTATTTGTGAACAGAAAAGAAATAAGAAAAAATATGCTTATGTTCCATGTAATAGTCTTGAATTCCCTGTATATAGAGTTCTAATTTTAGCACTTTTATTTGGAGCTTTATGTTTTAGGTTTTTGATTTAAGAAAATGGTGTACATGCTTTGTGTGTGTGCTTCTTTTCTATTTTTTGTATTAGGTTACTTTTTGATGTTTGAGTCTTTTTGGTCTTTCTTTTCTTTTGGTCATATGGCTTTCTTTTTGTTAGTTTTTTTTTTTGTTAACTTAATTATTTAGGTGTCTTGTTTTAGTTTTAGTCATTAGTTTATAGAGTCATTGTTTTTCCTTTTACTTTTTCTTTCAATAATAGTAAAACAATATTAAAAAAAAGGGCAAATATTTGAAAATCCAAAAAAAAAAAGTTGAAAAATTCTTAAAATTGAAAAAAAGGGGGATTCAAGAATGTCAGTTTTCAATTTCCGACAATTTGACATGAACCTTTTTAGAGTTATTTATCAAGACTTAATGATTGTCGTGCTCAATTGAATCAAAATTTTAAAAAAATGGAAAATTAGTGAGATCATCGATGTGGGTCTAAATTCTGCATCTAGGGGTTATGTTGAGTCTATTTGCCCTGGAGGTTTAATAGGATTGTTATCTAAAACTCAAGAACAGGTATGAGAATTCTTTGTAAAATTGGCTTGGGATACCTATGCATTTGAACAAGCTAAAAAGAATTCTAGATACCCAACTGATGGTGAGACTGTTTTTCATGTTAATCCTTCACATCAGGACTACTTTATGCACTCATGTGCCCTATTTCAGTCTTATGTGTCTCCTGTTTTGTGTGAATACTGTGAGTCTTCTGATCATGATGTTCATACTTGTCCATATCGTGATTATGTTAATGCTACCCATGCAAGTGTTGAGAACAAGATCAATGAAATGACTGATAAAATGATAGAGAACATGAAAGGGAGAATTGTTGAATATTCTCTGTGTTTTAATCGTAGTAGGGAGAATTATAGTGAGCCTTACTCTAGTTTAGGGTCCCCTAAACCTGAAGTTAGTCTCTATGATGATTTTGAGCCCTCCTATCAATCTAGGTCCAAGTTACAAGATGCTATGCCTTTGCCTCGCTTAGAGCAAGGGAGTGACCTCCCTATGTCTCTATCACAAGACCTTGCACCCCACACTATCTCACCCATGGAGATCACTGATGATGTCCTAGTTGTTACCGCCCCACCCACCCCTTTTAAACAGTCTTATGAGTTTGAGGTGGGTGACAACCTTGAGACTCCTCATGAGTTCAATTTGAGCATCACCACTTACAATGAGCATCATGAGATGAGTCAGAAACTATGTCTTTATAGGAGTCATGCGAGGAGGTAATTGAGCCCACTAAATTGGACTTTAATTATGATATTCTTTTTCTAGAATATGAATCTTTTTCATGTGAGTTTCATATTGATGAAAGTTTTGATGAGGGTTTTTGTGTTGAATTTGAATCTTTTTCTTTTGACTATGTTCAAGCTGACCTCCTTTTTGAATATTGCAAGTCTAAAATTGTCGAGTCTTATAATGTTGTCATCTCATATGCTTATTGGACTTAACAGACTTGTGAACTTTGCACCCACTATTTTACCTAGAGTGCTCATTCATGACGATCCCATTTCTAAGCTGATGACATATTTACTGGCTAATTATCAGTACATCTATTTGATTTCTAATTGGGCCCAACAACTTAACAAATTCAAGTGGGCCCTTACTTGTGTTGCATTGATGTTATGGATGTAATCTATTTGGCATTAACTCTTTCATGTTCATGGTCTTTATTTTATAGAGAGTTGTGCTTGCTTGTATGTGCTACTGGTCGTTACCCTCTGAGGCAATACTGCAACTGGGAAAGCTTGCTTCCTATGTTAATAAGTCAATAATGAAGTTCGTGTCAGTCAAGTTGGATTGAGTTTGATTTTGGTAAGCTTACGCCCTAGGATGATGATACACTTGCACACGAGCATTGGGATTGATTCAGAGTTTCGATGTACAGTGGGGTGAAAAGTTAGTGCTTTGATGTCATCCATGGGGTAGAGAGCCTTGATGAGTACATTTTGTTTATATGCAGGCCAATATCTTTGCTACATGGGTGATTTTGTTAGTTAGAATGTGCACAGGCTTCTCCCTTGTGTATTTATGTTTGTAAATCTAAATTGTTTTTCTATTTTTGTCTCACTTGTCCCTTTTCGATTTATGTCTTTAAAGGTTTTGTGGGTATATCTTCTACAAACCCTTACGAGACCTACCTTATCTTCTAGGCGTAGCCTAGGGGTTTAAAGGGCTTGTTGCACATGGTAAATGCAACCGTGATTCCTACAAAAGTGAGTTAGGATTTCATTTTTATTTTCTAGGATTTTTAGTTTTGTTTTACTCGAGGACGAGCAAAACTTAAGTGTGGGGGTATTTGTTCAACCTAGAATTATGATATTTTATACCCTTTTATTATCTAATAATTGCTCAAAATAAATTATTAACTTAGGATTTTAATATTGTTTTATTTGTTTTGTAGGAATTTGAGAAATTTGAAGAATAAATTAATTGCTTGAAAAAAAGGAAAGCTGAATGAAAAGGGGGTTGGATCACAATAGGCACTGGATCAAGATTAAGATAAGGGAAAAGAACACAACCAACCGCCTGTCGGACCAGCATGCGAAGGCCCAGTTCGTCCCACCATCTCTAGTCTGTTTTCTCACTTAACCGATAACGTGCACGACACGTGCCAGGCTAGGCCCCCAAACCTTTCCTCTTCTTCTTTATTCCCTTTCTTCTTCTTTCGTTCCCAGCTCCCATTCGAGACCCAAAGATCGAAGCTTACTGCTCCACAACTCCTCATCTTCCATGGCATTTCTCTCTCTCATCCTTCATTATCTGTCATCAACATCATCATTAATTGCATAGTTACGGAGAGCAAGTTGTGGGGGCGTCTTTAGGGCCTTCATATGGGGGTCAAAAAACATAGCGTCAAAAGGGGGGGTGAGGGAGTAGGGATTTTCGTTTAGCTTTGCCCTTCTTCAATTTCGTAGCTTAGGATTCCAAATTCAATTGTGGCTTTTTTGTCTTTTCGATTTAGTTGAATTCGAGTAGTTCATTTTTTTTTCCGTTCTTCATTTCTTCAAGCTTGAGACCTTGCTGTTCAATTAGTGTAATTGGATTCTGGCTTCCGCTCTATTTTAGATTCGATTGAAACTCTGAGCTTACTATAGAAATTGCAACCAGTTATTCGTGATTTCTTTAATTTTGAGATATGGAAATTTCGAGTTCTCCCATCGCCTATTTTGGCTTGTATTTTCCCTTCAGATTCGTGATGCTTGGGCATGAATTTTGGTCACTGCAAGTCGCAATCTTCTTATTCTGGCATTTGGTTGTGGTAGTGTGATGGTAACCAATTGCACTTTTGGTATCCCTTATTTAGCTCCCATCTCTGCTATGTTGTTTCATTTTAGTTCTAGGAGTGTTGTATTCCAGATTCTGTTATATTGTTCTCATATTATAATGCAGGTTGAGTCTATTTTGTCTTGTGGCTTTTAGTTTGGGTAAGTCACGTAGTTAGTTTTAAGCTAATAGTTCACTTTCATTTGTTTGGTTGAAACAAGTTAATTTAGGTTGTTTGCAATCTAATTTCATAGTCCATCACTGAGGACGACATCCGTAAACACTACAGCAATAAACCGTATACTTGCGGGATATTATAAGAAGTTTTTGGCGCTGTTACCGGGGATGACGTTGTGAAATTTGAGTAGTCGAGTCCTAGTTTATTTGTTTGAGTCGTTTTCGTTTTCATATTCTTGATTTTAGTTTAAGATTTTATCGTTTTTATGATTTGAGTTAGATTTTGATTTTGTTTGTTGTTTTTTGTTAATTTAGCTTTTATGTGTCTTGCTTATTTCCCTACTAAAAAAGAACAATTCTAATTGCTTTAGTTTTTGTGCAGAAAAAAAAAACAAGAGCAACATCAGAAAAGCAAAAAAGAATAAACCAATGCAGTTTATTTCCCATTTCCAGAATCTGTTTCAAGTATTTGGGGCACTTTTGAGGTGAATTTCTCTGTTTTGATGTTTTTCCTAAATTCTCCATGATTTTTACAGTTTGTGTGAGTTTTTCGGGAATTTTTAGAATTATGTAGATGTTTCTGTAATTTTATTTCCTGATTGCATTTTTCTGCACTGTTTGGGAACACAAAAAAAATAAAAAAAATATATTTATGTTCCTTGCAATAGTGTTGAATTTCTTGTATGTAGATTTCTAATTTTAGGACTTTTATTTTTAGCTTTAATTTTGTTTTAAGTTTTTTATTTAAGAAAATGGTGTGCATACTTTGTATGTGTGCTTCTTTTCTATTTTTTGTATTAGGTTATTGTTTGATGTTTGAGTCTTTTTGGTCTCTCCTTTCTTTTGGTCATATGGTTTTCTTTTTGTCAGTTTATTTTGTCAACTTAATTATTTAGGTGTCTTGTTTTGGTTTTAGTCATTAGTTTATAAAGTCATTGCTTTTCCTTTTACTTTTTCTTTCAATAATAGGAAAACAATATTCACAATAAAAGGGCAAAAATTTGAAAATCCAAAAAAAATAAATTGAAAAATTCTTAAAATTGAAAAAAAAGGGGGATTCAAGAATGCCAGTTTTCAATTTCCCACAATTTGAGCATGAACCTTTTTGGAGCTATTTATCAAGACTTAATGATTATCATGCTCAATTGAATCAAAATTTTGAAAAATGAAAAATTTGTGAGGTCGCCGCCTTGGGTATAAATTCTACATCTAGGGGTTATGTTGAGTCCATTTGCCCTGGAGGTTTAATAGGATTGTTATCTAAAACTCAAGATGAGGTATGGGAATTCTTTGAAAAATTGGCTTGGGATACCTATGCGTTTGAACAAGCGAATTTTAGATACCCATCTCATGGGGAAACTGTTTTTCATGTTAATCCTTCCCATCAGGACTACTTTGTGCACTCATATACCCCATTTAGTCTTCTATGTCTCCTATATTGTGTGAATACTATGAGTCTTCTAATCATGATGCTCATACTTGTCCATATCGTGACTATGTGGATGCTACCCGTGCAAGTGTTGAAAAGATCAATGAAATGAGTGTTAAAATGACAAAGAACATGAAAGAGATAATAGCTAAATATTCTCACTATTTTAATCGTAGCGGGAAGAATTACAGTGAGCCTGACTCTAGGTTAGGATCCCCTAAACTTGAAGTTAGTCTCTATGATGATTTCAGCCCTCTTATCAATTTGGGTCCAATTTACAAGATGTTATGCCTTTGCTTCGCTTAGAGCAAGAGAGCGACCTCCCTATTATCACAAGACCTTGCACCCCACATAGCTCACCCATAGAGAACACTAATGATGTTCTAGTTTTTGCTGAACCACCTGCCCCTTTGAATAACTCTTATGAGGTTGAGGTGGGTGGCGACCTTGAGACTCCTAGTGAGTTAGATATGAGCATTACTACTTACAATGAGCAGCATGAGATAGATGGCTCAGAAACTATGTCTTGACAGGAGTCATGCGAGGAGGTAATTGAGCCCACTAAATTGGAATCTAATGATGATATTCTTTTTGTAGAATATGAATCTTTTTCATGTGGGTTTGATATTAATGAAAGTTTTTATAAGGGTTTTTGTGCTGAATATGAATCTTTTTCTTTTCACCCTGTCCAAGCTGACCTCCTTTTTGAATATTGCAAGTCTAAAATTGTCGAGTCTGATAATGTTGTCATTGAGAATTTTGATTTAGATTAGAATCATATGCATATTGAGTTTAGCACACTTGTGAACTTTGCACCCACTATTTTGCCTAGAGTGCTCATTCATGACAATCCCATTTCTAGGCCGATGACATATTTACTGGCTAATTATGAGTACGTTTATCTGATTTCTAATTGGGCCCAGCAGTTTGACAAATTGAAGTGGGCCCTTACTTGTACTGCATTGATATTCTAGATGTACTCTATTTGGCATTAACTCTTTCATGTTCATGGTCTTTATTTTATAGAGAATTGTGCTTCCTTGTTTGATAAGCTACTTTGTGCGCTAATGGGATTTGAGTGGAGTAGCACTTTTCAACTTGACATGGAGTGGCTGGCGCTCCATAAATTCCTTGATTGTCAGGAAGGCTATAGCTTAGGTGTACTTCTGCATGTAACCTTGTATAAACATTACTTTTTATCTACTGTTTTTATTTTGTTTTCGTTTGTATATATTTGTTTTCTTTTTGAGATTTCTTTTTGGGGTCTTAGTTTTCTTTTTGTATATTTGTTTTTCTTTTTAGTTTTTTCCTTTGTGTTTCTTTTCACTCCCAATGCGGACTTTGTCAAATTTAGGTGTGGGGGTGTGGAAACTTACAAAAAAAATCTGAAATAAAAAAACTGAAAAAAATTTAAAAACTTTGAAATCCAAAAAAGATTTTTGTTTTATTTTTGGGGAGGCTTTGTACTATTCTGATCAGCTTAAATCCCTTTTTGCTTTGACTTTCTGCTTGTATGTAAGCCTGTTCTGCATAGTAGGTCTCTGTCTTCAATGTATCATTCTAAGCCCTAATTCTAACCCCAATTGTTCATTATTGATGTGTAATCCAATCCTTATTTATACCATCATCATTATCTTAAAGTCTTAGTCTTCCATGATTGGCTCTACCACTTGTCTTTGACACAATTACTTTGGTTATTGTTTGCATTCTAAAAAAACTCAAAAGAAATAAAAACTGAAAATGAAAAAAAGGAAAAAAAGGAAATGAAATAATATTAGGAATGACAAGTATCCCCTTGATGCATGCACTACCGGGTGTTACCATTTGAGGCTTGTGCTACTGGCCGTTACCCTTTGAGGCAATACTGCTACTGGAAAAGCTTGCTTCCTATGTTAATAAGTCAATAATGAAGTTTGTGTCAGTCAAGTGGGATTGTGATTGATTCTGGTAAACTTAAGCTCTAGGATGATGATGCATTTGGCCACGAGCATTGGGATGGATTCAAAGTTTTGATGTACAGTGGCTTGAAAAGTTAGTGCTTTGATGTCATCCATAGGGTAAAGAGCCTTGATGAATACATTCTGTTTATATGCAAGCGAATATCTTTACTACATCGGTGATTTGGTTAGTTAGAATGTGCACATGCTTCTCCCTTGTATATTTGTGTTTGTAAATTCTAATTGTTTTACTATTTATGTCTCTCTTGACCATTTTTGATTTATGTCTTTAAAGATTTTGTGGGTATATCTTGTGCAAACCATCACAAGACCTACCTCATCCACTAGGGGTAATATAGGGGTTTAAATGGCTTGTTGCACATGCTAAGTGCAATCGTGATTCCTACGAAAGTGAGTTAGTATTTTATTTTTCTTTTCTAGGATTTTTAGTTTTGTTTTACTTAAGGACGAGCAAAACTTAGGTGTGGGGGTATTTGTTGAACTTGAAATTATGGTATTTTATACCCTTTCATTATCTAATAATTGCTCGAAATAAATTATTAATTTAGGATTTTAATGTTGTTTTATTTGTTTTGTACGAATTTGAGAAATTTGACGAATAAATTAATTGCTTGAAAAAAAAAAGTTGAATCAAAAGGGGGTTGGATCACAACAGGCATTGGATCAAGATTATGAGAAGGAAAAATAGCCTATCTAGTGGCCCAGCCCAAACGTCTCTCGGACCAGCATGCGAAGGCCCAATTCGTCCCTCCATCTCTAGCCTATTGTCCCACTTAACTGATGACGTGCACTCCATGTGCCAGGCTAGCCCCCACAACTTTTCCTCGTCTTTTTCTTTATTCCCTTTCTTTTTCTTTCGTTCCCAGCACCTAGCTGAGACCTAGAGACTAAAGCTTGCTGCTCCACGACTCCTCATCTGCCATGGCATTTCTCTCTCGTCCTTCATTATCCGTCATGAATGTCGTCATTAATTGGGCAGTTGCTGAGAGCAAGTTGCGAGGGCATCTTCAGGGCCTTCAAATGGTGGCAAAAAAATAGAGCGTCAGAGGGGGGGTTAGGGAGTAGGAATTTTCATGCTTTTTGTCCTTCTTCAATTTCGTAGCTTGGGATTCCATATTCAATTGTGGCTTTTTTGTCTTTTCGATTTAGTTGAATTCAAGTAGTTTGGTTTTTTTTTTCGTTCTTCATTTCTTCAAGTTCTAGACCTTGCTGTTCAATTGGTGTAATTGGGTTCTGGCTTCTAGTTTGTTTCAGGTTCGAATGAAACTCTGAGCTTGCTATAGAAATTGCAACCGGTTGTTCATATTTTCTTTAGTTTTGAGATATGGAAATTTTGGGTTCTCCCATCCCCTATTTTGGCTTCTATTTTCCCTTTAGATTCGTAATTTTTGGGCCTAAAATTTTGTCACTACAAGTCGTAATCTTCTCGTCTCGGCATTTAGTTGTGGTATTGTGATGGTACCCGATTGTGCTTTTGGTAGCTTTGATTCAGCTCCCATCTTTGATGTGTTGTTTCGTTTCAGTTCTAGGAGTGTTGTATTCGAGATTCTGTGATATTGTTCTCATATTATAATCCAGGTTGAATCTATTTTGTCTTGTGGCTTTTAGTTTGGACAAGTCACATAGTTAGTTTTAAGCTAATAGTTCACTTTCATTTGTTTAGTTGAAGCAACTTAATGTAGGTTTTTGTAATCTAATGTCATAGTCCATCCCTGAGGACGACATCCGTAAACCCTACAACGATAAACTGTACGCTTGCTGGAAATTACAACAGATACCATAAGCCTCTTTTCTGATTTAAAAGATATAACTAATTGTAAAACAAGATTTTAGATTCTATTATAAATTGAGTAGATCGTGTCATGTGTATGCACATGTTGTGAATGACTGAAGTGTACACCCCAGAATTTCGAGGACAAAATTCTTTTAACGGAGGAGAATGTAACAGCCGGGATTCTTAATCCGGGGCTAACTGTTTGGGTTAATATTTTCATTAACTTTACTCTATTTATTAACTGCATTCTATTTTAATTGTGCAATATTTTCTTTAACCCCTACCCCGAGAGCTAGCGCATGCAGAGAGAAAGGGAGAGCAGGCATGGGCGACGAGGTGTCGACGCCACACCGGCCGGTGTGCTGGCCATAGCCACGCTGGCAGCCCATCGAAGCTAGAAAGAGAGGGACTAAGCAAGAGAACGAGGGAGTGCGATGAGGATTAGAGAGGCTAAGGTTTGAAACCTTGTGCGCACCACCACCGCGACCGTCACAGTCGACGATTGAGCCGGCTCTGGCGAGCACCAGCAGCAGCAACGAAAATGGGCAGAAACCGGGTTTGGGTTAGTTGCTTCTGGTCTAAGAATAGCGAGGAGAAGAGTTACGAATTTTCAAGTTCCTGACCATCCACAATAGCACCAAAAAGCCCTTAGAACGGGTCCTAAGCTTGGAGCGAGGTGGGTGGTTCTTGATTCCCTAATTACCATTAATTTCACAAAGTTTTTTGATCTTTTTGGATGAATTGTTTAGTTCCCTGATTGCATGTATTTGATTGTGGAATTGGACTGTAATATGCTGATTTTAGGGATGAACTAAGTTAGGATTATAATATGAACTTTTATCTTGCGTTCGACAACATTACATGTTTGTGGGTAACTCTTGAAACTACTGAATTGGAACTGAATGCTACTGATGTTGGTTTAAGTGCATTTTAGCCTTGTGGTTATGGTAATTTTTGAGTATGTACAACAGATAATGTGGTTGCATGATAATTAAGAAAATCCTGAATCGTTGAATTTGAAAATTGAATAATGGAGATGTTGAATTAAAGTTGAATTGTGCGGCTAATGTTTGGGTTGGAATATTGAGTGGATTTTGAGGATTATTTATAGGAGGTGATGTAAGGAGGGAGCTCGGGTTGTTGATTTATTTTTTGTTGTCGGAATGAGCTTATGTGCATATTGTAAAGTGATTCGGGTGCATCACTAAAACCAAAATTAGTTTGAAAACGATTCTCTTGAATGACTGAAACTGAAAATGACTATGTTGTTTGTAGATGTTTTTAAAGTAAGATAGAATAGCTGAATGGTTGAGCTGAACGGTTTGACGAATTAAATCATTTGAAATGCTTACTTGAATTCAGTAACGCAATGCTTAAAGAGTATGAACTTACTTTTAGATTTCCCTTATTATTTATTGATGATTGAATATGAATTAGAAACGATTAAGATGTTTAATCGCTAAATTTGATTATGACATATATATATATATATGTATATGTATATGTATATGTATATATATATGTATACACACACACACACACACACACACACACACTCACACACACACACACATACATGCAAACTCTTTGAAAGTGAAGTCTTGGGTTAGTGAACTCATAATTTTAAGCTACTTTCTCCTTTAGAGGCAAAGAGTTATAAACCAGTGTTATGGTTATAGAAATTATTTTGGCTTAATAAGCATATTAATGGTTTCGTGAACAAATCATTAAAATGAAAAGACTTGTGACTTACTTGAAGGTAGAAAAAAGTCTTTACTTGCTTGTGGCAAGAGCTTTAATAACTAAAATGATTTGGTTTGAATAAAGATGGCTAAGATAGTGCTTATTAAGTGGCCATACCTAGGGAGTAGATCCAGAAGTGGGAACCCTAGAAGAACCTGATGAGGGTAAGGTTCGATAATATGTGACGTGTTATAAAACCTTAAGGGTGGGGACTGGAAGCAAGATAAGGCATGAGTCGTTTCCCCTAAAGAGGACAATATCGAGGTTAGAGATTGCCCCTGGCTACTCTGCTGAGACGCGTATGGCCAAATGTTATCTTATGTTATGCCCCGAGGATAATGCAATTTGTGAGTGACGATCTCACATATGGTGAGCGACGATCTCTCCTAAATAGCACATTACAAACTCTTACACCAAAAGGAATGGTCTTTTTCAATATGTGAATGAAATGTTTAAAGTTCTTCCTTTATTTATTCGGGAATTCAGAAAAGAGTAAAAATCCTTGAATGAACCAAATTCATATATAAATTATGCATTTTAAGACGAAATAAGTTATTTGGGTTGTCAACATGTCAATGAGGTTTTCCTTCCTTCCCTGACTTTGTTAGGTCACTTTACTTGAATATAAGCTCAAATGAAAAACTTGATGAATTATGGATGCTTAAATGTGATTATTAGCCTTGGGGGATTTGTTTTATTAAAGAATGAAGTTTTCTTTGAAATCCTCCTTGTATACTACGATAACAGTAGTATATATGTGATGTACTTTCTACTTAAAAGCATTATGTGCAACTTTTTTGTTTTTCTCGGGGTTGAGGATCACTCACTCAGCGTATGGTAGCTCATCCTCTCTGTATTTCCCCTTTTCCTAGATTTTTAATGTGACACATAGAAGTTGAATTGCATACGTCGAATTGGAGTCTTCCCGTTACTTTGAACAAGGTATTATGTGTACGCATATATAAGTGGACTTCCGAGTTAAATGATGTAATATGATGTATCCTTAGAGTTGCAAATGTACGTAAATAAAGTATTTTGGTTCATGTAATGCATATTGTTTAGAAGTCGCTTTGTATGGCCACGTGAGCAAACAGTGTTACTAGTCAATCACCTTTTGTTGGAGTTATTTATTTTTAGGATGTAAACCCCGGTACTCTAGATGCGTGATCCATTGAGTTGTATCTTTTGTTTCCTTCTATATTATTGAACTTTATTATTAGGTATACTCCAGGCATGTGAACCATAGAGTTGTGGACTTCAACGTGTAGCCATTGGACTTGTTTTGGTGTTTTTTATACTTCTATTCATTGCAGGGACCTAATGTAAGGCCTTAAGCCTTGGAAATGGTCAGTATTTAGGCGAAACTCTGTCTGTTTCACCCCAACATTGAGGAAAACATTAACATCACTAGTGCTACGATGAGGGGTGTTACATCTCTCACGTGCTTGACATGATGGTATGGTAGCACTCATGCGCAACACTAAAGATGCACTCTACCATATGTTTATCCTGATTCTCATTTTCCACACTAGGATGCCCATGCACTTCAATGATCAAGTGAACTTTTTGATGGTTGAAATAGGGTTTGAGTTAATGATTGAGGAAGGGATTAATAATTTGGGAATGAGGAGCTAAATAGCCATATTACGAGCTATCACATCCACCATCATCAATATGCATTCCTTACAATCGCACACCCTACCCTACAATGCGAGATGATGACTTGAGTGATCTAAACAATAAATAAACCCTTCATGCCAACACTTTTATTTCATTCTTCTTTTTTTTCTTTATTTTTTTCTTCATTTTCTTTTTCTTTTTTTCAATTGTCTGTAAAGACAGTTAGGATGGGGGTTTGCATCCAATTAACTCATTCTCATTTTTGCAAGGACTCCAGTCAATCACCACACTTTATTTTTTACTTATTATATGACACACCAAATACGCACTTGCTCGTATCATTTTCCAACGCCCTCATCATTGTGATACTCCTTAGTCTTGGCTTGGGTAATGGCAATGTTCAAGGCCAAAGGCTAATAGAGTGGGTCACAACAAGAACATTGATAATTAAGGCTTAAAAGGGGTAGCAAGGGATACAATTATGCACATGGGGAGGATTTTTGTCTAATGTGACTACAAACATGCACAAAGGATGCACTTTTTCCTCTCATCAACCATGCAAATGCATGTGGGGTTTCAATGAGAGCTAGAACAAATTCTAGAGAGTGGCAACTTTGACTGAGCATCTCATGAAAGGAAACAAAAGGCCATAAGTGATGAAGTGGTCTAATTAGACTTAATTCCTCACGAGTCCACCTACTATGTCTACTCTTATCGATTAGGTCAAACTAAGCATGTATTGCCAAGAATTTGGACCTTTCATCCATTATATGCACCCTAATTGTGTGCTACTTTAATCTAAGGAAAAAGAGATCATTGCCAATAAAAGTCATGCACTTTCCCTCTAAAACTCTCTATTTTCAAGAAAAGTGGAAAATCTTTTTGAGTTTTCAAAAATTTCTCTCTTTTTGTTTCTTTCTCAAATTTTTGGAGGAAGGTATCCTCGTGCCAACACTTAAAGTGCACAATGCCCCCATTATGAAATAAAAGCCCTAAAAAGGAAAGAAAAGGAAAAGAAAGAAAGAAAAAAAATAAAAGGAAAAGTATATATAAGGGAGAAAGAGGCAAAATACCTTGGAATAAAATGAAGATGGTGACACATGGATGCCTATATATAATGCAAATGCAAGACTACTCTAAATGCAACTATGTACCTTACCTTGTGGGAATTACATCAACCCACTTAGACATGTAATCCCCGCATATAAAACATATTTTTTCCACCTAGCTTCCCCAATTGTTCGTAGCGCAAGCAACTTTTGCAATAATCACGGGCATCGTTAAGTAGGGTAGGCTAACAAAATCCACTTTAGATAATTTTTCCATGGTCTTTCTCGCACTCAAATGTCCCCCACAAGATTGGTCATGACAAAAAGAGAGGACATCATGGATTGATCGTTGGGCATGCATCTTCTAATGATTTGGTCTTGATAATGTTTAAACAAGTAGGGATCATCACAAATGAAGAGCCTAACCATTAAAAGAAAACATACCTCAGCATCCTTCTTCCAACAGTTAGGCATTTCCCTGGTCACTAAATAGTTCGCTATGTCGGCACCCCATGGCTCTACATGAGCCCCCAGTAGCTGTTCACAGGGAAACAATCACAAATGGGGGACTCACATGCGTCCCTAGTCACAATCCTAGAGAAATGGTCTGCTAACGTGTTTTCAGAACCCTTGTCATCCTTAATCTCATAGTCGAATTCTTGGAGTAGCAATATCCATATAATTAGCTCATGCTTTGTATCTTTCATTTCACCAAGGTGTTTCTGGGTAGTGTGGCCGGTGAGAACAATGACATGAGATGCTATGAGGTAGGACCTAAACTTTTCGAACCAAAAACTACCATTAGAAACTCCTTTTCAATCATGGTGTAATTTACTTGCCCCTTATTCTAGGTATGACTCGTATGGTAAAGGACATGGGGTGTTATCAATCCTTTGTCCTAAAACTACTCTAACCACATAGTCTGATGCATCACACATAAATTTAAAGGATTCTCGCCAAATGGGAGGATGAAAATGGGAGTTGTGGTTAATGCCTCCTTAAGCTTTATAATTGCCAATTCACACTCCTTCGAGAAGTGAATGATGCATCCTTGTCTAGGAGTAAGGACCAGGGCTTAGTAATCTTGCTAAAATCCTTGATAAATCTCCGGTAGAAACCAGTGTGTCTAAGAAAAGATCTTATGTCCTTCATATAAGTGGGGAGGGGAAGGTTTGCAATCAAATCCACTTTAGCCTTATCTACCTCTATCCCCTTGCTTGAGATAATGTGGCCAAATACTATACCCCTGTTGGCACTTCTCCCACTTTAGTATCAAATGCTTATCTATAACCTAGGCTTAAAGCCTTACATTAGGTCCCTACAAAATGAAAACATAAAAGACATATCCAAACAAGCTTGACGACTACACGCCTGAGATCGTAACCCTATGAGCCACGCGCCTAGAGTACACCAACTATAGAGCTCAAAAACAGAAAGAAAAAAAAAGAGACAGCTCAACGGATCACATATTCAAAGCATTGGGGTTTACATACCAAAAGTAAGTAACTCCACCCAAACCCAAGACAACTGACTACTTAGACGGTTCGCCTACAAGGCCATTCAGAGAGATTGCTAGCCAATATACACTACATGAACTACAGTAATTAACTTACATCATTCCACACATGAATCTACGTGTGTCTGTGTGTCTGTGTATGTCTATATATATATATATAT
>JACYFF010031954.1:50907862-50948918 GCA_017589665.1 Selenicereus undatus
TCAATAACTATTGAATTCAACCTGAACAAACTATAATCAATAATCAATACGCTTTAACGAAATTAACAATTTAACCATAAATAGGAGGATGAGGAAACCCACCTCGAATCCAAGCTAAAGGACCCGTTTTAGGGTTCGATTTGGATGGTTCGATGCGGTTCGGCTTCCCCCCTTCCTCTACTGTCCCGGTGCTGCTTCGTTCCTCTACTGTCTTTGCTCGCCATCCCCATCGCCGGCGTCCGGCATGAATGACCGTGCTGGTGGCAACCGCCACCGGGGTCAGGGTCCCGCAACCCTTGACCCACGACTCCCCTGCTTTCACTGCCTCCCTCTCTCTCTGGCTCGGGTTTACGCGACAACCGAGATGGGGGAACGGTCGGGCGGCGTCTACTGGTCGTCGGCGGCCCCTCCGGCGCCTCCCTCGCCCTCTCCTGGTGTGTGCGTGTGTGAGAAATGTCGGCCAGGGGAGGTCGAAGACCACCCCCCCTCTCTCTCTGCTCGCCCCGGCTGAACTGGGCGCGGTTCCCGTGCAAGCCGGTGACGGCCGTCCGTTCGCCGGCGTGGTGGGACACCACCAACCTTCCCCCTCTCTCTTTCCGGCATGGTGTGTGACGGGGATGGGGGTCAAGGAGCCCCCCCCTCTGCTCGCGATTCTCCTCCTCCTCCTCTGCTTGTGATTGCTCCCCGAAAATGAAGAAGGGGCTTCGGCCCCCTTTGCTAATTTTTTTATTTTTATTTTTTTCCTCTTACATATATGTATATATATATATATATACACCATGGAATTGTAAATGTTTAATGAATTGAAAAGCGATGCCTAACTTGATTAATTTGTAATTAAAGAAACTAGAAAGAATATTAGGTTCGAGTCGTTACAATACATGGGGTATGTTACTTGGGTAACGCATGCGGTAATCAATCCTTAAGCATAAAATAGCTTGGGGAACATGGTCCAACAGCACATCAATGATGGAGGGTTCCCAACACTTCTTATGCATACATTGTTTAAAGGGGGTGATGACATAGGGCAGGTGTAAGGTCACTACTCTCAACAATGCACCTACAACGTGATTAATAATTCAGCCACAAGAGGAAGTCTTTTTCAACTAGGAATCATCACTGAACCCATCAGCAGCTGCTATAGGTAATGGAACATGATATGGCAAGTAGTATGAGAGTTAGCAAGGCAGCAATTTAGAGCCCCGAATTGATGCCCCCTATTATGCATACAAATGCAATCATCCTAATGGAGGATACTCTGCTAGCAAGTACAACTAAACGAGCAATAACAGGCATGGTAATTACATTAGCGTAATCACTAGTTTACCTAATGTAAAGCTCTACACTCAAGTTTCCATATGTAACTGGTTTCTTTCTATGTCATGAAGCAACGCAGGTAAATTGAGATGCCTGTGTCCCAATGAGGATGGCACAAGTATACATCACTATAAAGTCAAAATGCACCAGAACATTTCAATCAAACACTTTAGCTGCCATGTTCCACAACTTTAAGGACTAGGTGATATAGTAAAGGCTCGCATATGATCGGAAGTATACCTACACATGATCGTGTCACATGAAGCACATAGGCAATTGCGTATCCAAATAGGGGTTAGCCCCTAAAATATGAGGTACTAGCATGTTATCCTTAGCAAACATAAGATATGCGATGGGGAGCACATGCGAACACAAATTCTGATACATTAGGTTGTGTATTAAATATATGCGTATCTGGCCACTCAGGATATAACATAAAGCAATAAGAGTCATGTAATGCAGGTACCACCACAACAATCTTATCAGGTGATAGGCCATAGATATTAGACCGTGCTTTCAATTCAACTGCATCCTATACAGGCTTAAAACAAGCACTAAGAAGCTCATGTACTTAACAGTTCATTCACACAACTATTCAGTGACCCAACTCCTATAATGCATCATTGACCGTACATAGCAAACGTGAGTATCTATATATATGCTGACATAATCTTGGATGCTCTACCATGGTACCTTTCTTACATATGAGGTATACCGATTTATAAATGTGAACACATGCAAATGTAACTTTATTCTCACCAAGTCACACATTACATACATTGTGTTCAATTACTCCAACTATAACATAAGAAAACAGAATTCATGGACTATAAATGATGATTCAAGAGTCATGTTCTACAACTAGCCGCATAAATCAAATCACTTGACTAATACATTCATAAGTTTATTCAAGTTCAATCCAAGCAACACCGAAAACTCATTCTTTTAGCATTCGACCACAAACACATCGATGGCCACAACAATCCTAACTATAGGTACTCCCATGGCTTCATGTAGCACATGACGCCATAATCATTCCTTAAGACATGCAGACTCGTGGGGTTATCATATAGGAAAAACACCTAGACGTACATACACGCGTGCAATGCCCATTTGCAACCTATGTTCCTATAAGAGATAGGCGATCAACGGGCTTTGATTGTTTTGAGTATGGTCGACATTAATGGTCTCATAGGTATGCTTCGAGGTCTTATGAGACACACTTGTCCCATAAGTGATCATAGTAATCTTATCATGTAGGTCACTTAACTTAGTAGGAATCTTTTACTAGTACAATTCGAAAGTGTGCAAGGTTCTCTCTCCATTACGCTTTCTAGGTGCATTAGGGTTCATTCCCGCCAAAACATTTCCACCCCACATCATGAATAACCGTTTGTATCATAGAAAGCAAGCAGTGCACTGTATGGGCAACAATGACAAAGATGGGAACGGCAGGTACACTCACGCAATGTTCAACAACTTCCTACTGCTAGCATTTAATCGTTCAAGAATGCATAAGAAATATCCCTTAAGTTTGTCAAGCAATTCAGAATTCACAAGAGGAGGGTTTTATTTAGTAGTGTTATCGATCATAGTAACTAATCTCCAATCATTCCTCTCCTAGTCCATTATGAACAATTCCATTGATGTACACATCTTAGCACGTACACATTCACATGAAACATCCCGGCACGTATGAGAACATGTACTTGTGAACCAAAACTCATTCATCATTACTAAAGGAATGCAAGTCCTTCGATGCAAACTAAAACTAAACCCAACAACCAGAAGGATATTAACATTTCAAAATCTTGAATTTCAAAGGTGGAAAATAACTTATCTATTTGTAGCCTCTTCTCAACCACCTGTAAGAACGTCTACTGTCTCTATTGTAGGGCCCCAGGAGCAATCTGCATGTAGGCGCACAAAATGAGTTTAGAAAAAGATTTTCAATTGTTCAAGTTTAAACCACCGTGGTTTAGCTTTCAATTGTCTTACCCAATCAGCGCACATGAATAAAACATTTACTATCCAAACCATTACTTAGCTCAAGCAAGAATGCGTAAGTTAATTGGGTTCACATTCTAACACGCGACGCACATTTTATCCCATCTACTTAACCGAAACACATAACAGTCAATCAGTCGAGTCAATTAGTACATTAGGAACACATTGCACCAATGGAGCACCCATAATGCCAACTCAAGGTGTCGGGAGTCATTTAGCTCCTGTACAAATCTATAACATACCCCTTTCAATCAATCGACCCACTCGAGCCATATATAATTCGCAAATGACCATGCCATAAGGCAGACCTACACACAGAGTACAGCATATATCACATTATCACAATGTGTTCCTAGGTGACTATATGAAATGCAAGAGTTAGGTCGCGGTCTATGGTCACAGGACCTTGCACTGATACCATCTATGACACCCCCACCCCCTAGGGTTAGGAGTATTAACGATTTCTTAAATCCTACTTAAATTCTGGAGTAAAACGATCAAAATTTCACCTAAAAAAGGGTTGAAACTAGGCTTTTAGCCTTACAATACGTTCTTGCATTCGATGAACGCATAAACATATATTCATAACTCAACGGCTGCATGTCGGAGATCATAACTCTATGGGCCACACACCTGGAATATACTGAATAATAAAGTCCAATAATAGAAAAGAAATGAAAAGTACAACTCAACAGATCACACATCCGGAGTGCTGGGGTTTACATCCCAAAAGAAAATAAACAACTCCAGCTCAAAGATGACTGATAAATCAGATGGTCGGCTCACATGGCCATACAGAGCGACTTCTAGACAAATGCATTACATGACTTCAGTAATTAGCTTATATGTACTCAAGAACTTAAATTACTTCACAATATGTTACTAAGCTCATAATTTAACGTATAAAAACATATAAGTCTAGCTCTAAGGCAGCAAGGTAGAATTCACCTTAGCTTATGTGAATCGACTTCATCTTGTCATTTTAGGAACCTAGGCTAAAAGGGAAAAGATAAGGGGATGAGCTACCACACACTCAATGAATGATTCCCAACCCCTAGAAAAAAAAAACAGTTGCACATAATACTTTAGGTAGCACATACACACAATCTGATATATAATATCATATAATAAGATGTAGGGTCTTCAACATCTGGCATCACCTCAATGACCTATCTAGTACGATGGTAACCCTATTGTCCTTCTAGTTCATGCACAAGGTAGTTAAGTTGCCTGAACTAAGTCGCTTGTAGCTTTTTAGTGGTATTCCCATGTTATATTAACATGGGAATAGAACAGTTAATCCACATGTAAGCACCCATCCTTAAGTAGTTTAAACAAAATCACCAAGTGAGACTCCTTTTTTCAAGAAAGTAAGATTAATACATACCGCTTAAACCAATAGAAATTCTTATAAAATCGTCGTTATGCACTTAGTAGATAATTCAAACTCAATAAAAACTCCTTTCAAGAAGACATGCACCTTTTCAAATCTTTACACCAACATTACCCTCTAATGAGGTATTACATCACATACACGTACGAAGTCATTTTCATAAGGCATCAGAATCTCATATTTGTGCTAGGTATGGGTGAGGCTGTTACTCCCCTTCCAACGTACCAGTGAGATCGTCACTCACATTTTGTATTATCCCCGTGGAAATTAATGGACCATTACCTTCGTCAGGGTCTTCTAGGGTTCCCACTTCTGGGTTGGTCATGTTAGGCACTAAGGTTGCGGAAATTCGATTCTACTCCTTAATCATTTATCCAAGCATTTAGCACATTCTCCTAGCCTAAAATGTTTTAGATGCATTTCACTTCAAATGCACTTGCATTACAGCTTCCATTGTATCACAAACAATGACATTCTCATTCTCATTCTCAAGAGGCTAGAAGCCTTAATGATTTCGCATCGATTTTAAAAGCATAAAACCACTCATTTCGTAAAATATACTTAAAGTCAGTTAATGGCTCTATCATCATTCACTTATCAAGAAATGTGACATTAAAATCCGTTTTGGAAGTTAAGAGTTGCATTCACACATAAATATCTCGATCTTTTTACATTTCATATGCAACTATCATTTCACACACATTTTGTCTCAAAACTCTCATTGCAACACGACAATCGTACTTTCATTCACATGAAGGTTGAATGCCTTAATAAGGTCATTTAACTTTTGAAAAGCGTATAACTGTTTATCTTGTCAAATTATGCTTCTAAACGAGGTAAAGACCAAATAGGCATTCATTTTTCAAAGGAAATGTCAATAAAACTTATTTTAAAAGCTTTTCGTAAAATATACTTAAAGTCAGTTAATGTGTATATGCTCATTCACTTATCAAGAAATGTGACATTAAAATCTGTTTTGGAAGTTAAGAGTTGCATTCACACATAAATATCTCGATCTCTTTACATTTCATATGCAACTATCATTTCACACACATTTTGTCTCAAAACTCTCATTGCAACACGACAATGGTACTTTCATTCACATGAAGGCTGAATGCATTAATAAGGTCATTTAACTTTTCAAAAGCGTATAACCGTTTATCTTGTCAAATTATGCTTCTAAACGAGGTAAAGAGCAAATATGCATTCATTTTTCAAAGGAAATGTCAGTAAAACTTGTCTTAAAAGCTTACATGCCCTACAACTCATTCATAGTTAGTCTCACTTCAAAGCATCCTTGTGAAACAAATAGTCTACAGTCATTTCCAATCACATAACTCAACATGCTTGTCATGTCATAGTAGTTCGCATATGTACTTATCAACAAACTCCTTTAAGCATAACACAAACATATTCATTCGTAATTCGTGTTGTTTCCAACCCGATGGCCCATTTAAGTAACTTAGAGAAATAATTAAACTAAGGGGTCAATGAACATTCAAGTCACTTGTTTAAGAAAATAAGATGTTGTTTTAGTCAGGGTAATGAACAAACTACTCTTGAACCAATGACTTGAAGAATTTAACCATTTGAAAGCATTAATGCGAGTATGGTAGCGCATGCATAAAGTGAATCAAGCAAGCTTTAATCAAATTGATTCCTATTTCGTGAATTATTCAGCACGACACCTTTAAACACGAATAGGTAACTTAAACCGCTAGGTTTGCAGCACTTGGACATAGTACTCAGTCATGACATGCACACATCGCACAAACGAGTCATAGGCTACCAAAATCGCACTTTTGATTCAGGAGCACGCAATCGTATGCTCGAAACATTTGACATCCACATATCGTCATGACAATACTAGAAACAAGTTCAAGATTTATGCATGCAAGTTCGATCACAAAAACAAGTATATAGATACCACATCTCTACACTTCCATAATTTACCAATTTAAAACACTCAACCTAAACTCCCTCTGCATAGCACCGACCACAACAATCCTCAAAATCATTTCAGTTCAACCCAAATGATTCACCGAATACTCAGAGTTTCTCAACTTGTTATGGTTTCTATCTAACTACTAAATTAGCTACCACAAATTATTTCAAAAACATTTGCAAATTAGTAGTAGGTTTAGAGATCAAGAACCATCCACCTGGACTCCAAGCTTAAGGACCCATTCTAAGGGCTTCTGGGTGCTATTGTGGATGATGTTCTGCTAATCTAAGACCCGAAACAACCAACCCAAACCCGGTTTCTGCCCTTTTTTGTTGCTGCTGCTAGGGATCTTCTCCTCTCTCGATGTTCCCATGGTGGCCGACGTCGATTCCAAGCACCAACAGTGGCAGTGGCATAGTGGTGTTTGGTGGTTTCTAATGTCTGCTATAGTCTAGTTCGGTTGGTACGCATGGAATTGGCTCGTTCCTTTGCTAAACCGTCCCTCCACTGCTAAACCGTCGCCGGCGAACCACAGAGGAGTTGCCGAGACCAAACTTCGTAACCTCTCCCTCAACCTCTTTCTCTTTCTCTCGTGGTCACTTGTTGCGGAAAGGAGCCGAGTAGACCGTCGCTGCCCTGCCGGTGTGCCGTTGTAGCCACCATGCCGACATTGTTGCATCACACCGCCGACCCCCTTCTCTCTCTCTCTCTCTCTCCCCCCCCCTCAATCTCTCTTTCGCCCTCTTGTGTTTTGGATCGCGAGGGCTAGGGTTAGAAACACCCCTTGCTCGTGCTTCCTAAATCAGAAAGGGGCTTCGACCCCTTTTTGTCCCCCTCTCTTTTATTTTTTTTAATTTTTGTTCTAGTTGTTCGTAGTTTAATCACACTTGGTAAACCTAGTTTAGTCCTGAATTATTTGATTTCGCTAATTTGGACCCCACATGCCTTCGTACAATTTTCTTATTTCGCCTTATTACGACTTGGCTAATTTCTAACGAGTTCACTAATTTCATGAAATCACATAATTAACCAAGAAAAATTAATAAGAATTACTCACATAATTATTACACCCAATTATCACACAAAAATTAATCCACTATAGCTAATCAATCAAGTTAATAAAAACGTTAACTCAAACGGTTAGCCTAGGATTGAAAACCCAGCTGTTATAGTTTATGGTTCATATGAACCTATTGTCCCAACCACTTCCATTCCCTTTGGCTATTGCTCATTCTAAAGAGTGAATTTGATTTGTAAGTTTCCCTGAAAGTAACTAGTGACCCCCTCTTTTTATTTTCTTCTTTTACATCACTTTGGATAAGGGCGTACCAGGTTTGGAATCCACACAAGGATACTCCATGGACTAGAACTATGCTCAATTCTAGCTCGGATTAAGGCCACAGCACAGTTTGCTGGTTCAAATAGGCATCATTGCTTGTGAATAGGCTAGGAATTAGAGTTGGCTCTAGCACGAGGACCCAGTTCCTAGATCAAGAGCTACAACCCAATTCACTGACTGAGCCTTAATTCTACACCAATATGATTTGTTCGGGTTGAAATATAAAATAAAATCAAATACCTAGCAAGTGAGTCTAAGCCATCCGTAGGGAACGCAGCCGGGGGTTACTGGGCGAGGTCGTTATAGCGACAACTCTATTGGGGACATTTTTTTAAAAAATGAAATGTGGTTTTTGAAATTCAATATGGGAAATAATTTTTAGTGACACTTGATTTATGCATTATTGCATTAAAAGTTCTACCTTATCGGGCTAACAGTAACTCTAGGTTAGGCCATAATGTTTCCCCTTAGGAAAACATCTGGTTAACTCGGTGGATCCATTAGACTTCCAACTGAGCTTGCAATTATTTCAACCACTTGCGCCACATGTTGTTGGTCCACATCATGTAGTTAAGCGAGCAAAGCGTTACAGTCTTGTCATGCACCCCATAGATAATACAAAAAGCATTTGAGTAGCGAGAGGAGTGTTCTAAACCTTACCTAAACCACTTAGAACATAGAACTTTGGATTAGGTTGAAACTCATGTGCGTGCTATGAAATTTTAGGGCTATAATTGACTGTCTAAACCTATTGGATAACCAAAGACCCATATATTGATAGTTTAGGGATCTGTGAAGGCATCATTGTGTATAAGAGTGCAAGTCAAGTTTAGTAACCACGTTAGGAACAAAAGTGTCCTTTTGGCCAATTGAGCCCTAAGTGCTCTTGTCCCAAGACCTAATAGGTTCTAGACTTAATTTTATATCTTAAAAGTCATAGCAATACTCTCGGATTAGCCTGAAAAGAGCTCAGTTGGGTTCTGATTCAAAAAAATGTTTCCATTTTATGTCTAGGAGCACGAATACAAATTAGGCCTACTCTATGTCTATAATAACCTAACCAGTATTCTTGGAGCCTGTACACATGCATTTGAAGTTAAGAGAAAGAGGCAAGATTTAGGATGTTAGTTTTTAGGGCCTATTGGGAACCCGACTGGGGTCCTACTAAGAGGGCTAGTCTAGAATGTTTGCCTTAAGTGCACATACATGGCATGAAATTGATACACTAGGCTCTAAGAGTTCGAATTTAGTTCATAGGTCAACATAGTTTATTCTGAGTCTATCTATGCCCAAAGTCAATAATGTGTCCTATTAGACGTTTAGAGTCCTAGTCCATTATAGGTTGCATCCAATTATGCACTTTTGTCTTAATAAGTTTAGTTAGGATCAAGACACTCTATCCATGCATAAGCCCATGGTGCAAACATCATACATCTATCCCTAAGTTTAGGATCCATGCATAAGTCTACTTGGAGACATCCACATGTTTAAACTAGTCCATTTTAGGCAAACCAAAGTAAAGTCATGCTTAGCCCCAATATAGGCTTGTGATAGACTTATATTAAACTTATCCCGACCGGTTAGCTTCCTCAGCCCAATATAGGACCCAATCCAGGGTAAGGCCTAACTTTAACCTGAATCCGGCATCTTAACAACATTCATTCCCATCTAAGCATAAAACTTCAAGCCCACCATGTCATCGTCTCCTTCTCACTTACCACTAGCCATTAGTCATTTCCCCTAACCCATAGGCAAGACCATTAATGTTTCCCTTCTATTGCCCACCTCCTTCAAAATCCACCTTTCAAACTCACTTTGTTACTCAGGATAGAGAAGATGAGGGAGATGACCCTTAGATGTAGGCCAGTAAAGATTACTTCTAATGGCAACATAAAATCAAGTAAAAAATAGGATATCTTACGAAGTGATCGCAAAATTTGATGAGCACAAAACTTTAATAGTGGACCATAGACAAAAATTTAAGATGCCTTTCCTTGCAAACGCATTGAGGTCATTCAGGGATTCACACCAAGTTCCAAACAAGACATGAAAGAAAAAAAACGTTATAATATACCCTACATAAATCGTGTTTAATGTTATGCCTGAGATCTCAGAATGAAGCTTATACTAATGTTTAGAAAAGGCTCTCATTCATCCAAGATTCTCAAACAAGGAATTAAGCAGTTAGTAATCCCTTTAATTTTATGCATTCACTACTAAGCCTATAATATACCTCGACAGTACAAGATCTAAGGAGCACTACCAACCCCTTGAACTTGCATTCATGACTTGAATCGGAGAGTCCCTTCACTTCTCCACTAGCCCTTCCAGTTTTTGAATACATGTCGTAAGACTTTCATACTTTCACTCACATATCCTAACCCTGTTCCATTTTTTTTTTTTTGGTTCTTTAATAGAATGTTCTTGTCCGTTGACAAGTCTAGCTTTTGAAAAAATAAGAGAGACAATAAGAGGGGCTAGCTAGTTAAAAGGAGACAGAATATAATAAAATAAAAGAGACTAATGATTTTAATCCATCATTTTCTAAAGGGAATGATCATAAATAATTTTGAAATAAGCCATATAGTTTTACAGAACATGCTTAGGATAGGAGGCCTTTTTTAGCAACCTACAATATCGCTTTGTCAGATCTGAAAAGTTACTTGGAACCCCTTTAGGCCTTCAAAGAGCCTAAATCTGTTAGAAACATATCTAACCAAACTTAGGAATGGGAGTGTGTTACGAGATATAGAATCAGGAAACAAAAAGGTGATTGCAGACTAAAGTTTCTTATCGAAAGAGAAAGAAAAAGGGCGAACAATAAAAAAAAGAATAAAGCATGAAAGTTTTTTTTCGTTAATGTGCACTAGCCTATTTATACATACACACTTGGGGATTTCATGAGGGTTGTTTAAGCCTTCATGCCAATTCCCTTCCCTTAGCAGCCTAACCCTAAATTGGAGGCATCTATTTTGTAACTTACATGTTCTTACTCCTAAACTAGGTCTGGCCTGAGTCCATATTATATACATAGGTACCCTAAAAGGAGGCCTGGCTATCAAGATTCATTTCCATTGATTCTTTTAATCTCTAAAAAAAAGCGAGAATAAAAAATGGTTGCCCCAAAAACTTGAAACTGCAAACCCAGCAAATGAAGAGTGCAAACAAAACCTTAGTTTTTGAGGACAAAGAAGCATTTGATAGCATACTCCCATCGAAATAGACTTAAACAAACCATTCACCTATTTTGTCACCTCTTCCTAATCATCAAAGCCCCCGATCTTATCTTCATTTAGGACTCGTTGTCTTAACCATGACGATAAATTCAAGAGTTGATAATCTCTCTATATTCTCAATCTTTCTAAGTGGGCACTCACCTGTTATGCAAAATAGAGGTCTCCCTACATTTTCATAGACATGTAGGGTTTCTATGATGTTAAACATTTCCCAATAATAAGATATGTATATTCCTTATACTAAACTACATGCTGCTCTAAGCAGCACCAGCTAAGCCATCTTTGTTTCCCATATCCCTGCACCTCTGGGGCTTCTATTATAACAAATAGAAATTGGGACCTTCATTAGAGCATGAGCATTTTAATGCAATATTAAAGGTTACTCTTTCATAAAAGGAAAGATTTCCTAGCTTGGGCAACTTATACCTCATGACATGGCCTAACCTAGTAGTTGCTCAATGTCTTACCCCTAATCCTATAATATGTTGTAGTCTAAGTTACAGAGCATCACCATACCTAGCGCATTAGTCACTTATACCTTAATCAAGCCTTTTTAATAGACCCCAAACTTAGCAGTACACTTTGAACTACTTGTACACAAGGTTAGATCATCATAAGTCAGCATAGTTAGCACCATTTAGTCTGTATAGTCGGCATAAATGCATTGCCTGACTTAGGCCAGCGAGTACATCTATACATGGGTTTTTATCCTATTCACTAACCAACCCTTTGCCTTGAACACTTGGGAACCATGGCTTGAAAAAGTGCACAACAAATCTGAAAGAAGAAAACTACACTATGACCCTTGCCTCAATTATGCCCAGTCAAGGTAAGGGCTCCATCCTTAAAGTGGGCTTTAAACAAGCATCGTCACTGGGCAATTCACCTACATCCTTACGTAAAGGACACCAATCCAACTTCAGATTATCAAGTAACTAAGCTCAATAGGATCTAGCCATAGAGGACATGCTATCCTCTTTATCTTATGACATTTCAATCTCCAGGGCATGTCAACATTCAGCAAGGCCCCAATAGAGGGACAAAAAGTCAATGCTCGAGCTATAAAAAAAGGTTAAACTTAAAGATTTGACATCTTAATATCTCATGCCAAAAAGTCTATAGGGATTTGGCTATAGATCTTCAAGTTCTCATGTTATAAAGTTGCCATTGATTTGGCTACAAATCTTCAAGCTTTCAAGCTAAAAAATTCATAGGGGTCTGATGACATATCGTCAAGCTCCCATGACTTAGGGATCTGCTATAAATCTTTAGGCATTCATACCACCAAGGTTCATCATTGGCTCCTGCCATAATGGGACACCATTGGCTCCCGACATAATGAGGTGCCGCTATCCCCCGACACATTGGGACATCCTAACAACAGGCTGACTCCTGCCATAATGGGACACTATTGGCTTCTGACACAATGGGATACTCCAATGACATCGCTGGCTCTTAGCACAATGGGTTTTGCTACAGTGGTAAAAGGTCAACACCATTAGACCAACGAAAGGTTTGCTAGAGTGGTAAAAGGTTTTGTAAACTGATGAAAGGTTAACATCAAGGTCCACTAGACTGGCAAAAGGTTTGCTAGATTCGGTGAAAGGTTAACATCAGGATACGCTGTAGATTGGATAAAGGTCTACTACACCAATGAAAGTTTAACACCAAGATTTGTTAGAATGGTGAAAGGTCTGCTAGATTGTCGAAAGGTTAACATCAAGATTTACTCGACCGGTGGAAGGTTAACATAAAGATCAACTAGACCAGTGAAAGGTTAGCTAAACCAACGAAATGTTAACATCAAGATCTGCTAGAGTGGTTAAAGGTATTCTTGATCGGCGAAAGGTCCCCTAAACTGGCAAAATGTTAACATAAGGATCTACTAGACCGGCAAAAGGACTGCTAAACCAGCCAAAGGCTAACATCATGATCCACTAGATTGGCGAAAGGTCCGCTACATTGGCAAAATGTCAATTCGGAACATGTAGACAAATGCTATCTACTTTAATGTTCGCTCTGCTTAGGTTGGTCAAAGTGGGGACTAACTGTCGACACTGAAAAAGTGTCTTCTTTTTATTAAATGTCTAATGGTGATAAACAAGTCGAAAAAGACTTAGGAATGCCCGGAAGGACCTTAAAATGTCAAAACATCCCTTAACTCATTCATCCAAACCCAAAGATGCCCATGAAAGGTTAAAAGAACCCAAATAGGCCTAAGTAGATCGTATTCAATGCCTAATTGAGATTAATTATGTACTTTCACCTTACTTAAGGTGCACACAATTATTGGATTTATTTACTAATATGCTCCATTAAATAATCTTTATCATGAAATATTATACACCAATATCCGATAAGCAGCGAAAAACGAATGTTAGGGCTTGCGCATAAAATGATACATATTCACTATTTCACTTATATCATCTTGTTCACTTATGACAAATTTAGTACATTAGTGTCACTATGAAATAGAATCAACAAGCTTTCAAGGAAAAAAAAAAGAATCACTCAAAATGGAGATAGGATGACAAAGTTATAGTCACAACAAGTTGCAGTCTAGCTGGCCCTAAATACCTGGCAGGGTTCTACCCTGAACTTGCCAGGAATCGGGATGGGTACGTGGTAGCGGGACCCCGATTGGGTTCTTAATGTACTTCTCCACACCTAAAATTTGTCTCAACTAATTACTGTTTTGTCGAGATTGGTACAAATGTTTGGATTAAACATATTAAGGCTTGAATTCTTTCTCTAAACCAATTCTTATTATTCAATTAAGCACTATAATAGGGGGGTTACCTTCATGGGCTGGACACGCTTCAAAACATTAGAAAGGAGATACAACCAGAATCCTAGAAAACTTTGAGAGTATACTGAGAGGTTCAGAGAACCTAATCGAACTCTTCTCAAATTCATCCTCAAAACCTTCTAAGACAGAAGTCAAGGATAAATATTCTTGATCCCAGGGTTCTCTAAGTCACTAAAGCGAGTTACCTGAGTGCACCAATCATTCAAACCTCCCTTCATTCTCTCTTCTCTCCTTCTCTTTGCTTTATTTAATTTTGGGTTTAGTAAAAATGTAATCTTTACATTGATAATGTGCTTTGATTTCTATTATATACTTGGTCCTAATATCCTGTATGATTGTTGTCTTCGGTGTAATTGGATTTAATTTCCTATATTAATTAGTAAAGGTTGTCGACGATGACAGGCGGTGTCATGACGCATTCCATCACGATATCGTATCTTCACCCTAGAATCTCGATCATCGGTTCAAGCCTATGGAGTCAGATGGTCCCTTCGGTTATCGCTCATTTAAAAGAGTAAATTTGGGTAAGTTTCTCGTTGTTCTCATTGGAAACTCGATTTTATTATTATCTTTTTTTGCACCGCTTCGGATCAAGGTAGAGAGTGTAGGATTCGAGCAAGGATATTGTCTGGACAGTGAGTTGGGCCCAATTCTGGCCTAGGAACTCATCCAGGTTCTAATATTAGGGTTGCGGCCCAGTGTGCTAGTCAAGACATGCATCATTGCTTGGAACCAGGATAGAAATTGGACCTATCTCTAGGCCAGGAGCCCTAGTAGGCCCCTAGATCAAGAGTTGCAGTCCAGTTCCGTAACTGAGCCTCAATTCTACTCCAATCTGATATGTTTTGGCTAAAATATTAAAAAAATCAAACACACCTGGGTGTTTCAGAGCGTGGTCCTTGCACTTCTACTGAAAAGTTACTTGATACCAATTTTGGGCACGTAGGCTCTTCTTATAATAATATTACACCTAAGCAAATGTGACTAAAACTGATGATTAGCGACTCATACAATTAAAAGGTGCTCAAGTCTACTATTAGGATATGTAAATATTTCTATTAGATGTTTACATGTCAAACCCCTAAAGTGGCAAAATCCTTATATTCACCAATGCAGATTTGTATTAGTAAATTTGCTGTTTATGTAAAGTTTGCACTACAAAAAATGTTGTTTCCCTCCACATTTTATTTTGCTAATAACCACACTTATAAGTGTAGAAATAACAATTGCCCACACTTATGCTAAATGTGGGGAAGTTAAGTGTGTGGAAGTACTCTCCACACTTAGTGGAAATGCGGGTGGAGCTATATTTTCCACATTTATAAATGCGGAGTAAGTACTAATTACCTACAATTTATGTGTGGCCATTTTACGCTATGCCCACTTTGAAAGATGCAAGAAGTCATAGTTTTCCCCACACTTAAAAGTGTTACTAGTATTGTCTTAGTTTTTTAAAAAATAATGCTGGTAATTAATATAAAACTTATTAAGTTAAAAATAGAACAATTGGATACAATTGTTTTTTTTAATTAACAAGTTTTATACTAATTACCAGCTCGCATCACCCTGCATAAATGAATAAAATTAACAAATGAACAATTTAAACCAGATCAAACATCAATTAAATAAATTACATAGTAGTGCTGAAAAAATTAATCGTAGACACAGCAACAAAGACTAAGGTAACTACTAAATATTCTTACATTGTTTTGAATCCATCCTGCTAATTTTTTTATTGCAGGTAGCTAATTGAACATTTTATTGCTCTATATACTACTTAAAACTACACTTTGAAAACATGCCTACAGTCCAAGAATATATAAAAAATTCTCCATCTTTGTTTTCTTCACTGAGAGATGTTAGCTTTGGAAATGCAACCTATTAAACAATTGAAACACACAAAAAAAATGAATTATTAGAAATTAAGATAACCAAAGAGATTAACAAAAATGTAGACTCGACATAATCAAGTTTAAAGATGCACAAAAGAGTTCAACCAACTATAGAACCACAACGGAGTTGAACTTGCAAGAATAGAACCACAATCGAGTTCAACTAACAAAAAAGGAACTAATAAGAAACGAAGCACTCCAATCTGACGATGTAAGACATTGAAATAGTTGGAAGATATGATCACATTCACAACTTACATTGATTCAGCATATACTCACATTGAAAGTATGGCAACAGTCCAAATTCAACAATAACTCACAAATTTATGACACTTAACTGAATTTCACCAATCATCATCAAATAGAAAGAAAAGCAGTATGAAATGACCATAAAACTCCAAATATCTATATCTTTCTCAAAGTTTCAGCTGCAAAACCTCTAGGCAACAATCATTATCAATGCTTTCAACAAGTTCCTTGTAAATCTTTCCTACAAGTAACATATTTTTCCTGATTATCACATAGCACCCAAATTCACATCTAGGGTGAATGGCATGGAACAGGGCATACAAATCGTTGAGCAAAGAAAATCAGTATGCATAAGAAGGCAATTATCAATATAAAGAGTACAGACCATCACCATTTGGAAAATTCACCAGTTTCTCATGTAATTGTACCTTTACCTATGGTCTTCCTATTTAGTTCTCTTCAATAACAACATGGAAACATTGGAATTTCCCACGCAGAAAGCTTCCTTCAGTAATGAACACTTGGATGTTCATGAAAATGATAGGGGTCACTTGGAATTTACACATCCACAAATTCAAGCAGGTAAAGGGCTATAGGTTTAATGCTAAGCAGAACCCCCTTCACCAAACCAAAAAACGAATCTCAAGACAACTCTTGGGCTAAGCACCTAATTGTATTGCTCTAAGTTGGAACAAAGAAATACCCACAATAAGTTGGAACAAAGAAATACCCAATAATGAAACAGATTCACCAAAGAGATGCTTAAAAGAACAAACAAACAGATGAAAATCAGTTTCTTACAATAATCACAGCAGAAGTTCTGACATCAAAGATGGGTGGACTCACAAATGGACCCAGCTTGTGATATTAGTACGAAATTAAACAATTCTACAATCTTCTCGTAATTTAGCCTTTTACTGTGATGGTCAACTACAAATAACCTTCTACTCTGGCAAATAGCTCTTAATCTATGGTCTTTGAGCCCCTAACTAGTTCTTACATTGTCTTGCATGAAAACTTGCTGCAATATTTGTGTATTACATCGAAAGGTACTGAAATTAAAAAAAATTCTTGCACAACAAGTATCGAACAACCTAATAAAACTCTAATTGTACCCAAAAAATAAATATCAGCATATAAAACGCTCTCACACCCAAACTACTCCAAGCCTTATAATTCAGGAGGCGAGATTCCTGTCAACAACAACAAAGGTATAGTAATCCCATCCCCATTGCCCCATTAACCAAGTATTGATAGTAAGATTTACCGTTAGTAGCAAAGGAGTGTCTACAATGACGTCGTTTTTACTCTTTGGAACTGTATACGACACAAAGCCATGGACAGACTCATAAATCCGAAGGCAATAAAGCAATTGGTCCATAACTTGCTCTGCTTATCCCATCGGCCTTCGTAGTTTGCTCTCTAGACGACAAAACAGGCACTTGGTGAACATGTATATGCCCATCAAATTGACCAAATTTTATGTGGTCTGGACATCTTGGCAACCAAAAACGAAAATTATAAGGCATGACCATGTGTAATTCTATCAAAAACATGCCCGAATTTGATATTGGGACACCGAAAGAAGAAACCCTAATTGGAACAAATTAGAAGATAGAAAAAGAAGATTCTTGAGAAATAATTTGTGCCAAATTTTCGTATTCGGTTAAATGGCAGTGTAGAAATCAATTCGAAAGATTGTGTTCGAGAACAATTCCAAAATGCAAGATCCTTAAAAATTGGATATGGTGATGGAGATAGATGTGAGGATGATAATTCTAATGAGATGTAGGAGGGGAAAAGGAGAGAGAGAGACATAAGAGAATCACGACTGCTACCGGTGGGAGAAGTGATTTCACAAGAAAATATATTTTTTATCCTTCACAAAAAAATTACCCAATATAGACTACTCTAGCGGAGACTGCGAAGTGTAGTTTCCAGGAGCAGAAGAAAATTTTATTTTATTCTTTTTGAAAGTTAATATTTTTTAATTTTTTCTTTCTAGCAATAAAAACATCTCCGCAATTACTAAGCGTGGGCAATGCTTATGGGACCCGTATTTGGCCTGCACTTCCTTAAGTGTGGGCAGACATGTGTGGAAGGATGCATCATATTTTGTAGTGTTGGTTCCTACCTAATAATGCCCAATTGATGCAAATAAAATTTTTTACGACTCCTAAGATGTCTGTGTCATCCTGGTGTGCTGAAAATTGGTAGCTGATTCCATTAGAGAGAGAAATGGCCAAAATTAATTAACGTGTGCGTAAATTCTAATTTTTAAGCAATCTAGGTTTTGGTTCCACTTGAGAAGATTTCTCATCATCAAATGAATCTATATCCAAAAAGGAAGAGACTCCAAGTGGTGATGTTCCTATTGGTGGAGTACAACTCTCTAGAAGCCTCCTAGAAGATGGAGAAGAAATCTAACAATTTATAGCTCATGACATTTGTCTTTATCTTTGGATTTTTGATGTATTTCCTAGATATTTTGTAAGAATTTTATTGGTCCACCTACCTCACTAGTGTATCTGCTTATTCTCCTCATTTTGGGTATTTATAGACCCACATCCCTTAATGCATACTTAGATGTGAGGTGATGAAGAAATGAAAGGTAAAAGGCCAACTTTTATCTCAATGATATCTTAATCTTTATGCCTAATTTAGAGTGGTGATTTAGAGTATTTCCTTAAAAATTTCTCTTTAGTGGCTCTAAGCCTTTACAAGAGAGATTGGGTGGAAAGTGTTTATCTTTTTAGGATCTCATTTTTTTGCTCTAGTCTCATGATCACCTTGATTGTTTGAGATCGAATACAAGGAGGAGCATGCATTATTTTTGGAATCTTCTTAAGTATCGATGATCTTAGGAGTTGAGATTTGATCATGATTGAGGGTAAAGGCACAATCCAATGGATAATGAAAACTACCATCATACTACCCACTTCAATAATGATCTCTACTAGAAATGAATGTTAAAATTTTTACTTTTATGTTCCATGCAAAAGACATTTTTCACGAATTAGTCTTATTCAGTGAGGCAGCTTAGAAGAAATTAGTGTTTTTGGGAACTAGTTATTGGCAAATCATGTTAAGAAATTGAAAATATACAAGAGAACAATAAATTTTGGAAGTCACTGTATTATGAACATCTTTTCATTTCATAAACAAAAGTATATGCGTGAGACACAATACTCATGTAAGGTTAAATATGAACATAATGAAGAAGGCAAAATGTAAACAAAGTGATAAAGTAGATTACTTTCCTTGGTATATGGATTTCAAGATGCACCTCGATCTGAGTAGAGCGGTATAACAATAGTTCTTGGTATCCTTTGTCCTAAATGCATTAGGTTAGGATGAAACTAGTTATTTTTTCCAAAAGAAGAACTTTTTAAAGGATTTTTGAGTGAAACTTTGAATAACTACACAAAGGTACCTTAGCTTTTGTGTAAACTATTTTAAGGAACCCTAATTTTAAAAATTAAGATCCCTTGAGTTATGTGGTAAATAATAGAAATGACCCTCAAAGTTTATGTAAACTATTTTTAGGTATAACTCAACTATTTTGGTCCATGTAAAATGTCCATAACTTTTTAAATTTATGTATTTTAACCCAATCCTTAAAAACTTACTTTCAAAAATTATAACTTTGTGCTTACGATGTTATTTTTATAAGTACTCCGTGAAGTGTCTCTTATCTGGTATAAGAGCCACATTAGCCAAAAAAATGTAGATGATTAAAATAACTAATAGTTAATTAAGCATATTATATGCATTTAATGATTGAACCATCATCTATTTGTCCTTCTCCAAATTATTCACATAGTGTGCACCCTTCATAAGGATCTACTTCAATAATACCATAATTAAACTATATCACTTGTATAGCTTTAAAATTATTAGTGAAATTAGCAACAATTTAGACTAAAGTTAAGGTGATAAAGAAACAATTGTCTAAAATCCATCTTCCTTTAATCAATAAAGTTAAACATAATGGAAAATCTGATCTTGGTATTAGTACTTCACTTCAGCAAATATATCCTTCCCAAAACCTAAAAAGAAATCCATTTCCATTATAAGACGTAAAAATAGAAAAAGAAGTACAAAATCATCTGAAAAATCATTGGAAAAGGAAGAGAAAGTACAAAAGAAAGATGATGGAATATAAGCAGTAAAACCTAGAAAAGTTGCAAAATATGTTTGACAAAGAACAAAATCTAGAAGAATTAAACAAAATTATGGACACAATGGTGGATAAAAAATAAATACTATTTAATGATAATGAAAGACAAATAATGTGTGGTTGGAAAAAGAAACATATCAAAAAATGAATTTAATTGAAGTAGAGAATATGGATGCTACTTGGTTATAAGAAATTGGGAGAAAATTGGATAATAAATATGAAATTAGTGGATGAACGTGAAATCAATGAAATTGGAAAAGAACTTAATATTGCGTTTGATTCCATTTAGTTAACAATGAAATTTCAAAATTTGAAGAGTTTAATGAATCATCTAAAATGAACCCATTTTATGAGACGTAAAACTATTCTAGCCAGATGAATTACCAACTTTTTCCTTTCGGTTCATCCCAAAGAAAACCACATCCTTTAAAAAAATTAACCTCACTCTAATAAGCCAAATGGGTTGCATCCGAAACATAGATGGAGCTTATAACAGAGAAAAAATATTTGAACATTAGAAAAGGGTATAAGAGTGTCTTGAACTTGAATACCACATGGATTGTTGGAAATTTATTAAATTATACTGAACATAATTTTTCTGGAATTATAGCTGACTGGTATGACTCATTAAAATGAGGAAGACGAAAATGTGTTAAGAATGATGGAAACATTCGCTGATATTTTCAAAAAATCATGTAATGAAAAATTGAATTTATCGAAGCCAAACTCGATTCGGTGGAAAGAGCTTCGGAGGGCCAATGAAGATGCATTATAAAGAGAGTTTGAGACATGACGTATCTGAAAAATTATATTGATGAATTCAATCAATATTATTACAAATCTAGGCATAATAAAACTATTATTCAGTGTGTTTCATGACAAATTACCTTATTCTATAAATTTCATAGTCAATGAAAAATACATTACATGGGTTGAAAAAGCAGTTATCATTGATACCCTAGGTGTAAAAATCTCTTATTTAAGAAAATGGGTTAATGATCAATGTTGTGATCTTCAAAAATAAAGAAAAATGAAGAGCAATTTCTAGCCTATTGGGATATCCTCATGAATGCGGAAATGAACCTAAGAAGGGAAGGAAAATAAAACTTATAAGAAAAAGAGTTCTAACAAGAAAACGGGAAAAATACACAAGAAAGTATTATAAGAAGCTAAGCCCCAAAACCGAAGTTTTTTAGAAAACTTACCTACTATCTTGCAGGGAAAAATGGTTGTAAGTGTTTGGCATGTGGAGAAGTATAGCATTATCCAAACGAATGCAAAAAGAGAAAGAACAACAAGGTTATTGAAACTTTAGGTTGTTTAAATTATTTTGAGCTTAGTGAAGAATAAGCACTAAACCTTGCCCGAAAAGACAACAAAGGAATTATTGAGATAATAATAGAAGATGAATACGAAGAAAGTGATTATGAACAAACTATGGAAAACACCTAAATTAGTCTAGGCAATCTTCAAGGTGAGGAATTGCGCTAGACAATAGGTGAAGAGGTTAAAAGAGATTAGGTCCCTCCTATAATATAAAAACACATGATCTATAACAAATCCATCTTTCATTTAAAAAAATAACTGTGTCTGCAAAATGATGGAAGGCGATTTATAGACAAAAGACTTTAAATTTGATGTGGGAAAGGTTAATCTCATTAACTAGAAAAATATCCTTAAGCATAACAAGGACTATAAATCTAGATATATCCATGTTGGAACTGACCAAATTCAAATGACACCATTATAGTGTTACAATTATGTCAACCTTTATGCTCTACTCTATGATAATGGACATACCAAATTTAATAATTAAATTATCATAGGGATTAAGATGAATTTCAATAATGGTCTAGTAGGATTCAATTTTTGACTAGGACATTATGTGAGTCTAAAATATGAATTTACTAATAACTTTTTGTCCCTTAAAATAAAAATAGATGGGATGAATATGAAGAGAAGAGGATTCCCAGTAAGGATATTTCTGAAGATAATCCATAAATTAGATAATACTATAGACTCCAAGACTAAGGTAATGAATTTGAAAGTCCCATTCAAATGCAAAAAATTCTCAAGATAAAGTCCAATTTACAAGAGATAAAAATCGATAGGCCTTGGATAGCTAGCTTTGCTAATCTTATAAAAATCAATAAGAAAAATATTATAAAAATTGATACAATAAAAAAGTTACTATTAAACCCCAACTATTAAGAAGAATGAGTGCAAGATCAAAATGAAGAGAAGGATCTTTAATAGCTAACGAAGAAATCAAACAAGATGATATAATTAGCATGACCAGTAATAAGTATAATTAGTTTTGAACCTAAAAGAAACAGTATAGATCAAAGTGTGAGTTTGGATAGAAAAATCACTAGTGCCAAATAACGACCATTAGTGAACTAATTTGCAAGGATGAATTTGTCAAAAATATAACCAATGACACATGTTATGAGGTCACTAATACTAATCTTAATAGCATTTATATCTCGATAAATATATGCTTAGAGGGATATAAAAGATGTGAATTATGTGCGTACATCAAAAGTGATTATTTTGTCTGTTTTGAAAAAACATCTCTACTTTCAGAATTCTTGTAGAAAAAACTATAGAAAAAACTATGGCCTAATGGTTAGATTATATTCATGGCAATATAATAAAAATTGTACAATGGTTATTTAGGCGTACCAAAGGCTTTATACATCATTAATACCCTTAAATCTACATAGCAACAATCCTCCTCATTCATTTTTCCTTACAAAAGAGTCCCTCAAACTATTAGTGGTATTTCTTCTATTCCTTTTATGTCATATCATGTAAATCATAAATATAAAAGCCACTTGTAATTTTTGTTTATAGGTATTGCTTTTTGTGAACTGCATCAGTTGACTTTGCCAAGCTTCTCAATCCCATTGCTAGCTAGTGATGCTAAATACCTTAATTAACATTAATAAATAGGTAGCTTGTGAGTATTAACATTTGAATATGAATTTCCTACCCATTGGAACATGGGCTGCAGACTGTGTTCACTTACATGGAAACCCCCCCCCTTCCATTTATCCTTGATATTCAACCTCTTATGCGTCACTAGCCAAGTTGAAATGACGCATCTATGTATTCTCATTATGTACCAATAAGTGGATACCAAAGACATTTTTTAGCTACTATTCCTCAGCCAATTATAACCCTCTATGATAGTATAATAACCGTCATTGCCATTCTTCCAGACTGAGTTAACAGTATCAAACGCTTAACTTATAATATCTTTGGCTTTCATCAGCCCAATCCAATATAGCTAGCTTGGATGAATAACCACACAGACAAATTGATTTCCCCTTCAGGTAGCAGTGCTTTACCTAATTAAGCCATAGACGATCCTTCTTGCCATCTATATGCTAATCTAGATTAGCAATAGTAGTCATAATACACATAAAAAACCCTCACTCTTATACCATCCTGTCTCTTTACAAGGTTCACAACATCCCAGGTAATCAAATACATTTCTCATATGTTCAGCTATGGAGTCCCACAGAACTTATCTACAAATTTGAGTAATTCATCAAGGATTCCTTTGGTGAGAACGAAAGATTGGGACCAATATGTGAACATGTTCTAAAGCACAAAATTGATAAGCACGCCAGCTCCAGATTCTACTGGTAATTCTGTCCACTAGTGCTTTGTAGTTCGTTTTGTTTAACTTATGGGGCTTGATAGGCATCCCCAAACATTTCAAGAGGATTGTGGTTTCCTTAAACCCTATGATATTCATAAGTGGGGCCTTTATATGCAACTCAACTCTAGCTATGATAAAAGTTGAATTCCGCACAATATCTTTCAGGCATATATAGTAAGAGAAATTTGTATATGCAATCATAATGTGTTGTACACTAGCTACATCCTATAAAATAAGAGTAGATCATTAGCAAGCAAAGTGGAAATAACTTCAATGAACTAAAAACAGGGTGGAATTTGAAATCTTTCTTCAAGGCTACTAATTTGAGTGTCTCGCCCAAACACTCCACCATTAAGACAAACAGCATTGGTGACATTGGGTCACCATGTCTTAGACCACTTTCACTCCCAAAATAGTCATGCATTTTTCCGTTTAGCTTATTGCGAAAAAAAGTTGAGCTGATACAACTCATAACTATATTCACAAATTGTATAGGAAACCCATAACTGATTAATATGATCTCCATGACTCTCCATCTAGTAGTATCATATGCTTTTTGTGAGTAAACTTTTAACATGCATCTCAAAGATACTTGTTCCTTACCATAGAGCTTGGCAAGATCTTCATAAATCAAAATATTTGATTGACCTTCTATGCACCAAAGCACCTTATATTACATCCACTATATCAAGAAGAATGCTCTTCAACCTTTCAGAAATGATCACAGTGATGCTTTTATTGATGCTAATAGAGCATGCTATAGGCATAAGATTAGTTGCCCTTATAAGGTTTAGACCTTCGACACCATAGCAATAATTGTTGCATTTACTTGTTTTAACATCTTACTAGTATCAAAAAGTCCTTGACAACATAGCACACATCCTTCCTTACTATATCTTAGTTTTCTTTGAAAACATAGCTCCCAAACCCATCAAATCTAGGACATTATCATGACTTGTACAAAACATTGCTTCTTTAATCCCCAAGTTTGAAACAAGCTTCAACATCTCGCCCCTCTATGATGCAGTTAAACATGGACCTTGCATTATTACTTCAAGGTTGTGATTGGCCCCATCAATTACCTTCCCTAAGAATTCAGAAAAAATATCCACTATAATTCCTTAATTCTTCATTGAGCCTAAGTATTCATCCCATTCATATCACACAACCTCTTAATAAAGGAATTATAGTTCTTATGCTGTAAACTAGCATGCGAGAATGGAGTGTTCTGATCTCGATGCTTTGACCATTGTTCCTTTTTTTTTTTACCTCACGAACACTCTCTCAGCACGTAAAGATAATTTGTATTCCTTGATAACCCTTAAAGATAATGTGTATTCCCTGATGACCCTCATTTTAGCTTTAAAGAATGCCTTATTGGGATAAATGTGTATTACCCCCTCTAAATCATGAAGTTTTTGCTAGTTAGCAAAAACTTTTACATGGATATGTCACAAAAAAAAATCCTTTGTTCAAAGCCCTAAGAGGCTTCTTTAATGCCTTAAGTTTGCTGATAAGTCTAAAGATAGGTATTACGTAGATCTTTTATTCCACACTTCCTCCATGGTCTATTGAAGTTAGGACACTAAGTCCACATTTTAAAATTGGAAGTGAGGATTCCTGCCAAGTGATATAGAACCCAAACTAATTAGTAACGGGCAATGATTAGATATATCTTCAGGGAGGTCACCATACTTCCCTCCTGGAAATGATTGTATAGCAAACCCATTTAAAAGTACCCTATCTGGCTTTAGGTACACTCTTGTGGAGCCTTGTCTATTGACACAAGTGAAATTAGGCATCTCATTTCCTGTAAGGAACAATAAGTAACAAAGTCTACAAAATCTTCAATATCAAAGGTACTGACTATGTCACCTCCCAACCTTTCATACAAAGTAAGCAAGCTATTGAAGACCCTTCAATTAATCCATACCAATCCAATATTCAAAGAAATAATAACCAAATCCTCCATAGTAACTTCCTTATTGCATGATCATTATCACCATCGACAACAGTAATGTAAGAGTCATTTCCGGTATCATTCTTTGCTCTACCATGTATGTATTTCCTGTACATGTTTAGAATATCCATAGACATTCTATTAAGATATCCTAAGTCACCCATCTTATACCCCTATCCTCATTGGTGGAATTAATGGCCATAGACCACCTAGGATAAATGTTCTTGCTCATTTCGACCACCTTGTTTTTTGTAACTTTTACCTCAACAGTACCCAATAATTAATCTACATTTATTCCAAGACAAACATTTTGCAATTGCTTTCTGAATATTAAGGCCATTTAGCCCTTGTATATTCCAAAAAAGAAATTGATCATTCTCTTTTGAAAGAGAACTGAAGCTATTTTATAAAACCAAGCCAGTTGGAGTGGTCTACATATCATGAACTAGAAGATTGTCACATTTTACGACTTTCATGTACCCTAAGTTTTAGGACAACTATATTTAGGTCCCTAACCTTATGAAAATAACACTAGGGTACCTTATATTTTTGAATAACAGATCCTTAGGTACTTTTTCTTATTCTTTTGGCCCAGAACATTATAAAAATTTCAACTTTGACCCAAATTGGATACTTTTTGTAATTTTGCTTTTTTGGGCTTTTGCAGGAGATATGCCTGTTTTAAATGATTTAACTTCTTACAATGACTTTACTGGTACTAGTTATCATAATCTACTACTTGTATAATAAATCCTCTATTTTATGTGATAATAGGCCCACTAATTTTGGAAAATAATAAAACTTAATTAGGGAATTTTAACCATTGCCTAAACTTAGTCAATGCTAGACCTTAGCATTCCTCTATCTTCACAACTTAAAGAGATTGTTAATTTCAACCACACCTCCATTAGATCAGGAACAGCACATATTAGTTTTGTTTCCTACCTTTGACTGTAGTCACTAATCAAGTTTTATAATTTAAAGGATAGTGAGACTCTAATCAAGAAATTATAATATTTCAGACATAAAGTTCTATTCAATAACGTTCCTTACTAGGAAACTTCCTTTATTGGAAGCTTAAAAGTGGAAATATTGTAATGGAGATATCCAAGATGGACTTAAGCTACTAAGATCCTCAAAGATGCCTTCTAATAGGGAAATGGAGTCACTAGACTTCTATTTTGCACAAATGCTCAAATGACTATGACCCTTTATGATAATCAGCTTCCCCTTTTATAGCACACATACTATTACAGATGCTTCACACGGCTATAGTAGACTACATTATTTTACTTACTTAACACTTGACAAGATAGGACATAATGGTGCAACAACATTTCAGAACCCTTGATGCTGACAAGACTAGTCATATCCATAATGAGATTTTGCATGCCTTTATCTCCAACAATATCTTATGTCCATTATTATCCAAATAATCATCAAAATCTTCACCAATTTCAAGATGCTTTGGATCCCATTTTTCAAATAATTTATATAGATACCTCCTTCCTTTTTCTATTAGGAATTTCATAGATCCAACATTGAAAAGATAATCAAAGACATGTTCTGAAGTAGCTCCTTCTACCTTCATATATTTGCTGAAATCACTATGATAAGCGAAAGTGGTGTTCCTGCAATGCATTAGTATATTTCCTTGTTTAATTAATGCGAACATTTGATGATAAATGTTGGCACAATGGCTCTTGCCCAAGCAGGATCACTAACTATTTCTTGTTGTTCTGGAAGTCATTCTTGTAGTTGATCATTAGGATCTTCTAGATCAATTAATTGAATAAGATAATGGGTTGGTTTGGCCTTTCCACTTTCATACTAAATTATTACGCAATGTACCTCGGCATATAGACTTATATTGTATGGAATTTTTGTTGGACCATCAGGAGATGTGAGAATCCAATGGATCCTTTTAAACATGCACTTTTGAAACTTAATCTTGAGAAGAATGGGTACTTCGGATCTAGGATTTCTAAGAGATAAGCTACCATCCTATGTTCCCATACTTTCATGGTTGGGTCATCTAGAGAGATTGAATTTGCTGGGAATCTAACACTACCAACTCTATACCTATCAAGGAAGAAGATCCTAGCACACTAGGACTCCCAAATATCAAAGGAATAATTATAATAATAGTTGATGTAGGCTGCATACTAGTTCTTGAACCATTTTTCTTGTACATAGGAACTTATTTTTCCTTCAACATCATGAGGACTCATTAGATAATTTATTTGTAACTCTAAAAGGTTGAATCTCTATAATATTAGATAGGCTATATACAACAAATAACAGCGTGCTATAGTTTTTGTATGAATTCGAAAATGTCAATAATGATTTTACTAGAAGGAGAAACCCATTCTAGTAGTAATGACATTTCATCTTGGATTTCCTTCTTTTTCAGCAAGAGATCTGCTTTGATGATCGCCATCAGTGAGTTTACGAGTTAAAAAATTTGCCATGGAATTCTTTAGTCCATGAATATGTTCAATAGAGAAAGAAAGTTCGTTAAGCCTTAATTGACAATGCAGGAGTTGCCTTTGCATTTGCATATATGATAAATTCTTTTTCACAAAATCAAGTATTCATTTGCAATAAGTTCAAATAATATAAAAAGATTAAGAACTTTCCAAATCCCTTTATGACTAAAACGATTTCTTTTCCTATCATGTGATAGTTACATTCTGCTTTCTTAAAACATGCACTTTAGTATTTATAGATTTCTTCCCTTTCTGTGATTTTGAGTACTACATTGTAATGCTCATTGCTAGCATTAGTCTCAAGAAATAAATCATCCTCTTCATTAGGTAAATTAAGAATAGGAAGATTTTTGCACATTTGTTTTGAAGTTTTCAGCCATCTTTGAATGACTAAGGGTTCATGTCCAGATTACTTCTTTCTTGAGTTCCTGTTGCAATCGTTTTCTCAATTTAGTTGTATCTTTAATGAAATGTGAAGCCTAGTAATATAAACCAAGAAACCTTTCTAATTGCTTCCTATCTTCAATCTTAAAAAGGAAATTTTCTATTTTTTGTAGAACATGCGTTTGTCGAATGATTTGTCAACCTTTTATTTCTCGACCTTAAAACTCGATTTCTTGTTTAGCATAAATGTACTTATTTTTATGAGGAATAATACCATCATCAATGCATCTTTGGTTAATATCTACAACGTCATCTTTGTGTTCTTCTATGCTCTTGCAAAAGACAAGACCATGATTGATGCAAACCAAGCAATAGTGATTAAGATCTTTGATGATGTTATCTATTCTTCTTTGAATATTTGAGGTGCATTTTTAAGGCCAAATGGCATTACTAGTCACTCAAGATTTCCTTGAGGGCCCTAAAAAGTAGTCAAAGAAATGCATTCTTCATCCATTTTTATTTTCCAATATCTTCTTTTGCAATCTATTTTCGAGAACCAAGACGCTCCTTGAATTCTATTGAAAAGAACTATTTTGATAGGAATAAAATAACCATTAAAAACAGTATTATCATTTAGCTTTTTGTGATTGATTACCATTCTAGCTTTTCCTCTTTTTGCTTCAGCATCATTCCTTACCATGAAAGCGGAACTAATGTGAGAACTCTTACTATTTCCAATTAATCCTTTATCAAAAAGTTCTTTGATTTGCTTATCAAATTCTTGGATATCTTGGTGCGTATACATTATTTATTTGACTCGGATAATAGTGTTAGGATTTAGCGAAGCAATGTTTGCAACTAAATTTCAGATGATTATTAGAGTAGAGCTCTTTCCATAATTACTCTTCTTGTTCCATAATCTGCTCTTCAATAGACAACTCTAATAGTGAGATTGTTAGTGTTACTTTAGGGTTTGCAGGGATTACGTTCTCACCATGCTGGCTGCGTGTACACTCAATTGTGCGATAATGGCGAGACAAAAGACAACTTAAATCCCAAATTTGGGATACTTACAGGCGGTATTTCGTTCCTTCTCCTCCTTAGTTTCAACTTCTCGAGCCCATGAAGTCGATTGCCATCTCCTCTTTAATGTATCTATTCAAGTAGCACTGTCAGAAGTTAATCTAACATGATTACAAACACATACTGAGCGTGAAATTATCTGGGTTTGGGTGAAGATTTTCAATCCGTTTCATTAAATGGGTTGACACGTTGAAATCATTTAGTTAATGGTGTCAGATTTAGGTTTACAATTTTGACATGAAAAAAAAACCTAATTAACCCGTTTAATTAAACAAATTAACTAGGTCAACCTGTTTATCCAATTATGATAATATTTTAAACTCAAAAGATTGATTTATAATGCTTTACCATCATAATTTAGTTAAAACGTTAAGTGGGTAAATGGCTAGGTATAAAAACAGAACCTAATCTACTTATATTAAATAGGTTACTAGGTGATGTTCAGGTCAACCCACTTAAAAAAGTAAATGAGTAGATGTATAGGATTTCAACCCATTTAATAAATATGTTAGGTTCAGGTCGACAGTTTCTCAACCCATTTAAGTTTGACATGAACATGAACTCAACCTACCTACACCAGTTTGACCGCCCTAAATCTAAGTTGAAAAACTAGTTCTCAGCTCAGCTTCTTCTAGCATTAGTGCACTTCTTGGTCTTGAAGTCCCAATCGTCTTCAAGGGCCTCTGCATAATTGCAAATGTAAGTACTCTTCTATTGTATTAGGATTAACATCCACTCATTCTAAATCACCATCAAGATTCTAAATCTCTTTTGTATATGTAAGTGTACTATTATTTGAATTTGAGATGTGATTTTGAGAGGATTTGGGGAATTTTCGATCTTTCCTTGCCTTTAAAGCAAAGATACCAATGCTTTAGGTCTTTCTCTCTTTGCATTCTCTCTCTTTATGTTAAACCTCATTCCATAATAGCAAATTGGGCCACAATAAATCCACAATAGCATTACATCCGTTTTACAGGCATCGATAAACCATGTCATGATCTAATTATTGAACATAATTTTCAAAGGTTGTATTCTCTATGAACATAAACTATAAGCCAAATCATATTCATAGTGGATGGTCACTTAATTTCCATTAATATATGAATTGGGGCGTACACTCATTAGAAGATTGACTTTGCATGCATCCAACATGGGGAGAAGGTAATCCTTGCACAATTTGAAGTAGTGCTAACAACATCACTACTTGAGTCATTTACTAAAAAGAAAATTATATAGCAACAAGAAAACATTTGGCAAGGAATTCTATTGTAATAATCTGCTACAATTTTAGGATAAAAATAAGACAATTACAAAGACTACTTTGTTAAATCCCAACACTATTATCTATGTGGAAGCAACAGTGTATACACACCAACATATCCAAGAATTTGATGAATAAATCAAAGAGCTTGTGGATAAAGGATTTATTAGAAATAATAATAGCCTCACACCAGTCATACATTCAAGGTGAGAGATCATGCTGAATAAAAAAAAGGTGAAAAGCTAGAATGGTCATCAATTATATAAAAAGCTTAATGAGATTGTCTTTTTATGGTTGTTATATTCCTAACAAAGTAGTTTTTTTCAAAAGAATTCAATGAACCTCTTAGTTATAAAAAATGAACAATAAAAGCAAACACTATCAGATAAAAATGTGATGAAAAAGTGTATTGATTTAACCATTTTTGGTGCCCTTCAAGGACATTATAAGTGGATAGTGATGCCATTTGATCTAGGAAATACAGCTCAAATGTTCCAAAGAAGAATGGATAGCCTTTGAAAATGACATTCTAGCTATCACCCAAGGATGCGTTGATTATGGAATTATCCTTGGTATGAACAAGTGCATTTTGTTGCATGAGTAATAGAGTTTTTAGATCTAGAAATACAAGTTATACAAATTATTCTACAAAAGCGTATAGAGAAAACAGAAAATTTTCCTTCGAAGATTGAAGATCGAAAGCGACTAGAAATGCTTCTTATATGTCTTAACTATGCTTTAGATTTCATTAAAGATTTAACTAAATTGAGAAAAACCATTGCAACAAAAACTCAGGAAAGAAGTAAGTTGGACATAAACCCCTAGTGATCCAAAGAATATCCAAAACTTCAAAAGGATGTACAAAAATAATTCTATTCTTAACTTTCCTAATGCCAAAGATGATTTGATTCTTGAAAATAATGAGCACTTGAGTGTAGTTCTCAAAAACAAAGACAGAGAAGAACTCTGTAAATGTTGCAGTGTTATTTTAATAAAGCAGAATATTAAATATACTATGACAGAAAAGGAAATCCTTGCTATAATAAAGGGCATTGAAAAGATCTTAATATTTTTAGCTCCAAAACCTTTTCTTATTCAAATTGATTACAAAGGAATAATTGGTTATGTGAACAAGAATTTATTGACTATGTAAGTGGAAGGGCAATGCCTGCATTGGCAAGAGTAATTTGATCAATTTTCTTTCTCTATTGAAGGTATATACAGACCTGGCAAAACTGACCCGAGACCCGAAACCCGAACCGAATGACCCGGACCCATACCCGATCCAGCACCCGAAATATGCTCACCCGAAGGTGGACCCGTATCCCGAATTGACCCGACCCGAACCATACCCAACCCGAAATTTTCAAAAAAGTTGCTTGTTTTGGCATGACGACTGTATTTCGCCAAAAATTGGTTGACCTGAAATCGACCCGAACCTAACCATACCCAAGCCGAACCGAAACGACCCAAAATGTCACTTCACTCGAACATGACCCGACCCGAACTTGACCCGACCCATACCCGAACCGAATGACCCATTTGCCAAGTCTAGGTATACAGGATTAGAAGAATTATCTGCTAGACAGTTTAATTCATAAGCTTGCTAATGGTTCTCATCAGAGTAGATTTTCTACTAGAAAAGGAGGAAATCCAAAATGAAATACCATTGCTACTACAACAGATCTTTCCTTCTAGTAAAATTCTTATGGACATTTTGGAATTTCAAATAAAAAGTAGATCACACTTTGGTTTGTTGTCTTCTATCAATCTAATAGTACAGATTGAGATTAACCTTTTAGAGTGATGAATAAATTTCTTAAGGTGTTCCTATGATTTTGAAGCAAAAATATTTGCCTACATGAAGTAAGTTGGGCATTGACCCCTTGTGATTCAAAGATTATTCAGAACTTCAAAAGGATGTAAAAAAATCATTCTATTGTTAACTTTCCTAATTAAGAAGATGATTTGATTCTTGACGTAGATGTCAGTAATGAGCACTAGAGTGTAGCACTCAAAAACAAAGATAGAGAAAAACTTTGTAAATGTTGCAGCAGAATTTTAATAAAGTAGAATTTAAGTATCCTATAATGGGAAGGAAATCCTTGCTATCATGAGGGACATTAAAAATATCTTAATCTTTTTAGCCTTAAAACCTTTGCTTAGTTGAATTCATGGCAAAGGAATAATTGGTTATGTGATAAAGACTTTATGAAATTTGCATGTGGAAGGGCAACTTCTGCATGGGCAATAGTGGTTTAATCAATTTTCATTTTCCATTGAAGACATACAAGATTAGAAGAATTGTCTACAAGATAGTTTAACTCAAGAGCTTGCTAATGCTTCTCATCAGAGTAGAATTTTTGCTGGAAAGCGAGGAAGTCTGAAATGAAATACCATTACTATTAGAACAAATCTCTCTTTCTTATAACATTGTTATGGATATTTTCGAATTTCAAACAAAAAGTAGATCACGCTTTGGGTTATTGTCTTCTGCCAATCTGGTACTACAGAGATTAAACCTTTTAGAGTTATAAATAAATTCCTTACGGTGTTCTTATGATGTTCAGGCAATAATAAGTGCCTATGTGGACTAAGCTCGGCATTAACCCCTATTTATTCAAAGATTGTTCAAATTTTCGAAAGGATGTGCAAAAATCATTCTATTCTTAACTTTACTAATGAAAAAGATGATTTAATTCTTGATATAGATGCTAACAATGAGCAGTAGAGTGTAGCACTCAAAAACAAAGATAGAGAAGAACTCTATAAATGTAGTAGTGGAATTTTAACAAAGTCGAATTTGAATATCCTATGATGGAAAAGAAGTCCTTGCTATCATAAGGGCCATTGAAAAGATCTTAATCCTTTTAGCCCCAAAACCTTTTCTTATTCAAATTGATTGCAAAGGAATATTCGGTTGTCTGAAAAAGAATTTATCAAATTTGCAAGTGGAAAGGCAACTCCTGCATTGGTAATAGTGGTCTAATCAATTTTCTTTCTCTGTTGAAGATATACAGGATTATAAGAATTGTCTACTAGATAGTTTGACTCATATGCTTTCTAATGGTTCTAACCAGAGTATAATTTCTACTAGAAAAGGAGAAATCCAAAATGAAATACCATCACTACTAGAACAGATCTCTCTTTCTGGTAGAATTCTTGTAGATATTTTGAAATTTCATTCAAAAAGTAGATCATGCTTTGGGTTGTTGTCTTCTTCCAATTTAATAGTACCGAGATACAACATTTTAGAATTATAGATAAATTTCTTAAGGTGTTTTTATGATTTTCAAGCAAAAATAATTGCCTATGTAAAAGATAAATGATTCGATGATTTATATGCAACCTGCGTTCACTACTATAATCATTATTTTTATGATGTTTACAAATCATGGTGTAGTATGGCCTTTTTTCCTAATAAATCTAGAGTTGGTGATGTTCGATTTCTACCAAATTCAAACCCTCTAAATGATCCCATTATGAAAGCTTGAGATATGGGATGATAGCTTATCTCATAGAAATTACTAATCTGAAGTGTCCATTTTTGCCAATTTTAACAAAGCTTCAAAAGTGTATGTTTGAAAACAATCCACTGGATTTGCACATATCCTGATGGTCGATAAGAGCCCCTGAAAGAAGAAGTTTGCATATAAGGTACACGACGAATTCATTTACTAATCCTACTTTAGCAAGAGTGATTGTTTTTATAGCATTTATTACCAAATATGGGCATTGATTGAATGACAAAAGATACTAACACATTGTGAAAACATTACTTTCGTTTATCATCGTGATTTGAGCAAGTACGTGAAAAATGGAAGGAGCTAATTCAAAAGATGTTTTTGATTATCTATTTGATGTTAGAGCTAGAAAATTCTTATCATAGAAAGGAAAGTGATGTCTACATGATTTATTTGAAAAATGAAATCCAGAGCATATTGAACTAAAAGAAGATCCTAATGATTATTTAGATAATGATGGATTTGAAGTCATAATTGGAGAAAAAGACATTCAAAATCTCAATATGGATGACTAGTCTTACTAGCATTCATTGCTATGAAGAAATTATTGCACTAATATGTATTACCTTGTTACAATATCAAGATAGCATGATAATGTTGTCTATTATAGTTATGTGAGAGTATCCTATAATAGTGTGTGTACTGCAAGTATTACGTCATCTTATGTATTTCCTCCTATATAAAGGGTGACGTTGAGTGTTGTGAAGGGACACATTCATTTGAGCATATTTTAGTAGAAAAGAAGTCAGGTTTCTCCATTTCTCTATTAGCAAGCATCTTTTATGATGCTAGCTGTTTAAGTGCCTCTTCATATATGTCCATTGCAATTTTTTCACTTTTAAAATTTCAATGAAAGAAGATTTTCGGTAAGGACTGTTATTCAATCGAAGCTTATGTCTTAATTACTATAATTTCTCAATTAAAATTATGGTATCTTTAAAAATATAAATGCCGAATTAGTGACTATGATACAAGGTAGGAAAAAAAGCAGATATTTGTTGTGCCTGACTGAAGAATAGTTTAGTTAAGATTAGCAATCTCTGTGAACTAGAATTCAGTGGAACGTCAGGGTCCAACACCGACTAAGCTCAAGTAATAGTCAAAACTATCTGATTAAGCCTTATTAATTTGCAATGCATGGTGGACCTATGAGTATATAAAATATAATACTTATGATATAAGTAGTATATTGTGATGACTAGCATTAGTAAAGTCGTGTTAAGAAGTTAAACCACTTAAATCAAGCATATGTTCTGAAAAAGCCCAAAAATTTAGCAAAATTGCAAAAATTACTCCATTTTTGGTAAAATTGTAATTTTTGAATGTTTTGTGCCAAAATAATAAGAAAAAGGACGTAGGAATCCATTGTGCAAAAGCATAGCATACCCTAGAATTAGTTTTGAGAAAGTCTCATATGAGAAGAGAATGAAGTAGTATTTTGCTAGAAAGTTGAGAAATGTATTTTAGAAGGAAAGAAGTAGAGTTTTGTTTGGTGGAAGCTATCTCTGAAAATAAGAGATGCATTCCTCTATTTATATTGCTAGCAAGGTGACTATGCTCTGTAAAAAATAATACAAAACTACCACCCCTTTTTTACATCAATGTTGCAACCAGAAGCAACCAAGAAGGGCCTACCATGCAAAATTTGGGCATCATGGGTCTCAGTCATACCAGCAATGATAAAGTTTTCCAACACCCAAATATCTCCTATTTTGACGGGCACATCCTCTAATTTACCTAAAGGTTGCTTTTCAGAACCATCTGCTAATTGGAATGAAGAGGGTGCGAGTTGTAATGGTCTTAAATGAAGCCTACAAAACAAAGAGTAGGGCATCAAATTGACACTTGCACGAAGGTTGCATAAGGCTCTTTCAATTTCCATTTTCCCACAACACAGGGGATAGAAAAGCTACCTGCGTCAGGAAGCTTAGGTGGAAAGACTGTGGAGATTTCTAAGCTAACATTTTCTATTAAAGTCATGGGCTTGCCACCATCATTTCTCTCCTTGCTCTCAACCATGATTATTTTTCTATCCTCCTTAAGTGGAATCTCCTCTGGGTCCCTAGGGTCCTATACTCCTTCCTTCAAGGCAGCACAACTACAATGCTCGTGAAGGTTAGATTCGGGTTTACTCGGCAGTCTAGCTAGAGGTGTAGATGAAGAACTAGCTTGTTGGGCTATTCAAGCTTCCAACATCTTGTTATGAATAGTAAGCACATCAACCTTAGATGCTAATTACTTTATATACTCATCTTGCTTTTGTTGCGCCAAAGGCATACTCTCTATCATGGCCTCTAGGTTAGACTTTTGGTGAGCTTGTTGGGGAAAGGGAGGTCTTTGAAATCCGCAGGGTTGTCTAACATTCATTAGGGGCATTGTCGAAGGGTTAGGCCTATATGAAAATTTTCGATGGTTCCTTTCACTCGAATTATAAGTATTTGAATAAGGGTCATTGGTCGGGCTTGGATTGAAATTGTTGACATAATTGAGTTGGTCGCCAATGTTTTGGGCAAAAGGACTCCCAACTTGGCAATTCTTAGTCAAATGGTCAATAGAACCACATGTTTCACATGATAGGGGAGGGGTCTTAGAATTTACAGCATTCACATTTAATCGTTCCAACGTTTGAGTCATAGAATCTACTTTAGCATTAAGTAAAGCAAGTGCATCAACTTCAAGCTTACCTCTAACGCGCTTGGGTTGGCCTCGTTCGTTGGACCATTCAAAATTGTTAAGCGTCATCTCCTCAATCAAACTGTAGGCCTCATTTTCAACCTTATTCATCAAAGTTCCTCCTACCGCTGCATCAATATTGAACCTTACAGGTTGGGTCACTGTATTGTAGAAAGCTTGAGCAATCATCTATCGTTGAAGCCCATGATGAGGGCACAACTGCAACAAGTCTTTGAACCACTCCCAAGCCACATATGGCTTGTTTGGTTCTATGTAATCGAAATGGTAATGCAATCAAAATGATAATGCTGATTCCATTACCATGTTTGGTTACCATTAAGGAATGTAATCAAGATTGCATTGTAATTACATTTACCTCAATCTATGCAATTACAATTACTTGACTTTTCGTAAACAATTTTGATTACATACCTTTGAATCAAAATCTATCCAACTATAAACTATTATCTTTGGGAACTTTCTCTCTCTTATCTTCATTGTCTCTCCTCTACTTCCCCCTCTCTTATTACTTTAACACCATTTTTTTAAAGGCTTGAAGCCCCCCTCACCCTTCTCTTTATCCTTTCCATATTAGATAAAGTTTAACCTAGACCATGATCGTATTATTGTAACTGTATTTTTGTACGTTCTAGACATCATCTCTCTCTCTCTCTCTCTCTCTCGCTCTCTCTCTCTTCATCATCATCTTCTCTCTACTTGGTAAACTTGAACAATATTACATTATTGTAATCTATAAGAAATAGAGTGAAGCAAGTCTTATGCGAAACATCATAATCATGATGATAAGATATTTGATGATATTTATCAACGAAGTTACACATAATTAAAATAGACAAAAAGAAAATGCGAATTGAATTGCAAGTATTTCACGTCACGTGTAAAATTAAGTATTGTTTGTAGATGAATTCATTCTATTACACTTGTAAAAACTTTGAAACCAAACATTGTAATGCAATTATTATCTCATTCCATTACACTAACAATTGCATTACATAGTTGATTCCATTACATAATAATTGCATTACTTTCAACCAAACGCTACAATAGAGTGTCTCATCATCCTTTGAGGTAAAGTTGGTGATTTGGTTCCTCAAATTTACCGTTTTGCTTGGTGGGAAAAATTTGGCAAGCAAAGCTCTAGCAAACCCATCCCATGTGGTAACACACCTGGGAGGCAAAGAATGAAGCCATGTTCTCGCCTTGCCCCTAAGTGAAAAGGGAAATAGCCGCAATCGAATGGCATCGGTCGAGACTCCGTTGAGCTTCAATGTGTCTCACACCTCTAAAAAGTCCGAGAGGTCTAAGTTTGGGTCTTCCAACGGGGTGCCTCCAAAGTGGGATTGTGGCACCACAGAAATAAGAGTCGGCTTGAGCTCAAAGTTGTTTCCCTCAATGTTAGGACAAGTGATGCTTAAGGCGATGCCTTAGACTCTTGAGGTAACAAAATCCTTAAGCACCCCACTTTGCTCACCACCTCTTCCTGTCGTATTTGGTGAGGTCCTTCTAGCCTTGGGCCTTTGTCCCTTAAGTCTTTAATTCTTCCACCTTAAACGAAAAGTCCTCTCAATCTTAGGATAGGGTTTGTATAGAAATGGGCTTCGCATAAACAAGGGAAGATTCCTACAAGCACAATCACGAACACTACCAAAGCAATCAAAAAGTAAAGGAAACTAAAGTAAAACACTTAGTCAATTTTGTAAGGCTAACTCAATAGTTAACAATTTGATCAACAAAAACGGCGCCAAAAACTTGACACACTCGTAAGATCACGGGTGTCGTAGTATAGATCAGAAGATCGGCCTCAGAGACCACAGTGATCTATCGAGATAATGTCTAATTGAAATTGCTAAGTAATCAATCTTTTCAATTAAACGATTTAATAAACTAATTATCTAATAGGAAAACAATCAAAGTAAAGCATCTAGGAATTTGATTCGCTAAGTAAAGAGTTGGATCATAGAATTAAACATGCACTTTTTATGGATTGGACGATTCAAAGAATTGCAATCGAGTTGAATTTAATTCTTTCTTTTGAAACAAATTAAATTGGCCAAACAAATTCAACTAACACTCTCTCAAGTGTCTTTGATTTAGTATAGGTTAAAGATTTATGAATGCTAAGTCTTCTCTCAACAAGCAAGTCTCTCTCGAGTATCGCTAAATCAAGTTCTATCATGGCGATCTAGTAGCAAGTTTCACATTTCAGTACTTCACTTGACTACCTAACATAAGCACGCAAAATTGGCCAAATTATACTCACAACGTTTAACCTCAAAATAGAAGTAAATCATTCCAATCGTGAAATAAGCACAAGATTATCAAGATAAAGGATCCAATTACAATACTATGGCTAACAATTCTCTAGATTAGATAAAACTACTCACTCATATTCTAGTTCAACTGAAATAAGAGTTTAAGAATAAGTTCAAGGGAAGAAAGGAAAACTTTACAACAATGGCAACCCTTGAATTGTGCAACAATCTTCAAGCCTCCAAGAGCAAAGCTTCTCCGTTCAAATGTCAAAAACTAAACTAAACTAAACTAAACTCTAACTAAGAGAGATGTGAGAGTAGAAGTGAGATGACTTTTTGTTGTTGAAATCTCATTCAAAAGCCTTGGAACACATCCTTTTAAGCAACAAATGGAGCATCCTCAGCCGCAGAATGAAGGAAGATGAAGAGGCTAGCAGTTACAGGCTCACCACAGGCAGACCGTGGTCTTAGCTGGTTCCAAATTCTTCTGCTCTTCTCTTGCTCCACGGGCATAAGGCTTGGGGGTACCTCCGTGGTGGGTCAATATGCACTCAAATGGGGGTCAATTGCTGAGTCAAATGGTCTAAAATCCTGCAAACATCATCAAGGAACCATACCCAAGCATAAAGCTAGAGTATGAGTATAAATCATGACATTAAGCCTATAAATTCCCAAAAAAGTACTACAAAACGCCCTAAAAATGAAGCATATAAAAGCACTTATCAATTGGCATCTCTTTAGTCCTGAGATAATAGCAAAAAACCATAATGAAAACCTACACAGTTAGGGGAGTACGGATGGAGAAGATGGTGAATAAATATCCCATTTCACCCCCCAGAGCCTTATTATACCATTTACACATAAAAAAAAGGAAGGGGGGAAGAACCTAAAATTAGAAAAGAATACAAGTGGGGGAGCAAAGAGAGAAGGCAAGGCCGCCCGATGAGGATGCGTTCCCAAGGGCAAGGGAAACTTTGTTAGACCCCTCGTTTTCCGTCGGGTCATCGGCTAGCTCTTGAGCTGGGGCTGCAGCCCCAACCACAGGGGTCCTCTGGCTAGCAGATAGCAATTCCCCCTATGGATGCCTAGCTAGACTTCTAATGAGAACCACTGGAGGTAACCCAACGCCTCCTCTATTACATCACCCGCCATCTCTGAGAGCACGCACAGTTCTTCGTCGTAGGCCACGAAGCATAAAATGTTGCTTGCACCACCTCTGGAACGTTCACCTCACACGCAACTTCCTCCCCATCTTCCTTTATAAATTAGGACACAATAATTGATAGTCCAGTGGTAGTGGATTAGGAGTTGGGGTCCTCGTCTAGCTTATCCCAGTGAAAGTCTTCCTAAACATGTGCAACCATCTCCT
>JACYFF010031954.1:50948928-50959668 GCA_017589665.1 Selenicereus undatus
AGTGAAAAACTCTTAGCCTCCCCTACCTTTTATACTGAGGTAAAAGACAGCTACTTACAGTTTAGCACTTGAGGAAATAGCAGTAAATAACCTTAATGTAGGTATGACTGTGGGACTGAGTAGCTCTTCCACTCAGGAAATTTACTCCACATTCTACCTATCCACCCATCTAGCGTGCGTGTATAAATAAAATGTGTAGGGATAAATGATTTGGGAAGAATCCTCAATTTTCAAAACACGTCAGCAAGAGAAATGCAAGATCGCAAGAAGGGGCTCTGGCCTTTAGTGGGCTACGCAGGAAAAAGTTCGGTCTAAGCCCACCAAAGTAAGATGCATATGAAATTATCAATTTACCCTCAGGTACGACTCTCATAAATACCCACCTACCATATCCAAGAAAAGAGAGGTGAGGGGGCACAAAAATTCATATTCTAAAGCACCAGTATCAGAGCTTTCCTTTCTAGGAAATAGTTCACCTTTCCCAAGAAAGATTCAAACTTTATTTCTTATTTGACCGGATCCTTTTTCTCTTGAAACTCTTGCTGACATGAGCATTGGAGGGTGTTCCTCAGATCCAGCACCTGGGGTAAGCCTTTCTTGCAGGATTGAAGGAGGACTGGGACCTTGGACCAGAGCATCCGCCATCACATAAGCATTCTTTTTAGCATCATTCACGAAGAAAACTTTGTTTGGAAACAAGTGTTATAAAGTATCATCATCCAACAGGAAAAATTGCCCAAAATAAGTGCAAAAATAGAGCTCAATTTGTGAGCTTTAATTGTAACGCTTAAGAAAACATACACCTTATGTTCATATGCCCACCATTGAAGAAGAGAAATAATAGTAAAGCTAAATGAAAGAAACATAAAGCGAAGTATTTCAATTTTAACAGAATATATATACCTAACTACAGAATCTCTCCTTCCTCACAATCATCAGTTCAGTCTTAACTTTGTTATCTTGAGTCATCAATCTTTAGTCTATTGTCAGATAAGCATAAATAAGAGGCAAAAATTATGCACCACATTTTTAGGGCGAAGCAAAGGAGACAAGAGGCTTGAAATTGAGAGGGGATTTATCCAAATTGCCATTTTGTCATCAGGAAAAGAGAAGGTGGGACAGGACATTGAAAGGAGAGTTCTTCATATGACTGGTTCTCCATTAAGAAGGCTAAAAAGAATAGGAGAGAGAAAAACAAAGAGAATGGAGGAGTAGGTAAATAGGAGACGGGAAGCTTCCTTAATTTTTTTGACATTGAATTGAACATTAAATTTTTGTTTTTCCTCTTTTGTTCTTGAGTTGGATTCAATTCGGCTAGATTTTGCATATCTATGATGGTGGACAATTATCATTGATGATGGTCTTTTAGTATGATGTTATTGGTACAACATCAACAATGGAATTTTCTATTGTGGAGAGCTTATTACTTACAACAATTTTTTGATTCCATCACAAAGACTTCATTGTAAATAAACGAATTTTTACTATTAATCATTCCCAATTTCTTTAATGTTCTTAGTGGGAATATGTGAATCAATAACCTATTATCTACTGAGGCTGTGGGTATGAACTTGTTTCTACAAGTTATGGAGAGGTATAAAGCCTTGTTATGCTTTATCCCTTCTCATTGGAGATCTGTATCATCAAAAGTTATGATTGAATGAGACCTTTTGGCAGTAGAGAAGCCTCACAATTTTGAAAGGGTGTTTTATACTAGGACTTCCATTCCAGCAAGGGCCTTTAAGAGGGGCTCTCGCCAATTAACATAGAAAGCTAGAAACTTCCATATGGTAATGTCAATCGTAGTTTTTTTATCATGAAGAGGATGAGGTCCTCTTGTGATTCTTATGTTATGGTTGGACTTAGCTACTCCTTTCTTGAATCAAGTGTGAGGGGTTATAGTGTCTTCTATTACGGGCAAAATGTTTGAAGTCTTTTTTTTCATCCATTCCACCTGAGCAATTTTAATAGGGATAGGGGAATCATTCGTGCTTTTTTCTTAGTCATCACCCCATATTCCATTAGTGTTGTCTCCAATAAGGGACAATGGGTCAATTTCTTCTTCCACAATAAAAATTAAGAGCACAAAACTCAATAGGTTAGCCTAATTAGGGGTGTTCATCGGTCCAAACCCAGACCGGACCGGACCGGACCGGGTTGGACCGAAGACCGAATAGGAGGGAAGTTACGGACCGTGGACCGGACCGAATAAGTCAAGGACCGGACCGGGACCGGACCGAAAAAAGTAGGACCGGACCGGACCGGACCGAATTGTAAAGCTAGCAAATTTTTACAATATGAACATTTTATATTTATTTCAATATGAACAATTTCTACATATTTTCACCATGAAAAACAAATCAATATTCTTGAATGTTTGAAAAATTATAAGTTGAAAAAGAAAAAGAAAATTTAGTTAGTAAAAAATCGATTTTTAAATTTTTTTATTCGGTCCTCGGTCCGGACCGGTGGACCGGTGGACCGGACCGAAGACCGAATAAAAAAAATTTGTGGACCGTGGACCGGACCGAATTCATTCGGTTCGGTCCGGTCCGGTCTGGTCTAGGCCGGTCTTCGGTCCGGTCCGGGTTTGGACCGAATAATGAACACCCCTAAGCCTAATTGTTAGGCTTAGCCGCATTTGGGATGGGTAGAGTCCCATCGTCTATAAGATCTTGTGTGGCATGTTTTAATGCTAAACTTTAATTGATATGATGTCATTTCCCATGGTTGAAATTCCAATAAGCATTGTGTCAAGTTTCCTACCCATTTTCCCTCTAGTGCATCAGGCTCAAGGCGCCCTTGATATCCAAGTTTTTTGGGGCTTCTAAGGGTTTCCCACCAAGTGGGTTAAGGCCCTATAGGAGCAACAAAGTCTGCAGGATTCTACTGCGTTTATATCATTTGGTTTTTTAGCATTAGATGTCATAACTACCTTCTTATGTTTAAAGGAATTCTTATTGCCATGATAAACATTCTTTGTGCCTTTTGCATTTCTTTTGCTCTCAATAACCTAGCATTTTACAGTTGCATGAATGTGCTCAAGGGTTGTAACCACACATGTTGGTGATAATTGGGTTTCAAGCTTTTAATATCCATGCTAACCCATCCTTGCTTCTCAAGATGGCTTAGAATGAAATATGCTTTTGCCCTCCAATTGGGTAGAAAGTATTGGAAACTTTCTTTTTCTTTAATAATTCCAAGTCATAAAGTGTGGTATGTAGCTCCATATTAGATGAAGTTTGTAATGAGAATTCCTTTATTATTCTTTCCTAAGTGCTGGGTTATTGTGGTTTGAGGGAATGGAACCAATTACTCATCATTACTGCTAAAATGAGAAGGAAAACGTGTTAACCCTTTGGTCAATTGGTGATAGATCTTCCTCATTGACCAAATGAACAGAGTGAACATCATCATTTTCTTTATTTGCAACCTCTTGTTCATGCCTCTTTTTGGGGAGGTCACTTTTGAGTTTTTTTTTAGCTCATTAAGTTTAGCCTCACACTAGAATTTCATTTAGGCTAGCAGATCAACCATATGAGTCATAATTCATTTGGTAGCATCGCCATCTTCTTCATGATGGTTGTTATTGATGTCTTTCCCTACCGTAGAATCACCGTTTGTTGGCAATGGTCTTACTAAACAATCTTGATGGTCCGTTCTCCAAGGACCCATGTTTCTTTCATAAACCTCAAAATTCAAGATTTTAAGAAAAAGGGTAAATACTTATTTTTAATAAAAAGAGAATTGCCAATCAGATTTTATTTTGGAAAAAGTTAGAGACAACGAGGAAAAGAAACATTGATCTAATACTCCAGACTATAAGCATAGAAGGAGCAATAAACACTAGGTGCCCTCAAAGCCTAAGTACACTGGGAGGAAGTATGGAACTAACAGCATGACTTCGCTATGTCACTCTTGACAAGTCGCAACCCTTAGCGCCATGAAAGATATGATCGTGAAGCTACAACGATATCCTCACTAGGACTATAGGGCATAACTCCAGCCACTGCTAGTATAGATTCAATTGTTGTTGGGTTCTGCCCCAAGTTTTTAATTAAGGAACCTTACATTCTTGATAGGGGTTTAGTTCTTAGTCAAAAAGGCTAAAGGGCATGAAGTCATTTTCGAAAAAATGGACTCTGTTAGCACACAAAAGGGTACAATAAGTAGCACTTAGCACTAATCTAAAGCAATCAATCACTTGACATTTAATCCTAAATCTATATCCAAAGGGGGTGGAATAGATTGGTTGGTTGTGACGTCTGAATGGGACGAACTTGACTACATTTATCTTCAAAGTTGTCTGATTTGAAAAGCCGCATGGGGGTTCTCCTTAGCGACACAGTCACGGCTAAGTAGGAACGGATAACTATAGTAAGGAGTTCTAAATGATCTCAAGAATAAAAATATTACCTTAGGGGTGTGGTTTGTTAGGGGGCACTAGATAAACTTTCACATTTACTAAGCCAGAGCACATTTTGGAAAGAGCATATATGATACCATTTACACTATAAATTTAATTGTAGTCTTTTCTTTCTTACCCACATGTCCCTAGTGGAGTTGCCAATGAAAGCATCGCCGATGGTGATCGGCATGACAGAGGTCCTAGGACCCACGACCCTAAGGCTCAACCAGCTTTTTCTCTTTCCATCCCCCATGACCACCTCTTTCGAGAGCATGAATGGGATTGGCTTTCTTACTGTGGTGGGTCCATGGTGTAATGCAGTTTATAGAGTCACCATCATATTTTTAAAGGAAATGTAAAAACATACAATTCCATAAAAAGTACCAACTTTCTTCTTCTAAGAAAATCCTTTAAATCGAAACGACAATGAAGAGACACAAGATTGGATTTTCAAGAAGAAGGGTTTTTATATAGGATGATAATTCCCTAGGCTCCCGAGTCGGGATTTAAAAAATTTTGTCCATGGTTGTGAACCATAAGAATGGATTCGGAGGTAAAGGTACGGTCCAATGGACAATGAAAACCATCACTAATATACAACTGCCTCAATAGCAACATCTACTGGAAATGAATGTATTAACACTTTTATTTTTTAATTCCCTATAAAAAAGCATTTTCATGAATCAGTCTTATTTAGTGAAGCATATAACAAAAAAAGGGATGACCACTCATCGGCATATCATGTTAAGAGAATAAAAATATACAAGAAAGCAATAAATTTTGATGGCCATTTTATTATGAACTTATTTTTATTTTATGAACAAAAGTATAAGTGTGAGGCACATAGTAATGTGGAGGGTGACATAGGAGCATGATGAGGAAGACAAAATTTGAAGAAAGTGAGACAATAAATTATTCTGTTGGGTTTATGCCCCTTAGGACGTACCTCAGTCTGAGTAAACTGGTAAAGCAATGGCTCAAGACGTTGTTCCTCCCAAATGCGATAGGGTAGCATGAAGCTTGTCCTTTATTTCAAAACATGAACTCTTTTTAAGCAGTTTTGAATGATGACTTTCGTTCAGTTCTGTTACTATAAAGTTTTAAGAGGGGTGGTTTTAAGAAGAGAATGAAGCAGGGTTTTGCTAGAAAGTAGAGAAATGTGCTTGAGGGGGGAAAGAAATAGAATTTTTCTAGGTGAAAGTTGTCCATCAAAATGAGGGGTTCATGGTTCTATTAATATTGCTAGCGTGTTGGTAACGCTATGTAAGAATAATTTAAGCATATTAATCAAAGTATTTTTATTCTTCAAATTTTGTAAGATGGGGTCGAATTGAGTTAAATGGCATGCAATCAACTAAATCAGTCCTAGATTAGCTTGATTACAGCAATCAACAATAAAGCACGTGTAATTTTTGGCGTGGGGTGCAAGACAGGATGTAGTGGCGTACGTCGTTAACCAATAGCAGCCGTTAGGTGGCAAAAGTTCACTGTAGGCTCTAATAACAACTCTGTTCATGTCGTCGGTCCCTTGTTTCTACTTTAAGAGAATTGTTTGTGAGAGTTGTTATGAGGTAATGCACCTCCCCTACTAATTAGAATTTTACTCACTTATGCTCAAGGTCTTGGGTTGAGGCCCCTCACAAACAATTTGCCCAAGCCCAAAGTTATTTGTTCTTTTCGGAATTATCTTCACAAATTTTGGGTTTTAAATGCATTTAAAAGTTTTTAGTAATTTTTTATGAAAAAAGAAAACTTCGTATTTGTGGAGTGATCATTATGAATCCAAGCATAATGTTGCTTTACTCTCTGAGGGTTAGGTAACCATCATCATTAGGCGACAATGCATAGGACATGCAATCATGTGGTCGGTCTAGAATCCCGCGGGCACCAATTGGTGCTTGCAATGACATATTATATTTAAAAATAATAATAAAATAAATATGTAGATAAATAAAAAAATTAAAATTAAATAAAATTAAAATAGAAATAAAAACTAGGACGTCGACAAGACTACAATAATAACTAGTAAGCATGCCAAACCACAAAAATATACAATAAGTGATCAAGAATGAAGATGGAGACAACCAAATATTTGAAATCTATCACTCTACTCTAAACTCCAAAAACTTACATCTTGAATCATGTTCTCTATGAGTCCTAAGAGTTTCATATGCCTTTAGAACCTTATTCCGATTATTCTTTGGTCTTCCCCTATTTCCCTTACCACCTAAACGGTCAAGCCCCTCACTCCTCCACATTGGCACATTTTTATTCCTTCTCTTGATATGGTCAAACCATTTAAGTCTTGCTTCCCTCAATTTATCATCTATACGTACCAGACCTACTTTTACTCGGATAAGTTCATTCATGACACTATCCGATCTCTCATCACTACACATCCTTCTAATCATCCTCATTTCTACTACTAACATTCTCGAATTCTGGGCCTTCTTAATATGCCAACACTCCGAGCTGCATAACAATTGGCTGAACCACCACATGGTAAATATTTCCTTTGAGCTTTGCAGGGATGTTTTAGCACACAATGTTTCAAATGCATACCTCCATTTTTGTCATCCCACCTTTACATAGTAACTAATTTCATCGTGAATCTCTCCTTTCGAACCTAAGAATTTAAACTTCTCAACCTTTAGTTCCATTGTACCTTTGGTGATGTCTTGTACTATCTCTTCTTCCCCTTCACTACATTTACATTCTAAATCCTCAATCTTAGACCTGCGTATGTATATACAACTCTTGGACTATATAATGTATAAAAATTAAGTACATAGATTGTTTTGAGGCCATTTGTTATTCTTTATTCGCTTTTGGCCTTTTAGTTGATTTTGTGAAATATATGATGCAAAGTAACATTTATTTAATTGGTATTTATCCTTCATAAATCAAATTCAATTCAATGTAGTTGTCATATATTTTCCTATTCGCATTCTTGTTTGAATAATGTAATATACATAATACTACAACAACAACAACAACAACTCCCAGTATGGGTCCGGCTTTCGCAGAGTCTGGAGAGATCCAGTTGTAGGCAACCTTACCCCTACCGGCATTCCTACCCGTAGAGATACAGATTCCAAGAGACCCACAAAAAGGGTTTTGTGAAAATATTTTAGAGAAGAAAGATTTTGTGAAAACATTTAAAGGGAAAATATTTTATAGAAGAAAGATTCTATAGCAAGGGGTGACTGAGATATATTAAAAAGTTCAGCTGCTAAAGCTATGAAATAAAAGGACAATATATTAGAGGAAGGTTATGTACTTGAATAGCCAGCGGTAAGCAAATATGAACTCTTCTCAGAAGGCAGTACAACCAGCATACAAACATAGCATACGAAAAAAAATTAAAAAATCTTAGCGATCTAAGATCTTAATCTTATCCCGCCACAACTTCCTATCCTGAGCCAAGTCCTCCGTCAAATCGACAACTTTCAAGTCCTCTCTAATCACCTCGTCCAAGCTCTTCTTTGGTCGTCCCCTCCCTCTTTTGCCTTTGGGGATGTTGATCCTCTCACATCTCCTCACTAGAGCATCCACTCTCCTCTTTTCACATGACCAAACCATCAGAGTCTTGTTTCTCTCATCTTATCTCTGATGGGAGCTACTTTAACTAAGTTCCTGATAACTCCATTTCTAATTCTGTCTTTCCTCATATAACCACACATCCACCTTATCATCCTCATCTATGCTACCGTCAGCCTTTGAACTTGCGTCTTTTTTAGAGGCCAATATTTCGATCCATAAAGAACAGCCGGTCTAACTACCATGTGATAGACTTTGCCTTTCAATCCAAGGGGCACCCTCTTGTCACACAGCACACCTGAGGCATACTTCCATTTTTGCCAGCCTAATTTTAATCATTGGTTAATATCTTCGTCAATATCCCCATTCTGCTGAATGATTGAGCCTAGATACCTAAACTTATCGACCTTAGGTATTGGCCTCCCATCCAGGGTGACTTCTCTCCCCGCATCTACCCTTCCACTGAAACAACAATGAAGGTACTCCGTCTTCGATCTACTTACTCTAAAACCTCTAGATTCTAGAGTATGCCTCCATCGTTCCAACTTGTCATTAACTCCTTCTCTGGTCTCATCAATAAGAACAATGTCATCTGCAAAAAGCATACTCCAAGGTAACTCATCTAGAATCCCTCTTGTAAGTTCATCCATAACTAGAGTCAAAAGAAAAGGGCTCAAGGCGGAACCCTGATGCAGGCCCATACCAATAAAGAAGTCATTAGTGACCCCTCCTGGTGTCCTAACAATCGTTCTACCTCACTCGTACATATCCTTAATAACTCGAATATACAAGGGTAGCACTCATTTCTCCTCCAAGCATCTCCATAGCGCTTCACGCGAAACTCTATCATAACCTTTTTCTAGGTCAATGAACACCATGTGGAGATCCACCTTTCTATCTCTATACAAACCCATGAGTTTTCTACGGAGGTAAATCGCCTCTAGGTCGACCTACCTGGCATAAAACCAAGTTGGTTCTCCAAAATCGAAACATCCTTCCGCAACCTTCTCACAATCACCCTTTTCCATAACTTCATATTGTGATTGAGCAACTTTATACCTCTAAAATTATTACAATCCTGAATATCACATTTGTTCTTGTACAAAGGGATTACTATACTAGACCTCCATTCTTCAGGCATCTTAGCGGTCCTAAAAATAACATTGAAAAGCTCCATTAGCCACTCTAAACCATCCTCTCCCAAACACTTCCACACTTTATTTATCAACGTATTCAATTTTAGATGCACGAATTGCTTAAATGAATGGAAAAACAGAACACTTTATTTAAATGATGCAAAGCTTAATGTACCATTAATTGAAAATTGCACTTCATTTGTCAATATACTATTTGGTTTCAGATGCATGTTGGATTAAGTATAATTTCAAAAAATGAAGCCACTCTTAAGATGCTTGAATAATTCGACACTATAATGCATGAATGACTAAGACATAAATTTCGGTTGTGTCATAATATTGCATCATATTACTACATACATTACATCTCCTTGTCTACTATTACTACATACATTACATCTCCTTGTCTACTCTTTGTCAATATCACGAGCTCAACCCACAAAAAATGCTTCAATTCAATGTATTAATGTTCTTATTGCTATGTATATATCATACAATTTACTATTAATCATCTACTTTGTGGGGAGTGTGTCCGAGGTTGGTCACTCCACCCTGACCTTAGCAACAAGAAGCTTCAGAAGATGTCAAAATGTGTTAGGAAAGATGACATTGTTATAGTAGCCAAGAAGATAAACTAAAGTCAGGGTTCATAATGATTCATAAACGTTTGTACGTATTGTAGATGTTTTAGACATTTCATAATGGGATTAACTTTGGTTCAAATAATGAATTTTCCATTGAAACTGGCAATGGATTCACTATTTCTATTGGAGAATGGTGAAATTGTCTAAAGTCTTAGATGAGTGGGTCTATTTTTTTCTGAGTATTATAATGTCCCAAAAAAACTCGCTAACACATGCGTAATAAAGCAAAAGATGATCTTTGTCCTAGTCCTCATTGATTGCTAGAATCAATCTCATAAAATAAAATAAATTTTCCCTACTAGTTAAATTAAAATGTGAACAGGTACAATGATTTTGTAGCGTTAACCATTGCAAGTATGGTTAACTATTTTTTCCCATAAATTTTATTTTATTTTATGTTTTTGTTTTAGCTAATTTAAAATTTAATTTTTTAATTAACGTTGTGCTTTTTCATTGAATGATGCATAATTTTATGGATGCACGCACCATTATTTTAATTTTTATTAGTGCCATTCCATTTTTTTAAGAGGCATTGAATTACTATTTAGATAAATTACAAACGCTTACATGTGATCCCATATGTTCTTAAATATAATTTTCATCATGTTGACCAGAACGATCGCAATAACGACCCATAATCTCATAATTGATTCAACTGATATAAAAGATGTTAATTCTGTGTTAATCAGTGATAATCACCCATTAATTACTTGATTCTATTTGAGACTATGTGCCACTATAAAAGGGGATGTGGATCAAGGAATGGGACACAACAACAAGAAAACCATTCCCTAGACCTAATTTTCTCTCTGGCCTCTCCCTCACATAACCTAGCCATCTGTGAAGGGTTGAGTTTTGAGCGTGACTACTTGGTGACTCTGATAGCCACCAAATCATGGGTAGCAATCAAGCAAGCATAAGATCCAGGCAAGCAAGTTTCCACAATCGAGGTAATCTTTATTACCAACACATCACCATTCATGTATATGCGAACACATCATCTTTATGGTAT
>JACYFF010031954.1:50959768-50972171 GCA_017589665.1 Selenicereus undatus
ATATAGATATAGATATAGATATATATATATATATATATATATATATATATATATGTATGTGTATATATATATATGTATGTATATATATATATGTATGTATATATATATATATATATATATATATATATATATACATATATTAAAAGTTGGATGCAATTCATATATGTGCGACACATAGGATAGCCAAATAGGATGCCACATATGATTTGTTTTTGCCATGTAGGATAGATATTCTCAAAAGGAATGTTAATTAAATTTACTTTAATTTTGTAACCATAACTATAAATAATTATATTTAATTCAAATTGGGAGCCATAACTACATAACAAGTTTATACAATTCAGTGCCCTTTCAAATGTTATAGTCAAATTCTTATGTTAAATGTACTGATTTATTAACTAAATTTATTAGGCATATAAATAAATATAAATAAACTTAAGCAGTTTACTAGAGTTAATTATAGTTAACACTACATACGTTAGGTTTTGTATAGATTATTTGACAAAGCAATTAGCCACTACTCGATCACAAAAACAAAAGAGCAATTAGCGACTATGTTCATTATTTGTAATTTTTTTTTTGTTTGAATTATTTGCAAAATGATGTTTGTATTATAATGGAAAGGGCCCACATCATTCTTCAACCAATTTTCATACAATGTTATGAAGATAATTAATGAAAAAGAAATGAACGTTCCAATTGGATTATGTGTTTGGCCGACATCCAAATTATTCACATGTATGTTTTTTGTCAAACTTAATTCTAGATATTGAATTAATAGCTTTTATTTTAAGATGAATAGTTAGTTATTTATTTGATTAAAACTAATTCATTTAGAATAATCTACGCAAAGGAAAATATTTTCTTAATCATATTTATTAACTATACTAAAATAAAAGATATTCATCATGTCTATTGGAATACTCTGAATAAGAACATTTTAATATCTTTGACATTATGTATTACTATAATTTTTATAAACATATAGTGCATTCATTCATGTATCATGTCATGTATCATGTAATTCTATAAATTAGAATAGATTGAAAAAATGAGTTCTAACACGTACCATTGTTTGGCTAAGAACAGGTCTTATTCATGTCTAGATTGATTGAGCAATGAAAAGGATAATTGGAGTATCAATGTAAGAGTTTTTAGATATTGAAAAGGTATTGGCTTGATTTCAAGAAGAGAAGAATCAAAATGATATTGTCGAATGAGAAAATTTAAGAATGCAAAGAAAATCGCACCTTTGGGATATATATAAGTAATATGATTCTTCCATTAGCCATATAATGTGAAAAGAAAAATTCTACATACATGACTAATACTAATTAATGTTAGAGAATTATACTAATGATAGCAATGGTTAAGATTGGCAACTCCTTCGATACAAATGTGCTAAGCGATCTAAAAAGTCAATGAGTACGGTGCCATTCAAGTTGGAGTTGTTCAATTACTTTTATTGGAATGAGCGTTGTTGAGATACAAGAGAAACAAATAAGTAATGCTAACTTATTAAAACATGTGGCAATTAACTATAAAGGAGTTAGCAAATAAAATTTTATATTTTTTTTCGTATTCTTCATATGCCCTTTGCTTATAATGTATGTTGTGGGATTTTACTTTTTGAATCCAGTACATACATCTAATAATTAGTAGTATCTTCCATTATGGAGAAGTCATGCACTGAATTATTTTAAAAATTTAGGAGATTTATTTAGTTTTTAAGAAAAATATAGAGATATATTATGTCTCTCCCATTTTATAAGCTTTCATTAAACAAAACTGGGTAAAGGAATGAGAAAGATTGGGTTGTTAGGCAGATCTATTATGCAACATGTTTTTTAAAAGAAAAGAAAATATCTAAAATTAAAAAGATATTTTTGACTGAGATAAATACAATAGTGTCATTATAATAATTTCATCTTTAACAATGAATAGGATTTTTCTACTAAAAAAGAAACAAGAATTGTCATCATAATTTGTAAAATTAAATATTATGTCAAATATTTAATATTTATATTTTTATTGGAGACATCTTCATATCGAATATGCTGATAGAAATAATATTACCATCAGCTTTATTAAAATTAGTACATTGCAGATTCAACATTAAGATATACATTAAAAAGTTTTTAGTTAGTACTTAAAGAGTAAAACCATTTGTGCAACGCACTGGCTAAAAGCTAGTTACAATAAATTTTGAATAATATGGTAATGAACGCAAATTGAAAACCATCTAATCTATTATTAATAAAGTTATTAATATCTCTAGTTTTTAACCTTTCAAATCTACTTTGATTAAAAAAATTTAAAAGTTTGTTTACTGTGGATGTCTCAATAGTTTGCCGCATAAGATTAGGTAGAATGATGTGTTTTACTTGTATTTTGAGATAACTATTATGCCTTGATTTGTTATGTAATTATTCAATTTAAAGAATTTTTATCATTGTTTTTTTTATATAGTAATGCTAAGATGTAAGAAGGACTATTTTGAGGAATTACTGAGCTTCACAGCCACTATTGTACCACTCTGGATACTTCCATTTTATCCTTAAGGAGGCTCGGAGAGAGCATTCTCCCATACAACCCCGCTACTTTAATTTGGGTAGTAAGGCTGTGGACTAGGGTCTAAAGAGGAGAATGTTGATCACTGTGATGATGGCGGTTAAACCCTTTAATGATTAACTCCTCTTCTACGCTTAGGCTTTTAGGTGTTTTCTCTCTCGATACTACGAGCTATGCATGCTTGTTATCTTGGGGGAAACTGTAGTCTTATGGTCTTACTTTCCTTTAGCAGTTATAGTGTCATTTTGGTTGTATTCTGGCCTCTAACTATCCTTTGAGATCACTACAAAAATAGTGCCTACATCCACACTTAGACTACAAATAGGGAAGTGTGGAAAGAATTATAATATAATTATAGAAAATTGAAGTGGAGAAATTTTGAGGCAAATACACGGTTTAGTGTGCCGTGTATATGTATTGATTTTCCTTGAATTTGCTTAACAATTGCATAAGTATTTATACATCAAGTAAGCCCTAGTCCCAGCTAGCATATAAGTCTTAGGAAAGAAGTTACAAGAGTTACAATCCTATTAGGAAAGGATTTCGTTTCCAGCACTCCCCCTCAAGTTGGAGCATGTAGATTGATCATGCCCAACTTGCTATTCAGATACTGAAACTACTTCTTTCCTAGTGCTTTGGTGAAGATATCTGTAGGTTGGTGGGTAGATGTCACATGATGCAATGTGAGAAGTCCAGTGACAAGTTTCTCTCGAACGAAATGACAATCGAGTTCAATATGCTTGGTTCTTTCATGGAAGACCGGGTTTCGTGCAATATTATAATGCTGCCTGACTATCACATAACAATTTCATGGGTTCGTGATGAAATACACCCAGAGTGGCAAGTAGACTTCTCAACCACATTAATTCACTACTAGCAACAGCCATAGCCCTATATTCTACTTCACCTGTGGATCGGGATATAGTGGCTTGCTTTTTAGCTTTCCAGGAAAGATGAGCGCCTCCTAAACTCATGAAATAACCTGTTAGGGACTTTTGAGATAGTGGACATGCACCCCAGTCAGAGTTGCAAAAGCCATAGAGTTGAAGATTATTGTTGCTAGGTAGAAATATACCTAGCCCGGCGCTGCCCTTTAGATACCGTAGGACTCTGTGTGGTGCCTCCATGTGATCCTCCTTAGGAGCTTGTATAAAGTGAGACAGTATGTGTACCAGATAGGTGAGTTTTGGTCTGGTGATGGTCAGGTATATGAGGCATCCCACTAATCTGCAATATTTGGTAGCATCATTCAAGAGTCGCCCAGTCACCAAGGTTAACTTGTGATTTTCTTCGATGGCAAATTCAACAGGCTTTGCCCCCAGTAGTCCATACTCATCAATAATTTCTAATGCATTCTTTCATTGGTAAAGAAACATGGCTTCGGGTCCTCTAGCTACTTCAATACCAAGGAAGTATTTTAAAGGCTCGAGGTCCTTGATACTAAAACAAGCTTGAAGATAGGCCTTAAATACTGTAGATGCTTGTGTATTGTTACTGGCCAGAATGATATCGTTCACATACACTAATAACGCCATGAATACACTACCCTTGCGATAGGCAAATAAGGAGTAATCGACATGAGAACGAATAAAACCGTACTCGCATAGCTTAGTAGATAATTTTGCAAACCATTGTCTAGGGGCCTGACGAAGCCCATATAATGATTATCGAAGAAGACACACTTTGTGTGGATCTGAGGAGGAAAAACCAGGAGGCATTTTCACAAAGACCTCTTCCTCCAAGTCCCCATGCAGGAAAGCGTTGCTGACATCCATCTGATGCAATGCCCATCCCTTGGCGACAACAACTGCCAAGAAACATCGTATAGTCATCATTTTGGCGACGGGTGCAAAAGTTTCGTTATAATCGAAACCTTCCACTTGATGATTTCCTCGGATGACCAAACAAGCCTTGTAGTGCTGGATACTGCCGTCAGAATTATATTTAACATGGTAAACCCATTTGCAACTGATAGGCTTCTTTCCAGGTGGTAAATCTTGAACGATCCATGTCTGATTCCGTTCTAAGGAATTTGTCCCTTCTGCCATGGCTTTTCTCCATAGAGCATCCTTAACTTCTTCATGAAAGTACTTAGGCTCCACAATTTTTGTTATAGCAGCCAAAAAAATTTGATGTGAAGGAGTAAATTTTTCAGATGATACATAGTTTGCTATAGGATATCGCGTACCTAAGGACCTTAGTTGGAGCGGTGGACCAACAGAGGAGTGAGTGGCGTCATTGGGTCGTGCACTGTAGCACAAATAATCATCGAACCGGGCTGGCCTTCTGCTGAGCCGAACAGGTGTAGAAGTTGCTGGACTTGATCGTTGGGCCTGCTCGCGTTGGACCGTATGCTCTGTGGGCTGGCCTGCCGAAGAGGTTTCTGGGCTCAATGCGCCCCCGGGATGATCTGTCTCCCCCTGGGTCAATGCGTCCCTGGACTGGACCGCTAACCGCTCCCCGCGGGGTTGCTTACTGTGGGCCGCGGAGGGCTCCCTTTTAACCATAGCATCGTGGACCGGTGATTCATGTGGGGTTGAGATGAGACCATGATCCGGAGTCCTCACATCTAACCCAGAATCAACCAGCCGAAGCTGAGGTGGGCTGTTAGGCGTATGGAGCTGATGATCTGGAGAATCAAGCAAATGAGGCTCAACGAGGAGTGGTGCTGTTACTGTTACAGTGGGAGATGAATCTGTTATGGTCGCACCTTCATGATCTGCTTGTGCTCGGAAAGGAAATATGGTCTCTTGAAAAATTACATCTCAGCTAACAAAATTTTTTTGTGTCTCGAGGTCATAGAGTCGCCATCCCTTTTAACCCAAAGGATAACCAACAAACAAACATTTTCGGCTCTGAGATCTGAACTTACATTTGAATGGAAAATGATTTTTGGCAAAGCATAGGGTGCCGAAGACCCATAGATGATCATAGGCAGGGGCCTTGTTATAGAGAATTTCATAAGGAGTCTTGCCGGAAAATAGTTTGTTGGGCCGCCAATTGATAAGATGAGTGGCTACTAGGACACTCTCACCCCAAAACTTCTTGGGCAAGTTAGCTTCAAACAGGAGGGCACGAGCTACATTTAGGACATGGAGATGCTTGCATTCGACACGATCGTTTTGTTGAGGTGTGCCAACACAACTATTTTGACGCAAAATACCATGCTCTCAGTAGAACACTTGCATGGGATTAGAGGTAAATTCAAATCCATTGTCGCTACGCACCACTTTAACCTTTTTGCCAAACTGAGTACAAGCCATGACAATAAAATCTCTTATGAGTTTACTTGCTTCACCTTTTTCACGCATAAGATAAACCCAGGTGGCTCGACTAGTGTCATCCATGATAGTTAAAAAATAGTGAGCACCACATGATGAGGGTTCTGTATACGGACCCTAGATATCACAATGAATAAGCCCAAAAACACATTCGACTTTATTTTGACTAATACAAAATTTTGCACGAGTTTGCTTTGCTCGGGTACAAATTTCGCATACGTCATCATTATTTCGACTAGAAGAAATACCTAGACTCTTTGGTAAAAAGGCTGAAACATGATTAGAAGGGTGCCTAAGACGCTTGCCCCACAGGTTGTCGATGGTAAGGGCGTTGGCTTGAATCTTTCCCAATGACCCGTGTTTGTAGTAGTAAACTCCTCCACGTTGTTCTCCCGCACCAACAAGAGTCCCCATAGTACGCTTCTGCAAAATACAAGCATCATGAGAAAATGTTACAGTACATTGCATATCTTTGCATAATTTCGCGATAGATATCAAGTTGCATTTTAACGTGGGTACATATAACACATCGGTTAAATTCAATTCATCCTCGTGATTCATGGTCCCTTGATGAGAGGCCACGGTATGGGTTCCGTTGGGAAGACCAATGGGGATTGGAATAATTTCCTTGACATCTCGCAACTCCTTGGTGTTTCCCATCATTTGACACGAAGCTCCGCTATCGAACATCCATGTAACCATACCTGAGAGTCGATCACCTCCTAGCTTGGGTACTTCGAGAAGGCTTAGGAGTCGTTGTACCTACTCAGAACTCAACCCCGAGATGGTCACCGATGTTAGGTCAGTTTTGGCACTCCCTGAGACTGCCTCGGTCTGAGCTAGAGCAGCATGAGAAGCCTGATGCCCCGAACCTCGACCTCCACTACCTACTGAACGTCTGCCACGCCCAGTTCTCCCACCACGACCTCCCTGATTGCATCCTTGGGTTCCCCAATTTGATGGGTAGCCCACCAACTTATAGCAATGGGCTTCCTCATAGCCAATCTTTGCATAGTGGGCACACACGGGCCTCTCGTTGAAAGTCTTCTCCTTAGCCGCAAAAGCGACTTGCCTCTTAGTACGATGGTCTCTCTCCATCATCAGTCGCTTGTGGTTTTCCTCTTGCTGGATGATATTGAGAATCTCATCTGGTGGTGGTAAGGGTTCTCTAGCAGGAATTTGGCTACGTATGTTTCCAAAAGACTCATCATTGAGTCCCATTAAAAACTGATGTGTTTCGCCTTCATCCACCATCTTAATAATCCTCTCACCTATTTTACATTCACACTTGCCACAAAGTATAATGTGGAATTTTTGTGTAATTATCTAGTTCACTCCATAAAGCCATCAGTTTGTTATAAAAGTCGACAACTTCTAAGCCTTCTTACTAGCATGATGCAAGAGCGGTTTTAAGTTGATGAACTTTAGAAGTATTACCAATAGCCTAACGTTTTCTTAGGCTTTCCCACATTGATTTGGTTGTTTCAACGTAGGCTATGCTAGCGTGGAGTTTAGGGTTGATGACATTAACAATCCACGAACAAGTCATGCAGTTATCCATCTCCTAAGAAACTATTTCAGATTGATCTTCCCCTTCTTGTGGAGTTGGTTTGGCTAAGGTTCCATCAATGAACCCTAGTTTTTTTTTGGATTTGAGTGTCGTTCTTACAGCTTTACCCCATAATTCATAATTTTTCCCGGTGAATATGACTCAAGTTATAGCAACTCCTAGCCCTTTAGATGGATGTAGGTAGTATGGTGACTGACTTTCAATTACAAATTTCTTCCCCCCGGTCATGGCTCTGATACCATGTAGAAAATTGAAGTGGAGAAATTTTAAGCCAAATACACAGTTTAGTGTGCCATGTGTTTTTAATTAAAAGCAGGGAATGAGGCAAATATGAAACTGTGTTGTCAATTATTATCTGATAGTGAACCCCTATTAACAGTTACAATTGGAAGATATGTGTACACCTGCCAAGCTGATTGAGGAACCTGGCCTGAAGCCGCACGGGTAACTAAAGGGGTATGCCCTGTAACTGATAACTAATGGGGTCACTAATTATGTGATAAATCACTGGTTAAACTGATTTGTAGATAAACTTACCAAAACATTATAATTTTGATAAATACGTGCTGATTTATAAAGATAATGATAATGAACGTACCTGAAAATTTTAAATGTAAGCTCACAGAATAATATTATGCGCAAAAGTGAAAGGAATGATAGATTAGGCCCTAATTCTATACAAAATTGTCATTGTAGGAACATACGGTTAGCAAAAATATTTATTTCATAGTTAATAATTTAGTAAAAGAAAAGTAAGAGCATAAAAAGGGCTTAGAAAGAATCACTTGAAACTTCGTCATCTGACCTCTGATTGAGACTCAAAACCCTAATATAGAAGGCTTAGCAAGTCCCAAAAAACATTCACTCAGAACACCAAGCTTGATTCCCACAATATAATTCCCAAAATGAGGCTAGAACACAAACATGTCAGTTTTGTTCCATTCTGCACAATTCTGGTGAAATGCCCATAACTTTTTCCACTAACCTTGGATTATGGAGATTAAAAAGGAATTTAAAAGCTAACACACTAAAATATCTACCCACCAAAAATCATAACGTTTCAATGGGCCAATCAATATCAATTTAATCGTGAAATATGACCTGTTTTCCTGAAATTTCCAACCCTCACTGTTTTATCTTTTCCCTCTCTTTTTACACAAATCTTCGACTTAAACCATTCCTTAAAAGCATGTAAACAAGCTTTGGGTCCATCCCAACATCATACAAAATCACCACACTGAAATTCACTTCATGATCATATCCAATAAAGATCACTTTTCAATGAAATACACACATAAACGAAGATTAAAGCCAGTTTAATCCAAACCATACATTATTTGCCAAAACCCTAGTTTATAGCCAACTTAGACTCACTCAACCTCATTTTAAATCATTAAAAACATCATCATAAAACACCAATAGGGTAGAACATGACCAAATCAAAGATAAAACAATTAAAATCCAACACTTTATCATCAAACTTGTTTGATTAAGGATTAACCCTAACCTTAGCATAATCCAACCTCAACACCACCATGATCAACACAAAAATAACTCTTATTTCTTATCAAAACATCATGATCAAAGATCACAAACATCAAAATAAGAATCAAAACTAAAATAAAAAGCAAAACCAACAAGATCAAGTTTCAAGATTACTCACTTTGCTTGAATATAAGTAGAGATGGAGGTGATATTTAGTGGCTTTGATGATGGAGGATGGTGGTTATGGAAGGAAGTCGGGGGGGGGGGGTTCGGAGATCACCGGAGCTACCTAAAAAACTGGCTGGAAAACACCTAGACATTGGGCTGCTGCTGCTGCTGTGGGGAAGATTGGCCTCCTTCTCTTGTCGACATAACTCTTTCGCCGACTCTGGGCAACTTTAATTTGCTCTCGAGTCCTTCTTATTGTTTCAACGGATTCCTGGATCATTTCAGGACCTATAATCAATGCCTCATCCAAATCACTCCAGCACAGTGGGTTCTACATTTTCTCCCATATAGAGCCTCAAACGGGGCCATTCTAATGGTGGAATGATAGCTATTGTTATAAGAAAACTCCACCAAAGGTAAATGATCTTCCCATTTCCCTTGGAACTCCACTACACAAGCTCGTAACTTGCCCTCTAGAATTTGATTCAATTTTTTAGTTTATCCATCTATCTCAGGGTGATAAGAGCAGCTAAAGTTCAGTTTGGTCCCAAAGGCCTTTTGAAGTGCTTGCCGAAAAAGGGTTTTGAACCCTTGATCCCTATCTGATACTATATCTTAGGGGATTCCGTGTAGTCAGACGTAACATATAATTATGCTAGTTTTTCAACTCCCCAGGTACCTTTGATTGGCAAGAAATGGGCCAACTTGGTAAGTCGATTAACTATAACCCAGATAGCATTGCTCTTCGAGGGAGAAAGGAGTAAGCCTATAACAAAGTCCATTAAGATCGAATCCCACTTCCAAGTGGGAATTTCTAGGGGTCGCAATTCACCCACGGGGCGCTGATGCTCTGCTTTAACTTTTTGGCTGGTCAGACACTTGTCTACGTATTCTGCAACCTCCTTTCTCATGTTATTCCACCAGAAGTGTTGCCTTAAATCTTTGTACATCTTGGTGCCTCCTGGATGCACCGAGTAGCATGTATTGTAACCCTCCTATAGGATCTGTTTCCTTAATTCCTCAATTCGGGGTACACATAGGCAATTCTAGAATTGCAGGGTCCTATCCTCGTGTACTACAAACCCGGGAGACTTCCCTTACTCTAAATTTTGCTTTATTCTTTGGAGTTCAGGATCACCCTTTTGCTTCACTCGAATTTCCTCTACTATGGAAGGTTGTAAGGTAAGTGTTGATAATTGAACATGTGATTGCCGATCAGACACTAGTTGAATTTCCAAGTCCTCACGTTCTTTCAAGAGACTCAACTGAGTAATCGCCACAGTATTTGAGCTATGTAGCGCTTTCCTACTCAGGGCATCTGCTACAACATTTTCCTTCCCTGGATGACACTAAATTTACAAATCATAATCCTTAAGCAGCTCAAGCCAACGTCGTTGCCTCAAGTTGAGCTCCTTTTGGGTGAAGATATACTTCAAACTTTGATGGTCATTATAAATCTTGCATGGTACTCCATTTAAGTAATGTCTCCAAGTTTTCAGCTCAAAGACCACGACTGCTAACTCCAAGTCATGGGTAGGATAGTTTTTCTCATAGGGCTTGTGCTGTCGAGAGGCATAAGCTACTACCTTATCTTCCTGCATCTGAACACACCCCAATCTATTGTTTGAAGCATCACTATAAATGGTATACTCCTTACCTTCCATTGGTAGCGTTAGGATTGGGGCAGTAGTTAGCTGCTGCCTTAGCTCTTGAAAAGCTTTCTCACATTTTTTGATCCACTCAAGCTTGTTCGCTTTCGTCAGCAGATTGATCAGGGGGTGAAGCTATTTTCGAGAATTCCTTAACAAACCTTCGATAATAACCTGCTAAACCCAGAAAGCTTCTAATCAAAGTGATGTTAGTAGGCTTTGACCATTCTGTGATTGCCTTCACCTTCTGGGGGGTCAACTTTGATTCCTTCTTTTGTAACTACATGTCCCAAGAACACCACTTCTTCTAACCAAAACTCGCACTTCTTTAATTTGCCATAAATTTTATGCCCTCTCAGGGTTTCTAACACCATCCCCAAATGGTTAGAATGTTTATCTCTATCCTTAGAATAGATACGAATGTCATCTATGAACACCACCACAAATTTATCTAGGTGGGGTCTGAAGACTCTATTCATAAGATCCATGAAGGTTGCGGGAGCATTGGTAAGGCCAAATGGCATCACTGTAAACTCATAGTGAACATACCTAGTTCTAAACGCAGTCTTGGAGATGTCATCAGGCTTAATCCTATGTTGGATGTACCTTGACCTTAAATCAATCTTAGAGAGGACTCCTGCTCCTTGCAATTGATCAAACCACAAAGGATATTTATTTTTGATGGTGATCTTGTTCAACTCGCTGTTGTCAATACATAACCTTAAAGTTCCATCCTTTTTCTTTACGAACAACACTGGGCACCCTAAGGTGACACACTTGGCCTAATAAAGCCTTTATGCAACAGCTCATGTAATTGAAGCTTCAGTTCCTTAAGCTCAGTTGGGGTCACACGATATGCCGCTTTGGAAATAGCTTGGGCGCCAGGGATTAATTCAATTCTAAAATCAATTTCCCTCTCTGGGGGTAATCCCGGTAACTCTTCGGGAAAAACATCCTCAAATTCACAAACTACAGGAATATTTCCAGCCTTCTCCTCTTTTTCTTTGGTGTCAATAGCATAACACCAATATCCCATACACCATTAACATAATAGCTTACTTGCTTTCATAGTAGAAATTGAGGAACAAGATTTTCCTCTCTCTGCCCATAGAAGAGTACTTCTCTCCCTTTTTCATATTTCAAAATGACCTTAAGATCCCCACAGTCATTCTTAGCTCCATAGGTGTGCAACCAATTCATTCTCAGAATGATGGCAAAATCAGACAAATCATATTGAATCAAATCCACAGAGAAGGTGGTTCCTTCAATGGTAATGGGAACAAGTTTACAGGAAATGGGGCATTCAATCACAGAATCATTGGGTAGCTTAATCCTATAATTGGTTTCAGTCCTCCTATCCTCTAGGTTCAATTGCATGGAAGATCGGGTGAATATAAATGAATAAGTAGCACCCGAATCAAATAATACACAAAATGGCTTTGAATTTAAAAAGAGAGTTCCAGTGACTACCGTACCAGAGGCGACAACTTCCTTCTTGTTCATTATATACGCCAGTCCTACTACTGCGGGCCTTAGTGGTGGGGCCCCTTGGTGAGGTGGGGCCAAGGGTTTTGCTGCACCTTTGTCTACAACCTTCATCCTTCGGGGGCATGCAGTAATAAGGTGTTCAGGGCTTCCACACCATATGCACTTACTAGTTCCTACTTGCCATTCAGGAG
>JACYFF010031954.1:51042213-51071859 GCA_017589665.1 Selenicereus undatus
TATATACCCAAGACTTCTTGTTTTGAACCAGTCATCTTGTCCAAGACATGTAGAGCTGCTATGAACACCAAGACTGCCTTGTTTGCTGGAGTTGTTCTTTGCATTGCTAGAAGAGCTGCTGTGAACATGCCTTACAACCAACTGTGAGATGGCGTTCTTGACTTGATGTAGAATCACCAATTTAAAACCTGTCTTAAGGACTTGTTCTCACATGTAGCAAACCAGTTAACACAGTAAAGATTACAAACACTAGTTAGGCCTGTTTGCAGATCATGTTTGGAGCAACATTACTAGGACACATTTTTACACTTGGATTTGTTATCATCAAAATATAATGACTCAACAAATTCCCCCCTTTTGATGATGACAAACCAAGTGACCATATTGACAAAACAACCATAAAATTACTGCTGATAGGGATTCACGTAAGTCAAGAGCAAGTCAAGAACAGGTTGGTCAGTTCATATTCATACATGTCAATGTCGATAGGTATCACCTCTTTTTCTTCCCCCTTTTGGCATCATTAAAAAGCAATAATAACAAATATAAAGGAGAAGGAATAACAAGCAAGAGAAACTGCAAATGGGATTTTCATTAATCAGCCAAGTAGTACAATAAAAACAAGAACAAGACAGAAACAGCCTAGACAATCAGGGAGCAGGGGGTGGTTTTGTCTGCAGGGGAGGAATACTAGGGGCAAGGGTGGATAGAAGAGCAAGTATGCATGACGCTTAGCAGAGAGGGCTTGTTCTTCAGCAAGAGCAGCCTTGACAGCGGAGAGCTCATCCTTGAGGCGAGCATTGTCCTCAAGAACAGCCTCTACCTTGGTGGATGGTTGCTCAGAAATAGGTGGTCGAGGTGGTCGACGACACTGTTTGGAACCGGACCCTTCCCCAAACTAAAAGCCACACCCTAGCAGAGTGTCAATCCCAATTGCATCTGTTACTTGGGCCTCCACTCGCCGTGTGAGCATTATTCCAAAGTGCTCAAACACCCTTGTCAGCAGAAACCCATATCCAAGATCATGAGCCCGGGTGGTGTTCGCAATTCGCCCAATGTGGCGAATCATGATTGCCGGAAGATTGATGGGTTCCTCTCTGTCCAATAAGTCGACCAGGCACTGATCAAAAAGGTCGGCTGAGTTTCTCCCTTAACCCCTTGGAATCACGTTCTTAATGACGAACATGAAAAGGAGTTGGTGGGGAGGAATCAGATCACCCTTTTTGACAGAGCAGGGTGTTCTCAGACCCTGTTTGTGACTTAGGCGTTTGGACACCTCCAGGAGCCTGGCTTGTTCCATGGCTGTTTTGTCTTCCCTCACATACACAGCAACACCTTGTGAGGGCACTCCCAGAATTTTCCCAAGTGTGGGCGCATCGACCCTGATGCCTTGCCCATTCACAGAACTTGTCACCATCCCTTCGGTGACTCTGCAGTTGGCGTAAAATTCAGCCAACTCGGGCACAGAACACCCCAACTGGGTGTTTGCAAACAACTCAAGCCAGCCTTGGGCTCGAAGCTTGGTCAAAAACACCCCCAGACCCTGTTCCTCAAAAAAACTGACAGACACTACCTTCCCCCTGACAACATTGCGCTTAAACAACTGCGCATGTTTGTCAGACATAGGAGAGAGAGTGGACTGCTTTGGGCGTTTGGAGGCAAGAACAGAGGTAGTAGTTTTTGGTAGGGGGGTTGTTCTTGGTTTTCTTTTGAGGGGTAGTTTTGCAGGAGAAGACTTCACAACAGGTTTAGTGGTTGTTTTTAGAGGGGCTTGATCTTCAGAGGACTCAGAAAACACCGGTGTCCCCTGTTTGAAGGTGGTGTCTTCAGAGTCAGAACTCGAGAACCCTTCAGTAGAAGAGGAGATCTCTTCGACAATGGGAACGGAGGGTTTAGAGGTTCTGGGGGTTGATTTGAAGACAATTCTCGCAGACTTGCGAGGAGGTTGAGAAGGAGGTGAAGAGGGAGTTAGAGAGGGGCGAGACCTTGGTTGTGGTCGTGTTCTTGGCGTTCGAGTGCGCCTAGCCACCATCTTTACCCTTTTCCTCTTATCTCCAGTTTGAGAGTCGAGAGGAACAGAGTCATCCCCAACAATGGTTTCTGGGTTCTCCAAGAATTGGTCTTGGAGGCCCGAAGAGCCAGCACATGCTGCAGAAGGAATGGGACAAGGGATTGTTCCCACATACACCATTAATTCCCAACCAAAGGGGTAGGGAATATCATTCAACCCAAGCCCAACACTTTTGGGGTTTAGCTGAGTGAGATACTCGAAGGTTTTGTGGATAATTGGGCGAGGAGGAGACGGAATTGAGAGTATACTCATGTTGTTACTCTTAGAGATTGATGAAGAAACAGGTTTGGGAGCCATTATCGCAAGGAGGATTTTCGGGTTTTGGGGGGTTTTTGCTAGGGTTTGAAAGCAAGAACAGAGGAGAGAGAGAGAGCAAGATGAAGAGGACAGACGCACGCAAGGCCGTTTTTTAAACTCCTCACCTGTCACGAAGGGTTACCTAGGGAACACCTAGAATTTTAGCAGGCAGCAATCAATAATAGCAATTAAGACATACCTGTTCGAGCCGCCTGTTCTTGAGCATGCTTTTCTCATCCCAAGGTCTGTCATGATTACTCTTTCTCCATCTCCCAAGACAGCAGTACATAATCATGAGAGTACACAGACTACATATATTCGCTAAGCACAGACCACAAAAAAATTACAAACAAGAGAGAAGAACAGGTATTATAGGGTGTTTTTCGTCAGTTTGATCTACCTCTGAGAACAGGTGTTCTCAGGGTGTTTTCACCAACCCCAGTTCCAGTCTGTTTCTCTCAAACTGATCTCTAGCTAGTGCCTTAGTGAATATATCAGCAATCTGTTTTTCCGTTGAGCAAAAATTCATAGAAATTAAGCCTTTTTCCACATTATCTCTTAGGAAATGATGTCGAATGTCAATATGTTTTGTCCTTTTGTGTTGACAAGGGTTTTTGGCAATGTTAATAGCGCTAGTATTATCACAAAAAATAGGAATGCGTCCAGTGTCAACACAAAAATCCTTGAGTTGTTGTCGTATCCACAACAACTGAGCACAACATGAGGCTGCCGCCACATATTCTGCTTCAGCTGTGGACATGGCAGCTGAATGTTGCTTCTTGGTAGCCCAAGATACCAAACAAGGTCCAAGAAAGTGAGCCATACCTGAGGTACTCTTTCTATCAACTAGGAAACCTGCATAATCAGCGTCAGCATATCCAACAAGATCAAGATTGCAACCTTTAGGGTACCATAGAGATAAATCAGGTGTATGGTTTAAATATCTTAGTATCCGTTTAATAGCCTTAAGGTGAGTCTCTTTAGGATTAGACTGAAAACGGGCACATAAACCAACACTAAAAACAATATCCGGTCTACTAGCAGTTAGGTATAGGAGTGACCCAATCATGCCCCTATAGACTTTCTCCTCAACTGAGGAAGTCCCATCATCCATAACCAACTTGGTTGAAGGAGAAATGGGAGTGTCTATAGGTTTGGCCGACTCCATCCCAAAACGCTTAAGTAGCTCCTTGATATACTTTTGTTGATGGATCATGGTGCCATTTGGAGTTTGCTTGATTTGTAAGCCCAAGAAGAAATTAAGCTCACCCATCATGCTCATCTCAAACTCACTCCTCATCATATTTGAAAATTCATGGCATAAATCATGATGAGTTGCACCAAATATAATGTCATCTACATATATTTGGACGATTAATAAATGTTCCCCCTTAGATTTTAGAAACAAGGTATTATCTACCTTGCCTCTTTTAAAATCATTTTCAAGTAAAAAGTTTGACAATCGTTCATACCAAGCTCTTGGAGCTTGTTTTAAACCATAAAGCGCTTTGTCAAGTTTATAAACATGATTTGGAAAATCACCATTTTCAAAACCAGGGGGTTGTTTGACATACACCTCTTCTTTAAGGTATCCATTTAGGAATGCACTTTTCACATCCATTTGATATAGCTTGATCTCCATATGAGCTGCAAAGGCTATTAAGATTCGGATAGCCTCAATTCTTGCAACTGGTGCAAAGGTTTATTCATAGTCGATTCCTTCTTCTTGATTGTATCCTTGAACCACCAGCCTTGCCTTGTTCCTAGTGACTGTTCCTGACTCATCTAGTTTGTTTCGGAACACCCACTTGGTTCCAATGATTGTTCTTTCTGCAGGTTTAGGAACAAGGTGCCATACTTTGTTTCTTTCAAATTGGTGAAGCTCTTCTTGCGTAGCCGTGATCCAATCTGAATCTGCAAGGGCCTCATTCACACTTTTTGGCTCAATGTTAGAAAGAAACGCATAGAAAGCACAAAAATTCTTAAGTTTAGATCTAGTTTGCACTCCAGTATTAATATCTGACAAGATTTGATCAAGAGGATGCGAACTATGGTGCTTCCATGATCTTGAATTGATTAGATTCACATACCCATGTTCTGGTCATATAGGATCAGGTTCAAGAACTTCTCCTGATCCTGTTTCAGTGCCTGTTTGCAAGCTGGTTCCTGAGGAACATGGTTCCGAACAGGGTTCAATGGTGTTTCCCCCTGTCTGGTATTCACTTTGCATGCTGTTTTGAGGAACACCTTCTGTACCTGTTTTCTCCAAGGTGTTCTCACCTGGTTTCTCATGGTTCAACAATTCCTTTTGGACAAGACCTAATTCAAACTCTTCTTCCTGTGCATCATTCTTATTCACAGTATTAGTTTCATCAAAAAGCACATGCACACTTTCCTCAACACACAAGGTTCTTTTGTTAAAGACTTTGTATGCCTTGCTGTGAGAAGAATAACCAATAAATATTGCCTCATCAGTCCTAGGATCGAACTTTCCCAAAGCATCTTTCCCATTATTATGCACAAAACACTTACAACCAAAAGTTCTCAAGTGCATAATATTAGGTTTTCTGCCTTTGAAGAGTTCATAAGGAGTTTTGTTCAACATGGGTCTGATCATACATCTATTCATAATATAGCACGATGTGTTCAAAGCTTCTGGCCAAAAGTTCCTAGGAAGACCACTAGCAACAAGCATTGTTCTAGTCATATCTTCTAGGGTACGATTTTTACGCTCAACCACCCTATTCTGTTGGGGTGTTCTTGGAGCCGAGAAGTTGTGATCAACACCATGCATATTACAAAAATTTGTAAACTTTACATTTTCAAATTCAGTACCATGATCAGACCTCAAGCTAACCAATGAGTGTCCTACTCTCTTTTCAACCCTTTTTAGAAAAGCAATAAAGTTTTCAAACCTTTCATCCTTGGAAGCCAAGAATAGGGTCCAAGTAAATCGAGAGTAGTCATCCACTATGACAAGCACATACCTCTTCCCACCTCTACTTACTATCCTCATGGGACCACATAGATCAATGTGTAATAATTCAAGAGGTCGGGTGGTGCTTACACACTTTTTAGACTTTAAAGAAGATCTGGCTTGTTTTCCTTTTGCACAAGCTTCACATACCTTGTCATCATTATACTTGATGGAAGGTAGTCCAACAACCAAGTCCTTGGAAACAAGTTTGTTTAGCAAGGACATGCTTGCATGACCTAGTCTCTTGTGCCATAGCATTATATCATCATTTAATGCATTTAAACAAGTCAGACTCTTTTGGGGAAGAGTGGAAATATAAACTTTATAGACATTTTGACATCGCTTCCCCCTTAATACAACATCTCCTGTGTTGTCATTCACAACCAAGCAACGTGTTTTTGAAAACAATACTAGGTTGTTCTTGTCACACTGTTGGGACACACTTAGCAAATTGTGCTTTAACCCATTAACTAAGTGCACATTATCAATTGAGTGGGAGAGAGTTTTACCAATATTACCTATACCGACAATTGTCCCAGATTTGCCGTTTCCAAATGCTACACTCCCACCATTCAAAGCTGTAAGTGAGAGAAAATTTGATCTTTAACCAGTCATGTGCCGTGAACACCCACTATCGACATACCACAACTGCTTGTTTTCAAGGGTGTTTGTGGGGTTGTTCGTAAGGTTGTTTTCTCTCACTTCAACCTGCAAAACAAATCACGGGTTAGTTTTGGGAACCCAGATCCACTTGGGTCCCATTCTTTTAGATAAATAAATCTCATCTTTTCTAATCCAGATTTGTTTCACATGCTTTTCATTCTTTTCATTGGCATGTTTTCTTAAAGGGAAGGTGTATCTATAATGACCCGTTTTCCCACAATGAAAGCAAACAATATTTTCAGGTAATTCAACATACTTCCTATGTATGGGATAAACGGTCCATTTAGGCTTATAACCAAGTCCCTTTTTGTTTCGACTGTGGTGAGTGTTTAACCAATCAAGGGCTTGTGAGGACTTGTTCCAACGCTTGGTCGTGGCAAGTTCGGTTTCCAGTTTTTCTATATTAACATGCAAGCTCTTGTTCTCTTTGAGCAAGTCTTCAACCATTCCTTCCACCTCAAAGAGTTTTTCTTCCACTCGAGTATAATCTCCTTCTTTTATAAAGAGATTTTCTTTGAGCATGTTAATATTTTCATGTAAACCAAGTTTTTCATTTTTAAGAATTTCATTTTCAAGCTCTAGGTCACAAACTTCTCTTTTTAGATCAGCACAGGTGTCTATCACATTATATAGAAGTTCTTCTAAAGTAGCTTTGTTAAGACCATGTACCTTGTTCTTGAGATCTGTGAAGCTGATTGTTGATTCATCATCTGAATCTGAGTCACTTTGTGCCATCAGTGCTACGACCTCTTCTTCAGCTTCAGGTTCTCCTTCATCTTCAGAGGAATCTCCCCAAGCAGCCAGCATAGCTTTCGAGAATTGCTTGCCCAGATTGTTGACAGGGTGTTTTCGACCCTGTTTTCGAGGTTGTTCGGGCATCTGATCTTCTCGAAGCAGATGGCAGTTTTTGACTAAGTGATCTGGTTTGCCGCACTTGAAACACCCTATAGGTTGATCTTTGGGGGTATTTCTGGACTTACTGAATTCTTTTCTTTTGTTGTTTTCCTTGACCTTTTTGAAGAATTTCTTGAATTTTCTGGACATTAGGGCCATGTCTTCATCTTCAAGGTCAGAGTCAGTGTCCTCATGTGCTTTCAAGGCAAGCCCACGATCCTTCTTTTGCTCCTCTTTCTGTTGTGAGTTTTTCCGGAGTTCATAGGTTTGGAGATTACCAATCAACTCGTCAAGGGTGATTTTGTTCATGTCTTTAGCCTCTTGGATGGCTGTCACTTTGGCCTCCCACGTACGAGGTAGAATTCTAAGGATCTTCCTCACCAACTCTTCAGTGGTGAAGGATTTTCCCAAGGATTTTAACTCGTTCGTTATGTGGGTAAACCGTGTATACATATCCATTATAGTCTCACGATCACCCATATCAAACAACTCATATTGTTGCATAAGTAGCTCAATTCTAGATTGTTTAACTTGACTCGTACCTTCATGAGCAACTTGCAAGGCGTTCCAGATAGCTTGGGCTGATTCACACTCAGAGATGCGAGTGTATTCATCGGGTCCTAGGCCAAAATAGAGTAGCTTCTTGGCCTTTGCATTTTTCTCCATTTTCTTGTAATCTTCAGAGTCAAAATCTTTTGGTTCCTTGGAAACTTTCTTGCCATCTTCAAGTATTTTGTAGGGAACAAGGGGCCTGTTCTTGATGAGCATCCATAACTCATAGTCTTCTGCCTGAATGTAGTTCTCCATCCTGTTCTTCCACCAACTATAATGTTGGCCGTTGAAATAGGGTGGACGAGTGATGGATTGTCCTTCAAGAATGCCTTGTGGTGTACTCATTTTCAGAATCTCTCAAGGTGTTAGCCTTGTTGTGAGAGAACCTACTCTGATACCACTTGTTAGATCTTAGAGTATCCTACCACAAGAGGGGGGTGAATTGTGGTGTCTGTTTTTCACGTTATATATGACAAACACCTCTGTGACTTGTTTGCAGAGGGTGTTTTCAGATGTAGCAAGAGCGAAAATTATCAAGATAGATGCGGAAATTAAAGCACACACAATTTTCACGTGGAAAACACCTCTAGCCCAACTGAGGTGTGAAAAACCACGACCTACCTCGTGTAGGATTTAACCACTTCACTAAACCGGGCTTAACACGTTACAATTGTAACACACCTTGTTACAACCTTGCAACCACGTAATGTCCTTCTCAAGGCAGATTACACCACGTCCAAATCTCACCAGATTGGACACGTCCAAAGTCCACACGACTAAGGACCACTCACTCACTTTTCTGATCCAAGATCAGGGTTGAAAACACCTTATTGGGGGTGCTTCTCACTAAGTAGATGTAAGGTACACTGAAGATCCTATTATGCCAATGGTTTGAAAACTCAATTTAACACAGCTTGTCACGGTTTTCTTTGCGAATTGAAGCTCAAGAAATCTTTTCTTACCTTTGAGTAAAAACTGGGTTTTCAGAAATTTTTCTTTTTACCACACTGTGTTTTCTCAATGGCTGTTGTGTCTACAAAATGGGAGAGAAGAGCTAAGCTTTTAACCAAGAAAATCAACGGTAAAGAAATCAAGGAAGTTGCTGAGAATCTGCCAAGTATGGTATCAAAGGAGATTTCCAAGCAAAGGATTTTCCAAACGGCTAGTGGATAAGAAATATCCAAAATAAAAGGGATTTGTTTCTAAAAGATAAAAACTTATCCTCTCGTTTGAAATAGCCGTGGAGAATTTCAAATAAGGAACCAGAAATCTCAACTTTGAAATTTGAATAAATCACTTCCTAAAATATCGGTGATAAAGATCTTTTGGTTTTGGAAAATATTTAGCAACACAATTTTGGCAAATCTGCCATAATAACTCGTATCTCAAAAATATCCTATCCTGGGATTTTAAGAAAGTATTTTAGAGCTTTTGGCCAACCGAAATAAATTTTTCCAAAATAATCGAGCATAGCCGTTTCTGTTCAGAAACACCCTAGGCACCCTGTTTGCAGGGTTGTTCGCAACTGGTGTTCTGAAGCGCTTAGTGCAACTGCCGATTCAAGAGGTGTTTAAAATGATGTTTTCAATATTGGCATATTAACAAGAGTCTAAATAAATAAATAAAACCTATATACCCAAGACTTCTTGTTTTGAACCAGTCATCTTGTCCAAGACTTGTAGAGCTGCTGTGAACACCAAGACTGCCTTGTTTGCTGGAGTTGTTCTTTGCATTGCTAGAAGAGCTGCTGTGAACATGCCTTACAACCAACTGTGAGATGGCGTTCTTGACTTGATGTAGAATCACCAATTTAAAACCTGTCTTAAGGACTTGTTCTCACATGTAGCAAACCAGTTAACACAGTAAAGATTACAAACACTAGTTAGGCCTGTTTGCAGATCATGTTTGGAGCAACATTACTAGGACACATTTTTACACTTGGATTTGTTATCATCAAAATATAATAACTCAACATAAAGCAAGATCGGCCAAACTCTATAACTTTAACAATCCTAAGGATCATTTTAATATGTGTCAAAAGTGTCATCCTCCTCCTCAATGGAATCGAATCTGTTGTGAATCATATCCATGTCAAAATCCTCCTTATGGCCTATCTCTACATCTCTAGCCCCTCTTAAAGGTGCTCCTTAGCTTGGGCTCCTCGGACTCCTCATTAGAACTCACCTCAATTAGCTTAGGGGAATCTAGTGTACCCACCAACACGTGGACCTTTTCAAAGGCCCTAAAACCCTTAAATGAGAATGAATCATCCTGCAAGCCAAACTATTGTAAGGAAGTAGGGGGCTGTTGGGGCGTTGCTTGTGCTAGTGATCGTGAGGGTGCCAGCCCCCTTAGTAACAGGAGGTGAAATAAAAGGGGGAGCTGGAACAAAAAGAGAAGGTCTATCTATTGCAGGGAAGATGTTCGGTAGTGTCCTATAGGTGATGCCCCTCTACTCCAACTCCTCCCTCAATAACAGCTCTATAGTCACCATAGTCCATGCCCTTAACATATAAAACCTACCCTCATCAAAGCCCATATCTCCAATAATCATAAAGTCATGGTACCATAACATAACATATTAAAGCGGTCGTAACAGGTAAGGACCATAAGAGTCTACATGTACAAACCAACACACTATGGAACTCTGAGAATAGATCCTATATGTAGGCCACTATACTTGTGTGTCAGAGAGAAATATATGCAGCCACGGAAGTTCCTGGTAACATGTTGATAGCACATGGGTCAAGGAGGGCACCGGGGTAGTCTATCTATGGCAGAAAGAAACACAAGGAAAAAGGGCATGTCAGGTTTGAGTATGCTTTTAGAATGACCCAATCATAATTTGCAACCTAACTCTCAAACACCCCTACTGCTCGCAATGATTTGGAGATATGGCTCTAATACCACAAATATAATGCCCGCAATCCCGAAATACCTAATTATCTTAATCTAATAGTTTATGACTTATAGTAACAGTGGAAGTTTTTCAACCGGTGACGTTACCACTGTCTTGAAATGGATAAGGCTTCTCTCGAACTATTTTCTTTGAATTATTTTCACATTCGCTAATTCCACCAAAGCCAAAGGTAAGGAAGCACATTCACCAAACTATTCAGTTACAGTATAAATTACAACTTATTTAGGGGTTTATAAATTACAACTTATTTAGGGGTTTCTCTGAACCTAACATTTTAGCACACTTGTCAAAAAAAATCATACAGGCGACATACCCTCCTAATAACCTCTAGCTCTCATGCTAGGTTGGAATTCATTGTGAGTTTCTATATAGCGAGCCAATAGTAAAAGTACCCAGGCCCTCTTCCTACCTTCTGACTCGCTCGGAGGGGGACTATTTACTGATCCCATACCTAAAACAGAAAAAATAAAAATATTTCAAAAAGTGAACTGAAGCCGAATATGTATATTTATATACCGTAAAACAAACTTCATCTTGAAATTACCTGGGTGCCCCTAATTCTAATCATTTTAGTTCCAAACAAGAGATGAAGAATGTGAGTAAAATTGCTGCTCTAGTTATTATCAGGGAGTGGAACCTTTGTCTACATTTGCGCGATCAATGAGAGAGGTGCACTTCACCTAACTCGATCGAAAAGCCTGAAATGAAGCCACAGATATAAACTGAGGGTTGTAAGCCGTGATAATTAACACTCATAGGGCCACTTAATTAGGTGACAAAATATTTTTTCAAACTAATTCATTGCATGAAATTTGTATAATTTATGAAGCATATGAGTTTTTGAAGAGCACAACTAATAAATATACTTGGAGTTCTTAAAATCTCCCCACTTGTATAAAAAATAATTGCTGTTGGCATTAAAATGATAGAAATGGCCACTTTTTTACTCAAGAATTACGTGCAAACACACACACACACACACACACACACACACACAGAGGTGTGTGTGTGTGTGTACATGTATGTGTGTGTGAATGTCTACACACACACACACACACATGTGTGTGTGTGTGCGTGCGTGTACGCACGTGTGTGTATATATATATATTTGCATGTCTATATGTATATGTATATATATATTGTTCAATAAGAAATTATTATATTTTATACCCTTTTATTATCTAATATTTGCTCGAAATAAATTATTAATTATGATTTTAATATATATTTTGCATATTTTGTAGGAATTTGAAAATTAGAAGAAAATGGCTAAACTATTTGCCATAAGGAGAAAAAGACAGATTGGATCAGTTTTAGAAATATGAAGAAGCAAGCCCTTCCTAGCAACCCAACATCGCGAAACCCAGTCTTTAGCGGCCCAGCAGCCCAGTCTGAAATCTATCCTTTCCTTTCACTTTCCCAGCTCTGATGGGCCTGTTCTACTGCCCATGTGTGCGGTCCAAGTCTGACTCCAGTCTCCTTCTCTCTTTCTCATGGGCCCAGCCGAGTTCTTCTCTTTCTTTCCCCTTTTCTCCTCTTTTTCTTTTCTCTTTCGAGCCTGGCCTGGTTCGGCCTTATTCTTTTCCCAGCCCAGCTTCCTCACTTAAGTGAGGCACGTGATTCCCAACCCCACTCCCCATTCACTTCTTCCTCATCATCTGCTCCTTCGAATCCCACCCCAGAACCTGGCTGCCCGAAATATGGCAACCGAATAGGGCTCTTCGTCTCCCTCAGGGCAGCCATGGCATTTCCAATTCCCGGTCTCTTCATCTGTCCTTCATTTCGCGTCTCTCTCTCTCTCTTTCTTCATTCATAGTCCATCATTAATCGTCAGCACTCGGACGTTTCGAAGCAATTGAAGGAGGACGAAGAGTCGAATGGAGGCTACAAAAAAATCGAGGGGGGGTTCGAGAATGGGGAGAAGCATACTAGCATAGGTCGAAGCAGAAATTAGGGGTAGAGTAGGTTATTCCAGTTTCCAAATTTCCTTGTTTTCGTTTCCAAATCTAGTTTTAGGCAAGCAAAGTAGTGTAATTTGATTTCGGGTTGTTCAATTTGAGTTGAAGTTTGCAGTTTGGAGGTTTCAGTTTCTTGGGTTTTTGAATTTGTCTTTCTTCAATTTGTTCCCTTTTGTTTCAATTTTTTTTTTTCGTTCTGATCTTCAGTTGAGTTTTTCTCAAGCTTCATACTCAAATTCAGGAAAGAACAAGGCTTATGCGACTGTCCCAAGGCTCGATTGCTATTCGTTTGTTTGCTTCATTTCGCTGACTTGCTAAACTGACAATTGCGGCAAAGTGTTGATGGGTTAAAAGCACATGAATTAATCTTGTTCATTTAGCCTATTAATTTGTGGATTTCGAATCATGAGATTTGGTTAATTTTCCTTGAGGATCGACACCCGTTGGCGTTACAACGATAAACCGTGCGCTTGCGGAAAATCACAACAAGTTTTTGGCGCCGTTGCCGAGGATGGCGCTGTAAAATTTGGTTGCCTCGAGTCGTAGTTTAGTATTAGCGTCGTTTTTGTTTTAATTTTAGAGTTGTGATTTTTAGTTTAGTTGAGTCGTTAATTCGTTTTGAAATTTTAGTTTAGTTTTAATTTTGAATTTAGTTAGCATTTTGATTTTTGATGTTTGTCGAGATTAGATTTAGATTTTATTGTTTGCTGAAAAAACAGCACTAACGCATTTGGTTTATGTGTAGCAAAAGAAGTAGAACTGATCTAGATATATAAAACAGTGCAGATTTTTCATTACTTTTAGCTTCTGTTCGACTTTTCTGGGTGAATTCTGGTATGATTTTTGCTATTTTGATATTTTTCCTAGATTTAGCATAATGTTTAGAGTTTTGTGAATTTTTGTAGAATTTTTGGAATTGCCATGATTTTTCTGTGAATTTTTGACTTAATAATCTGTTTGCATTTTGCTGCACTGTTCGGGGACAGAAAAAATTCAAGAAAAAATATGCTTATGTCCCTTGTGATTGTGTGGAATTTTCTATCTATTTAGTTCTGATTTTGGGAGTTTTATTTTCTGTTTTAGTTTTATTCTTTAGATTTAGCTTGTTTAGGTTTTAGTTTATTTTCTATTTTCTTTTAGTTTCAATTGTGCTTTTGTTTTTGTTTTTGTTTTAGATTGAGTTTATTTCTATTTTCGTTTTTGTGTGTCAACAAGACAAAAATGTAAAAAAAATGCTCTTCTTTTGTCTTTGTGTTCATTTTATATTTTGTGTGTTGTTTGAGTCATTTTGGTCTTTCTTTTATTTTGGTAGCACAGTTTTATTTTTGTTAGTTTATTTTGTTTTGTTCACTTAATTATTTAAGTCTTTTGTTTTTGTTTTAGTCATTAGTTTGTAAATAGTGTCCTATATTTATTTTCTTTCCTAAAAAAAAGTTAAAAAAATTTAAAACTTGAAAATCCAAAAAAAATTGAAAAATTCTTAAAATTGAAAAAAAATACTAGATTCAAGAATGCTAGTTTTAAATTTCCCACAATTCAAGCATGAACCTTTCTGGAGCTATTTATCGCAACTTAATCATTATCGTGCTCAATTGCATTAAAATTTTGAAAAATGAAAAATTTGTCAGGTCATTACTGTGGGTCTGAATTCTGAATCTTGGGGTTGTATTGAGTCCATTTATCCTGGAGGTGTATTAGAATTGTTATCTAAAACTCAATATGAAGTTTGGGATTTCTTTGAAAAATTAGTTGGGATACTTAAGAGTTTGAACAAGCTAAAAATAATTTTGGTTACCCACTTCATAGTGAGTCTGTTATTCCTATTAGTTCTTACCCTCAGGATCATTTTATAGATTCACATGACCCCTCTTATTCTTGTGTGTCCCCTGTGTTGTGCGAGTATTGTGAATCTTCTGACCATGATGTTCTTACTTGCCCTTTTCGTGCTTATATTATGCTCTACTTGTGCAAGTGTGGAAAAGATGATAAATGAATTGACCGATAGAATGATAAAAAAACATGAAAGTGAGAATTGCTGAATATTCTCGATGTTTTAGTAGGGTGGATACTAATTTACAAAAGTCTGACTCTAGTTTAGGATCTCCTAAATCTGAAGTTAGCCTTTATGATGATTTTAATCCCTCTTATCTTGCTAGGCCTAACTTGAATTTTGACATGTCTTTGCCTAATTTAGAACAAGAGGGTGCCTTCCCTACGTCTCTATCACCTGACCATGTACCTCACACTAGCTCACATAAGGATGTCACTGATGATGTCCTAGTTCCTACCGACCCACCCACCACTTTGAATAACTTTTATGAGATTCAGGAGGGTGAAGACCTTGTGAGAGCTAGTGAATTAGATCTGAGCATCAAGTCTAACATTGAGCATCGTGATTTAGATGATTCAAAGGATATTTTATAAGAGTCATGTGAAGAGACACTTGAACCCACTAAATTGGAATTTAATGATGATATTCTTTCGATAGAATATGAGTCTTTTTCATATGGGTTTGATGTCAATGTGGGTTTGGATGTGGATTTGTGTGCTGAGTATGAATCTTTTTCTTTTGACCCTATCCAAACTGACTTCCTTTTTGAATCTCACAAACCTAAATTTATTGAGTCTAAGAGTGTTGCCAATAAGAATTTTGATTTACACCAGACTCCTACGCACATTGAACTCAAAGGACTTGTGAACTTAAGACCCACTATTTTTCCTAGACTGCTCATTCATGACGATCACATCTCTAGGTTGATGACCAAATTGATGGCACATTATGAGTATGTCTGCCTCTTTTCTAATTGGCCTATACATTTGAAAGTTGAAACGGGCCCTTACCGGTGCTTTATTACCTTTGGTGGATGTACTTTATTTGGCGCCAACTTCCTTATTTCTTCTGCATTCATTTTATCGGGAGTTGGTCTTCTGTATTTGACAAACTGCTATGTGCTCTAACGAGTTTTGATTTAAGTAGCGATGTTTCATTCGATATGGGGTGGCTGATGCTCCATATGCTTCTATTTGAGCGTAAATTTCCGGAGGCATAGCATAGGTGTAATTCTACACCTGACAAGGTATAATCGTTCATCTTTATCTCCTCTTTTTAATTTTGTTTTCTTTTGTATATATTTCTTGCTTTGTTTTATTTTTAATAACGTCTTTTTGTTTAGCTTCTTCTCACGTTCCTTTCTTTTTGAGTCTTCTTTTCTTTCTGCATATTTATTTTTCTTTTTGGTTGTGTTTTATGTTTCTTTTCACTCCCAATGAGGACATTGTGAGGTTTAGGTGTGGGGGTAGGGGAACTTTGAAAAAGTTTGAAAAAAAATTTGAATAATCCTTTAAGAAAATGAAAGCAATTGAAAATTTGTAAATCCTTAAAAAAAACTTGAAAAAAATTTGAAAATCCAAAAAGATTTTGCTTTGTTTTTGGGGAACCTTTGTACTTTTCTACTCAACTTAAATCCCCTGTGCTTTGATTGTTAGCTTGTATTGAAGCATGATGTGCAGATTAGGTCTCCATCCTCGGTGTGTCATTCTTAGATCTAATTCTAAACCCATTTCTGCATTATTGATGTGTAATCTACTCCCTATTTATATCATCTTCATTGTCTTAAGGTCTTAATTTTCCATGATCGGCTCTCCCACTTGTTTTTGGCACAATTACTTTGGTTTTAATTCAAAAAAACTGAGAAAAAAAAGAAAAAAGATGAAAATGAGAAAAAAAAGACAAATGGAAAAATGCGGGAAATGAAATAAAATTTGGAATGACAACTATCCCTTTGAGGCATGCGCTACTGGGCCTTACCCCTTGAGGCATGTGCTACTGGGTGTTACCCTTTGAGGCAATACTGCTATTGGGAAAGCTTGCTTCCAATGCTAATAAATTAATAATGCAATTTGTGTCAGTCGAGTGGGATTCAGTTTGATTTAGGTTTCCTAAGCCCTAAGATGATGATACACTTGCACACGAGCACTGGGATGGATTCAAAGTCTCAATGTACAGTTGAGTGAAAAATTAACTGCTTTGATGTCATCCATGGGGTAGAGAGCCTAGATGAGTACATTTTGTTTATATGCATGCCACTATATTTGCTACATGAGTGATTTAGTTGATTAGAATGTATATATATCTTTCGCCAGTTTTGTACATATTAATTTTGGAAAAACAAAAACCAAAAAGCTTTTTGAGTTTCATTTATGTTTTCTTTTATAGATTTTGTGGGTATATCTTTTGCAAACCCTCACAAGACCTTACTCGTCTACTAGGGGTAACCTAGGGGTTTAAAGGGCCTGTTGCACGTGCTAAGTGCAACCGTGATTCCTACGAAAGTAAGTTAGGATTTTGTTTTATTTAATTCTAGGAGTTTTAGTTTTGTTTTACTCGAGGACGAGCAAAACTTAGGGGGGGTATTTATTCAACCAAAAATTATGATATTTTATACCCTTTTATTATCTAACATTTGCTCGAAATAAATTATTAATTATGATTTTAATATATATTTTGTATATTTTGTAGGAATTTGAAAATTAGAAGAAAATGGCTAAACTATTTGTATAAGGAGAAAAAGACAAATTGGATCAGTTTTGGAAATATGAAGAAGCAAGCCCTTCCTAGCAACCCAACATCGCGAAGCCCAATCTCTAGCGGCCCAGCAGCCCAGTCTGAAATCTATCCTTTCCTTTCACTTTCCCAGCTCTGATGGGCCCGTTTTACTGCCCATGCGTGCGGCCCAAATTCAACTCCAGTCTCCTTCTCTCTTTCTCACGGGCCCAGCCGAGTTCTTCTCTTTCTTTCCCTTTTTCTTCTCTTCGAGCCTGGCCCAGTTTGGTCTTATTCTTTTCCCAGCCCCCTCCCCATTCTCTTCTACTTCATCATATGCTCCTTCAACTCCCACCCCAGAACCTGGCTGTCCGAAATAGGGACCCAAACAGGGCTCTTAGTCTCCCTCAGGGAAGCCATGGCGTTTGTAATTCCCGGTCCCTTCATCTGTCCTTCATTTCGCTTATCTTTCTCTCTTTCTTCATTCATACTCCATCATTAATCGTCAGCACTCGGACGTTTCGAAGCAATTGAAGGACGATGAAGAGTCGAATGGAGGCTACAAAAAAATCAAGGGGGAGTTCGAGAACGGGGAGAAGCAAAGCAACGTAGGTTGAAGCAGAAATTAGGGGTAGAGTAGGTTATTCCAGTTTCAAAATTTCTTTGTTTTCATTTCCAGATCTAGTTTTAGGCAAGCAAAGTAGTGTAATTTGATTTTGGGTTGTTCAACTCGAGTTGAAATTTGCAGTTTGGAGGTTTCAGTTTCTTGGGTTTTCGAATTTGTCTTTCTTCAATTTGTTCCCTTTTGTATCAGATTTTTTTTTTCCGTTCTGATCTTCAGTTCAGTTTTTCTCAAGCTTCATACTCAAATTCAGGAAAGAACAAGGCTTATTTGACTGTCCCAAGGCTCGATTGTTGTTCGTTTGTTTGCTTCGTTTCACTGACTTACTAAACTGACCATTGCATCAACATGTTGATGGGTTAAAAGCACATGAATTAATCTTGTTTATTTAGCCTATTAATTTTTGGATTTCTAATAATGAGATTTGGTTAATTTAGCATTTAGTTTTAATTTAGAATTTTTGGTAATCTAATTTCACAACCATCCCTAAGGATCAACACCCATTGCCGTTACAACGATCAACCGTGCACTTGCGGAAAATCACAACATATATGTGTGTATGTGTGTATATATGTATGTATGTATGTATGTATGTATGTATGTATGTATTCATGGATGTATGTATGTATGTATGTATGCATACATATATGCATGTGTGTGTGTGTGTGTGTGTGTATATATATATATGTCTATATGTATATATACATACATACATATGTATATATACATACATACATACATATATATATATATATAGATATATATATCTATGGTTTTGTGTGTGCGTATGTGTGTGCACGCCCGTGTGTATGGTTAGTAGAGTTTTAAGTAATTTTTAAACCCTTCTATTAACTATGTCCTCAATAATAGTTTATAAATTTTCCCTTCATATTTTTGTTAATTTTTTTATTAACCATTATCATTATTACAGTTACAATTGCTATTACTATTATTATTATTAATAACTCTATTGTCCTCATTATTGTTTTGATTATTATTAGTATTACTATTACCATTATTGATTATTTGCATTAGTTATGCCATGCTCTGATCTTACATTATGGTTGTTATTGTTATTATTGGCATTGTTGGTAATACTAGTGCTACTTTTGCTCTTATGGGCGTTAATATTGTCTACTTGATCACTGTTAACATAAAACGTTGTTGGCATTAGCGTCAGTATGATTATTATTATTGTTATTAAAGATAATAATAATAATAATAATAATAATAATAATAATAATAATAACAATAATAATAATAATAACAACAACAACAACAATAATAATAATAATAATAATAATAATAATAATAATAATAATAATAATAATATTATTATTATTATTATTATTATTATTAGTTTTATTACTTTACTTTTGAAGTGGTTTAGGCTATGCACCTTCAATAGCAATTTTAAATTATTTTCGGTGTTATTTATATACTTTTAGGTCAAAAATGGGAAATGTCCACTTTTTTAACCTTTAAGTAAACATCGGTTTCCATTTGTTTGATTTAAGCTACTTTTGTTGTAGCACTCCCAACCAATTTATAGGTAAATGAAATTTTCATTTATCCATTGAGTCTCAATGCCCTCAAATAATTCATTCACACTAATCAAATCATTAATCTCATCACCAAAATCCATTTATAATAACCAACCCCTTCCCCCCCCCCCTCCACCATGATCTTCTTGATTACCATTTAAATTTACACAATTTTTTTGCTTTCCATTCAACTCCTTCGAATAAATTAAGAGCACTTAAACTTACACATCTTTTAAAAGAAAGTTCTGAGTCCATACAAATTACTAAGCTTTGTATCAACCAACTAAGTTAAGAGCGCTTAAACTTACACATATTTTAAAAGAAAGTTTTGAGTCCATAAAAATTACTAAACTTTGTATCAACCAACTAAGTTAAGAGCACTTGTTTGACTAATAGTTTAACACATTATTAGGTAAGGCTACCTCTAGACTTTTTGGTCAATGAAGTTAGTCTAATTCTATTTATTGCTTTATTTAGTTAGAGTCCAAATTTAAACTTTCTATTGTGCTTAGCAAATTTCGAAAGTGCAAACATGATAGTTCAATCTAGTCTTCCTGGAATCGACTTTAAGACACTACATTACCATATATGTGCAATTGTGGTGATCACTTACTCAAGCCTAATAGATGATAGGTGATCTGTATGCTTTTAGGTTTCACCTTACTCAAGCTTAAAGATACTAGGTGCTTAGTATGGTTTTAGGTTTCACCCTAGGTGCAAAGCAACTAAGCTCTATAACTTAAGCTTTGCCGATGACCTTCTATTATTTTATTGAGCTGATTTGGTTAGTATTAAGTGTTTAATTATTGCATAGCAATTTTCAAAATGCTCTAGACTAGAAGCTAATTTCGATAAATAACAAATTGTTTTTGCTGGTATGGATAAGGGGCCATAACCGTAATTACTCTCCATCAGTTCTAAAATAACCACTTGCCCTTCAAGTATCTTGAGGTTTTGCAAAACCTCAAAGTTTGAATAAAGGTGATTTGTCAAATTATGAATGATAGAATTACTTCTTAGAATAACATATGGCTTATCAAAAAGCATAGTGAAGGTGTAACTCGTTAACATTGTCCCATCGAACAATTTTTTTTTATATCGTGGGTAGATATTATTTTTCCCTATATTAGTGTTGAAGAAAGAGAATTAAATATGCAGGATGTTTCTGTCGAATTTTGATGTAGTTTGTAGGAGAGAATAATTTAATTTTTGATACCTTGAACTATGGCTAAATAATATTTAGCTCTGAGAATTGAGAAAGTGAGCAAACTACTCCCGTAAACTACGTAAAAAGTAACTTTGCAATCCTTTTTCTTAGTTTTATGGGACAAAAAATTATACTATGAATGCAAATAGAGTACAATATGTATTTTTAATAAATATTACAATCTACTACTTATACCTGAAATATTATATTTTCTATGCTTATAGGAACACAATGCTTAGTATGATAATAAACCTTAATTAGAGAGTTTTGACCATTACCTAAACTTAGTGGGTGATGGACCTTAACATTCCTCTAATTTCCAGTGTATAGAGATTACAATTCTTAACCATGCATTTCTTAGATTAGGTGCAACACAGACCTATTTAATTTCCTACCTCGGACTATAGTCACTAATTAAGTTTTGATTTTTTTAAAGGATAGTACAACTGTAATAAAAAAATTCTAATATTTAAAACATAATGTCCGATTGCATAACGTTTTCTCCTGGGAAAGTCCTTTTATTGAAAGCTTATAAGTGGAAACATTAAAACTGAAAGATTGAAGAGAGAATTAAATTATTTAAATAATTAGAGATGCTTGCTTCAGACAAAAGGAGAAACCTAACTTCTGTTCAGCTGTAGTATGCTAAAATGGGTGTGTTCCTTTGCAACACTTAGCTTCTCTTTTTATAGTGGAAATGCAATACATAGATGCCCTATGAGTTATGTTGTACACACTATCATAGGATATCTCACATGGCTATAGTGGATCATATTATTATACTCACTTGACATACTGATCAGATAATACATAATAATGCAACTAGTTTTATAGAAAATGAACTACTGACAAGACTAGTCATCCATTGCATACCTTCTCCAATTAGATCTTGAAGTACAACAATATCTAGATAATCATCAGAATCTTCATCACGTTCAAAATGGTGTGGATTGCATTTTTTAAAGTAAATCATGTGGATATCTCTTTCATTTTTCTAGTAAGCATTTTGTAGACCCGATGTCAATGAGATAATCAAAAACATCTTTTCAAATAGGTCCTCTGACTTTTATAGACTTGCTGAACTCACAATGATAGACAAAAGTAGTTTTTTCATAATGCATTAGTATCTTCCCTTACTTTATCACTATCTCCACATTGATTATAAATGTTATTAAAACCATTAGGTCTTACTAAAGAAGGATACTAACTAGCAATACCTTGTTATTGTACAAACCATTCTTGTCTCAAATCAATGGGCTCAATATATCAACTAATTGAGCACGGAAATGAGCTAGCTCGACTATTCCATTTTCATTCTCAATCTTTGCACAATGTACCTCAATATATAGACTTTTGTTTTTATAGCTTCTTGTTGATCCATCAGGACATGTGCAAATCTATTGGATTCTTTTAAACATATACTTTAAAACTTAGTCAAGCTTGAAAAGAATGAATACTCCAGACCAGGGATTGTTGTGAAGTAAGCTACCATCTTATATTCTTAAGCTTTCATGATGGGAGCATTTGGAGGGATTGGATTTGTTGGGAATCTAACACGTCCAACTATATATCTATTAGGAAAGAAGAACATAGTACTCCACAATTCCCAAGTATGATAGGAATAACGGTTACAGCAACCGATGCCAGCTACATATCAGTCGTTGAATCATTATTCTTGAACATAGACACTTGTATTATTAGAATTTCATGAGGACATCTCAAGTAATTTACTTGTTATTCTAACAGGCTGAATCTCTGCACTTGTAGATAGGTCGTAAATAGAAGCCAAACTGTGATACTTTTTGTATGATATTCTAAAATATTCATAAGAATTCAACCGTTCTAGCAATTATGACATTTCATTTTGGACTTCATTATCCATTTCAAACAGGAGTTCTGCTATGATGATCATCATTAACAAGTGCATAATTAAGCCATCTGCTAGAAAGTTCTTCAATCCCTGCATATGTTCAATAAGGAAAGAAAACGGGTAAGCCATAAGTGGCAATGTAAGGGTTGCCGCGTGTATGCATATTTGATAAATTTTTTTCCGCAAAACTAAGTATTCCTTTGCAATCAATTCGGATAACACAAAGTTCAGGGGCTAAAAAGATTAACATTTTTTCAATTCTCCTTATGATTACAAGAATTTCTTTCTTCATCCTAAGATAGTTCCTTTTGCTTTGTTAAAAATTTTATTATATTATTTTCGTAAGACCCGCGTTTTTGTTTTCTGTTAAGCTAACTATACTACCTTTTTACGTTATAAAATCGTATTTTCAGTAACTGTATGAGTTAAATTATTATCGATGTGCTTTTGGCAGCAATAATTTTATTAAAAACGATTATTATTGCTATTATTGATTTTAAAGTTAATTCGTGCTATTTGCGTCTTCAAATTATATCGATAGTTTAATTTAGCCGTTACTCGATCTATTTAGTCGTTTCCGAGTACGATTGGGTTTCGAATAGAAGGTTGCGATATTGAACTAGCCATTGTAGTTGACTGAGCTATTGACCACCAAAAACCAAAAAAAAAGGAGAAATAGTAAAAGGGGGGGGGGGGGAGTTGAATTTGGGGCCTCAGACCCCCAAACCCCCCGACCCTCTCTCCCTCTCCTCTGCTTCTCCTCTTCTCCTTCCTCCTCACGCAAAACCGGAGAACCGGCCGGCCGCCGCCGCCACGTGCGTCGCCGGTGAACCAGGGAGGGACCACAGTAGTCCCCTGGGTGCGACGACTCAGCCGCTGACCACCACCACCCCCTCTTCTCCTCTCCTCGCCGTGAACAGGGTTGGGCAACCTCGAATCACCGGCCACGTACCGGAATCCGGCCGAACACCCAGTAGATTTGGAGCATGCTAGAAATCGCAAGTTAGGGTTTTGGGTTTGGGCTAGGTCGTGAATTGCACGAAGGACAGAGGAGACTCTGAGCAATTGGTGTTCGAATTTGCTTTAAATCCAGCTAATCTATGTGCCCTAAGCTAGGACCGAGGTGGGTGTTCCTCGCCTCCTAAATTAGTATTAATTTTGAAATGTTTTAACCTAAACGATGATTTATGTCCGCCTAGGTTTAGTTAATTTCATGGATTATGTGATGAGAAGCTATGCATGTTTAGACTCGGTTCGGACATGTTAAGTTTATTTATGCTTGAGTTGTTAATTCGCAGTGAACTATATGTGTTTAGCATCGATTCAAGTTAAGTAGTTGATGCATGAAAAAGAGTTAAAAACGAAGTTACTTTAACGTGTTTAACATCGATTCAAGTTAATGAGTTAATGCATGAAAAAGAATTAAAATCGAAGTTATATTAACGTGCTTAGGTTCGACTCAAGTTAATTAGCTAATATATGAAAGAGAATTAAAATCAAAGTCCTTTTAACGTGTTTAGCTTCCATTCGAGTTAATTAACCAATGCATGCAAACGAACTAATTTCGAAGTTAATGAAATATGTTTGGCTTTCATTCGAACACTCTTTAGTACATTCATGCTTAGGAAATTTACTTTGAAATGCATCGTATATGTTTAGAATCGTTATCCGTATGCTTAGCTAAATCATGTTTGTTCAATCACTTCAAAATAAACTATAAATGCCTAGAATTGATATATGTATGCTTAGTTGGTTCACGTTCGTTTAATAACTTCGAAGTAAACTTTAAATGCTTAGAATCGTGGCATGTATAGTTGGTCTATTATGCTTCAAAAATGACATAGGTATGATATGCTTAATTCCTAAACGTAGGCCATGAATGAAATTGAGCTTCATGCCTGGTTAGTTTCATACGGTTCATTAAGTGCCTATTCTCAGTTGATGCAATATAGATATATCCGTATATGTATTTATATATGCTATAACGCACCGCTAAATGAGGCTGCTTGCCCAGGTAAGTGCATAAACCCCATTACACGTCTTTTTTTATAAGCTAGCAAGATAATGTGTTGTGATTCATGAAATTGAAACCGAGATGGTAGTTGGATGGTTTGAGAAAGAACTATGAGTGGTTCGAGGTTTTTGTGGTACGGTGCTTGTGAGGAGGGAGTTCGGGTTATGAATCGTGTGGATTGCGAGGCCATGTGTGGCTCATTGTGTTGAATTGATTATGAAGTGCTTGAATGTGATATATGGGAAAGAACCCCCCTTCCCTTCGATGTCTTCAAATTGCATTATGTGCGTAAGGGTGAGTTGTTCAAGAAGGATTTCATGTTTTGAAATGATAGTAGCCATAACTATTAGTGCATGATGGCCTATTTTATTTAAATGCAAACAGTTTTGGGAGTGAACTCGCTTGAACAGGGGAATCCCTAAAGAGTTTTAAAAAGGTGTGAGTTATACGTTGAATGATTTTACTGTTTGAAATGCAAAGTTATAGCCGTTATGGCCGTTATGGCCGATATGCTTTAAGTGGCTAAGATAATATGCTTCGGACAATATGAAAAGAACGAAAGAACGATGTTAACCTAGGGGAAGGTCCGAAAACCCTAGAGGCCCTGACGACGTTAATGTAATGGTCCGATATGTTATATGTAGCCATCCCGGGAGTAAGAGCTTAAGTGTGAGCGTTAGGTCTCACTATGGGGTTGAGAATAGATCTCATCCAATCAGCACCTGTAATGATCTTATGCCAGGTGTATTTTCCTAAAAAGTAAAGAAAAGCAGTGGGCACTTTGCCATTTTAAGTGTTTCAAAAGGAAAGAAAGTCTTTATGGGCCCTAAGAGGCCATATGGAATGAAGTATGAAAAGTTTATAAGGGTCAGTATGCGACCGATATGAAAGAATATGAGCCTCAAGAGGCTAAGAGAAGAGTTTTTATGAGCCTCAAGAGGCTAAATGAAATGTTTTCAAAGAAAAGAAAGAAAGCTTTCTGTGCTAGTTCTATGCTTTTCGTATAAATGAAATGTGAATGAGTATGTTGATGAAAATAAAAGTGATATGTGCATATTCCAAGTATGATTTATGAATGAGACGCTAAGTAACTTTCGATTACGAAAAAGAAAGCCTTATGAGCATGTTTTATGCATATCCTATGAGTGAGATTCGAATGAGACCTAAAATGCGTGTGCCTTGTGCATATTATATGAATAAAACGCCAAGAAAAGTATGATTATGAAAAGAGATAACCTTATGTGCGCATTTTATGAATGAGGTTTCATGCATAGTTTAAATGGAATGCTAGGAAGTTATGTTTATGAATAAGAAAGATTCCTATGCCTAGCCTTCGATGCTTGCTTATGTGCTTAACTGCTTGTTAGTCAAGGAACTTAATCCTTCAGGAGCCTAGAAATATGTTCGTGGGGTTAAAATGAAGTTCATGTTTAGTGATCCTTTCATAAGGACTTATGAATGCCTAATATGATAGTAAAGTATGAATACATGGTATGTGACTATTAAAGATATTACTGCCTGCAACGGTTTTGTTTTAAGGGGGTTGGGGGACACTCACTGAGCGTGTGGATGCTCATCTTTGCCCTTTTCCCCAGGTTTCTTTTTAACAGTAAGAAGTTGAATCAGCTGGAATCCGTTCTTGCTTGCAAGGTGTCATTTGTGCCCATTGGAAGGGATCTTACGTGTTTAATAAAGTCATACTATGTATTCTTAGTTCATACTTGTTTGTAAACCAATATTCTAAGTTCATGTAATGCATATTGTTTATAAGTCGCTCTGTATGACCATATGAGCCGACCATCTAGTTAGTGTGAGGTTTTCTGGTTAAATTTAGTTATGTTTTGGGATGTAAACCCCGATACTCTAGTTGTGTGAACCGTTGAGTTGTATCTTTCATTTATTCTTTATTAATGAACTATTCTATTTGGTGTACTCCGAGCGAGTGGCTCGTTGAGTTATGAACTCCGGCGTGTAGCCGTTGAGCTTCTTTTAAATGTTGTACGCTTCCGTTGATTTGCAGGGATTATTGTAAGGCTTTTAGCCTGGAAACAGTCAGTTTTTAGGGGAAACTCTGCCCGTTTCGTCCCAGAAATTAGGTAGGAAGTTAAGAAAATGTAATGCTTTCGGCCCTAGGGGCTGGGGGTGTTACAATTTTGCATAGTTTTTATCCTTATTTGATTTTGAGTATTGCACTTCACTACTCATTGTTGATCAATCTTAAGAATCCAATCATCTTCTTTATTAGGTAAATTATTAACATTAAGATTTTTTGCAGTTTTTTAGGTTTTGGACAATCTTTGAATCAACGGGGGTCTATGTTCGACTTACTTCTTTTTTTATTTTTTGCTGCAACAGTTTTCTTAATATAGCTAGATCTTCAATAAAATTTGAAGGATAAATAAGGCATCCTAAAAACTATCTAATTGCTTCCTATTTTCAGTCCTTTGAGGAAAGTTTTCCCTTATCTTCTAAAATATCCTTTTGTAGAATAATTTATCCAGCTCTTATTTTTATAGCAAAAGGTTCTCTTTCTTGTTCAACATAAATGCACTTGTTATTCCAGGGATAATTTAATGATAAATGCATATTTAGGTAACAGGTATAACAATGTCTTTGTGTTGTTCAGTAGCCTTTGAAAAGATAAGGATATCATTGATATAAACTAAACTACAGTAATTAATAATTTTATAGATATTATCTATCTTTCTTTGGGATATTTGACGCACCTTTTTAAGACCAAATGACAACACTGTTCATTCATACTGTCCTTAGGGCAAACCAAAACCCATTGAAGGAATGCTTTGTTTATCTTATCAGCTAGTATTCGCTTTTGCAGCCCATTTTCAAAATTCAAGAGGTCGTTGAGTTTATTAAAACAAACTATTTTGCTAGGTATTTAATAGCCATCAAAAATGGTGTTATAATTAACTCTTTTATAATTAATTTTTAGTTTAAGTTTTCCTCTTTTTTCCTCAGTACGATTTCTTTCAAAAGCGGGATTGCTGTGAGGATCCTCACTGTTTTTTATTAATTATTTATCTAAAAGTTGTTTGAATTGTGTATCAAATTCTTAGATATCTTGGTGTGTATACACCATTTGCTTTAGTTAAACACTAGCATCAAGATTTAATAAAGCAATTTTTGCAAGCAGATTCTCTTGATACCAAAATTCTAAAGGATTATTGGAGTAGAGCTCCTTACATACTTTTTCTTGTTGCTCAACAGTCTGCTCTTTCGTAGATTACTCAAGTAGTGAGATTGTTTAATGCTTTTATCACCTTGTGCTGGGATTATCTTCTTACCATGTTGGTCGTGTTTAAACTCAATATTTGCATGAGTGTATGCCTTACTTAATTTATCAATGGGATTAAAGTGAGCATTTATGGAAAATATGATTTGGCCGAAGGAATGTGTGCAGGGAGAATATAGCATTTGGAAATTATTTCCTAAAATCATATCATGGGAGAGTTGTTCAGTGGGCCGTAGCACTAACGTAATGCATTAAACTTCTTCTATCTCAATGAATAGCCCATCTAAGGATTTTGCTATTCTCACTTGTAAATGATTATTTGCTTGTTCCCACAAGAATTTCGACGTACAATATATATATTTTCTCAAAAGAGACAAAAAAACCACTCTTTGTTTAAGCACATAATTAATACTCATTGTGCCCCCTCCCAAGCATGTCTTTAAAGGGATATAAATGTTGTTAGAATTAGTATTGATGAATTCATAACAAATCTCTATAGCCATATTTTTGATAATTCATCCTCATAAATAGGGTCACTAACAGTTTTTAGCTTATACCCAATGATTTTTCTCCCCAAACTCATACTTTAACTGACATTGCATCTCGCTGGTTTAGAACTCATGCTACTTACTTTGCTGGTCATACTAATTGTATTATCTTCTTTAGCTTCTTATCTGAAAAAAATCATTATCTCCATTCCGATCTTATACCTATGCTTCTTATTAGGTAGGGTTTAATGGAAATTTTTTCAATCTCATTGATTTTTATTACATTTTTCTTATTGATTTTTATACGATTGACAAAGCTAATTATCCAAGACATATTAGTTTTACTTGATGCAAATTACATTTTATCTTCCGAATTTTTTGCATTTGAGTATAACTTCCAAATTTTTTTCTACCTCTACCTCAGTGGCTGACATATTCCTTCATATTCATCTCAACTGGTATTATCTTAATGGAGGCAAATGTTTTCTCAAATTCATCTATTAGGTTCACATAATATCTTGGTCGACAATTGAATCTTATTGAACCAGACACAAATTGGTCTTAATCCCTATGATAATTCTATTAGTAAATTTAGTATTCTTAAAATTGCTTAGCAAAGCATAAAGGAATATATCTTTACTATAATATTGTAATGTTGTAATTTGAACTTGGACACTTCTAACATGGATGTACTTGTATTTTCTATCTCTGTTATGTTGAAGGACACCTTCCTAATTAATGAGATTAACTTTCACACTTCGAATTCACAATCTTTTATCTTTTACTTTTGGATCTTCTTCCCTTATTTCACATTGGTGCATACTCTTTGATTGGAAGATAAATTTTTTATAGATCATATCTTTTTGTATTATTGGAGCACCCAATTTTCTTTAACCTCTTCATTTTCATTTTGTATCATAAATTCTTCTCCTTTTAGGCCTTTCAGACTGATTGAGTTGCTTTCCATCATGTAGCATGTTTCTTCATAATCAATTTATTTATATTGATCTTCCATTACTATCTCAACAACTCCCTTGTTATTTTTCAAAGCAAGGTGTAGTGCTTCTTCTTTGCTGAGCTCAAAATAGTATGTGCTACCTAAAGTTTCAACAAGCTTGTTGCTTGTTGAGTTATTATTTTTAAGTTTTGATGATAACAAATCCAAGTGTAAAAATCTGTCCAAGTAAAGTTGCTCCAAACAGGCCTAACTGGTGTTTGTAATCTTTATTGTATTAACTGGTTTGCTACATGTGAGAACAATTCTTAAGAACAGGTCTCATACCTTGATGGCTCACGATCAAGTTAAGAACACCACCTCGATGAGTTGATTATATGTGAAGATCAGTTTCTGAGCTCTAGCAATGCAAAGAACAAGCCCAGCAAACAAGGTGGCCTTGGTGTTCACAGCAGCTCTGCAAATCTTGGACAAGATGACTGGTTCAAAACAAGAAGTCTTGGGTACATAGGTTTTATTTATTTAGACTCTTGTTAATATGCCAATATTGAAAATGCTTTTTAAACACCTCTTGAATCGGTATTTGCGCTAAGTGCTTCAGAACACCAGTTGCGAACAACCCTGCAAACAGGGTGCCTAGGGTGTTTCTGAATTAAAGTGGCCATACCCGGTTATCTTTGAAAATTCATTTCGGTTGGCCAAGATCTCCAGAATAATTTCTTTAAACTCCAAGTTTGCTATTTTTCTGGAAAGGATATTTTTCTGAAAATATTATGGGAGATTTGCGAAAATAGGAGATTTGCCAAAACTAAAAAGATTTC
>JACYFF010031954.1:51071869-51220423 GCA_017589665.1 Selenicereus undatus
ATTTCTGGTCGCTTCTTTAAATCCTCTTCACGGCTATGGGAAGATAAGGGTTATCTCTTAAGATAACAAATCCCTTATAACTTGGAAAGAACTTGTCACTAGCCGTTGGGAGTATTTTTCTTGAAAATCATTTTCCAAACTTAGGTGATTCTCCTTGGTTCTTGACCGTTGGTTTTGTGGTGCATAAAACCGCAGCTCTTTCGTCCCCACAATATACACACACAAACAGAAAGAAAAGCAAAGAGTGAAAACTGAGAAACACACAACATATGTAAAAGGGAAATTTCAAAAAGTTGTTTTTCTAGAGGAATTTTGAGCTACTCTTGAGAAAAGTAAAACCAACTCAAGTTGTGTTTAAACTGAGCTTTCAATATATTTGCATACTAGGACTTCATTGTACCTTACATCTGCTTAAGTCAGAAGCACCCGGTAAGGTGTTTTGTAACCCTGATCTTGAATCAGAAAAGTGAGTGAGTGGTCCTCAGTCGTGTGGACTTTGGACGTGTCCAATCTGGTGAGATTTGGACGTGGTGTAATCTGCCTTAGAGAAGGAGGTTATGTGGTTGCAAGGTTGTAACAAGGTGTGTTACATTTGTAACGAGTTAACCCCGGTGTAGTGAAGTGGTTAAATCCTACACGAGGTAGGTCGTGGTTTTTCACACCTCAGTTGAGCTAGAGGTGTTTTCCACGTAAAAATTGTGCGTGCTTTAATTTCCGCGTTTATCTTGGTGATTTTCGCATTTGCAATACTTGAGAACACCCTCTGCAAACAAGTCACAGGGGTGTTTGTTACTCACAACGCGAAAATCAGACACCACAATGCACCCCCCCTCTTGTGGTAGAATACTCGCGATCTCAACATTGCTCTTTCCTATTTCTGCTTTAGCTTGCATAATGTCCTACTTCTCTATATGCCAAACATTTACAGTTGTTTTTTCTTGCTGGGCAATAAGCGGCTTTTAAAATTTTTTGAGGTTGGGCTTGTTATATTACTTTCTCTCATATTTTTGCCTTCTTTGCTGGTTAAAGTACTTTTTCCTATAAAATTTTCTCTTTTGTCTTCTCAAGTTCACCTCCCCATTGATAGGGAGTATCCTAATGAGCTAGAAATTATTTCTTCATTTTATTTTGTTTTTGAATATCAAGGCATTGGTCATTAACCCATTTTTTTAGGTACAAAATTCTTGTTTCAGGGGCATCAATAACATCTACCTTTTCAAGCCATGCAATGTATTTTTCATTTATTATGGAATTAATGGGATATGGTAGTTTGTCATAAAACATACCTAGGATGGTTTCATTAAACCCAATCTTGTAATAACATTGACTGAATTCAATAATACAATTCTCCAGATGCCTCATGTGCTAGCACTCTATGTTAGTTAATCTTTCTTGGGCAATCTCTAGCTTTTTCGCTCGAATAAAGTCTAGCACCATGAATTATGTTTGGTCGCTGGTGTTTTCATCATCACTATTAATGCATTCTTTTCTTCTTTAATGAGTTGTGCTAATTAGGTGTCGTGCCAGAAAAGCTATGCTTGATATAATTTAGGAAATTTTCCGCAGTTCATGTAATATTTTAATTTAAAACATAGTTCATTCCTCTCTTCCAATCTTCAAATATTTAGTTTCTATTATGAGCTCCATCAATTTTTAGGATGCAACTAGCTTGACTCATTCTGATTAGACTAATTTCTTCAAATGATGTAGTTTTCTTTGGGATGAATCCAAAGGAAAAGTCAGTTGTCCCTTCCCATGAAACATATCTGGGTCATAAGAAAAGAGTATTTTTGCTAGACGATTCGCCAAACTCTTTGGGCTTTGAGATTATATTGTAATTTAGATTGGATTCAAATTCATCGATACTGAATTCTTCACTAATTTCATCGATTGTGCTTTCTACCACCGTTTTTTCATATTTTTCTATCCAGTTGTCTCCTAAGCTCTTCTAAAGGGACAACATCCAGTTCTTTTAATTAGGCTCATTTGTTGATATATTTGATTTTTTAATTAAACATTAATTTTTTCATGGTCATGACTTAATATACCTTGTTTATCTACTAGTGCTCCCATAATCTTGCTTAACTCTTATGGATTTGTTCTTTAGATTGTACTACTTATATTCCATCCTCATTTTCTTCTAAATTTCTTTTCTTGTACCAATGATTTTCGAAAGGAGTTTTCTACTTCTTTTCGATTTTTATATCTTGCAAAGGACCTACTTCTTGTACTCGAGTATGGCTTAAAAGATTTGAAGTGCCTACTTATAGCACCAGAGGTGGACCTTTTTTTCTTGGGGACTCCACCCTTAAGAACTCCATAGTTAAGCGTGCTTGCTATGGACAAGTCCTGGGATGTGTGACCTCCTTGTAAGTTTCCAAGGAAATGTGTGAGTGAGGGCAAAGTAGGTGGAAAGACTTGCGGTGATTTGTGGGACCAATAATTGATCCTTAAACCGTCCCCAGTAATTGTTTGCGGCCTGAGGAGGGCTCGACACATTATAGATGGTAGACAAGCTGACTAGCAATCATAAACTACAACAGCGGACGAGAGTACCTTGGCTAATAACCTAGTGCAGCAAAGATACTAACAGTGGACAAAGATCAATAGCACTCATAAGTCATTTGATTAGCAAGGCGCAATGAGGACGTATGCTCCTTAAGTGGGGGTGGGTTCTAACACCCTATCTATGGTGAGAATTGACATTTAAAGGATTTCAAGTTACTACCTATATCACCAAAGGTGCACCTTACTTTTTAGGAAGCTCACATTCAAGAGCTCCACAGTTAAATGTGCTTGTTGTGGAGAACTCTTGGGAAGAGTGACCTCATAGGAAGTTTCCTAGAAAGCATGTAAGCCAGGATGTAGGACATTGGAAATGCTCGTCGTGATTTATAGGGTCGGTCACTGATCTTTAAAGTCATTCTTAGTAACTGGCTACAGCTCGGGAAGGGGTCAGGTTGTTATAGGTTTTGAAATAGAATATTTATGCTAAAATGGAGTATTAATGCCTAGATCCAAGTTACCACTGTGTTTTACTTTGTCAATTAATAAAAGGTGCATTAATGACAATTGTTTCTTCAATTCTTTAACTTCAGTTTCAATTTTTGCTAATTCTGCCTTAATTCCAAAACTATATCAGTGATACAATTTAATTAAGATTATAACAAAGTATATCCCTCTAGGGTGTGCACAATATGTGAATAATTTGGTATAGGTCAAGTAGATGAAAATGTACGCATTAAACACAATTAATTAACTTAATTAATTATTAATTAACTTAATTGTTTTTGCTCACGTGGCTCTGATACTAGCACTTATGGGAAAAATACCATATGCCCAAAATCCAAAATTTTGAAAGTAAATATTTAAGAGTTAGGGTCAAACATGCGAATGTTAGAAGTCCTAGGCACTATACGTAATTTTTTTTTTGGTCTCTATATGTAAATAAAAAAGTAGTTGTGCCCCTTGTTGCCAAATTCCTCAACAGTTCAATGTACCAAATTGTTTAGAATTTCAAATTGTAAGCTTGATTATTTTAAACTATAGTTTGATGGACCTTTATATAAATAATCCATAGAAAATTTTCAATAGCTTGGATAGGTTCACGCTAGCAAAAAAAGAGGGCGGCATGACAAAAAGGGATACCTTTAAGTTGAATGTTCTTCTGATTGTTCAGTTACTATGGCATTTTGTAGTTTATGATAGACTGATGGGTCCACCACTTTTATTTGAGGAGGAAGAATATCTAGTAGGTATACGCTACTCCAAAGTGAAGACGATATTAGTAGCACGTTTTAAAATTTAGAGTTATGTTGTAAAACAATTTGATAAAACCACAGGTGTGAAGTGGGAGGTATTCTACTAAGTTTGGGTATAAGCTTATAGGGGATATAAGGCCTAGCATTTGATAGTTTGACATAAGACTAGAGTGCTTGAATGTGCTTTTATGACATGGACACTGCTTTTAACATAAGTTGTTTGCCAGAGAAGGACTAACGAAAATGGGTATTACATGTGATCAAGTTTATGCGCTCTAAATCCCACTCCCCATTTTTTTTTTTATTTTGGCATGATTATACTTGTAGTGCATTTGCAAGTGTGCTGGAGGAGCTACTACAAATTAAGCTCAATCCTTATCAAATTGATTGACAGGCTAATGAGCAAGCAGTTATAAGTAACAAGAAATAAAGAACCAATCTTCTTATGCCAGTGACAATTCTTATTTATATGTGTTGGACATAAAGAAATAGGAGAGTGTTTATGGGTGTACATAGAGATAGGTTCCAATTAGACAGAGAGTGTGGCATATGTTACTTAGTAGATACAAAATCTAAAGAATTAATTAGCCAGTTAGTGTTGTAATCTTGTGGTATGCCTTAAATAAACAATGTACAGTTTGGTGGTTGAAGTTTGAAGTACTATAGGCTTACTTTTTACTTAGAAAAGGCATATTGTTTGAGCTCAAAATGTGACTTTTTTTTACCATTGATTTCACTTGTACTTTAGGTTTTTTACAATTAGAGAATTGATTTCACTTGAGGATTTTTATTTATATTTTGTGTTTCTTTTGTAGGAATAAGTCAAAAGCGAGGAGTCTCAGAACTTTTAAGACTTAATGTAGTCAAAACAAGTAAAAAAGAGGCTTTGGGAGTAATGTTTAATAATGTCATAAAGAAAAAGAAGACAACCAATGTAAAACTTACACTACCAGCACTAGAAGTGGCACGACCATGCAAAGTGGCATGGTTGTGCCGAATTTCTCCCTACTGGTATTTTACCTTTAATTTTTGTCAGACAAGTTGGCACTCCATGGTGAACTTAAAGATTTGGGGTCTATATAAACCCACTTCTTCCCCGTAAGCAATCAAGTAGATTTCCCCTAGATTTTAGGGGAGATTAGATTTGGCCTAGGTTTTAGGAGAGATCAGAGGTAGATTTGGGTTTTGGTTTTCTCTCGCTTATGTAGCATTTTAATTCAATCATAGTTCAAGTTTTCATTGCTTTACTCGCATTCTTTCCCTAATTTTTCTTGCTTACTCTTGCTCTTCATTTTCTCTCTTTGAAATTACACTATATTTTTATTTGCCGATTCTGATGTTCAAAGTTGCGAGATCTAGCTTGGTTGATGTTTAAAGTTCATGCATTTCACACATAATGACTCTCTCTTTCAAGTGTGAATTTCATCTCTTTTAATGGCATCTTCGATGCTTTCTTTTTCCTCTTTAGTTAGGGTTTGAAGATCCATTTTCTAAGTTATTGAATTTCTTTGATCATGGGATAGTTGTCAGTTGATTACGGTGGGCTATTTGAAAAAAGATGGAAATCAAATACAAATTGTTAGGAAAAGCCAGAATAATGCGGAAGCAAATTCTTTTTCCCTTTTGTGCAATTAAGATAGGCAAAAATAAACAAATATTTTAGAGAGACACACGATTTTTTTGTGGAAAGCCCTTTGAAACGAAGGTAAACACCATGGGACTATCAGTCCAAATATACTTCCACTATTTTATAGTAGGATTACAAATACATCTCATCTAGACAGTTTAGAGGGTATACAATTCAATATCTCACCCACTCGGATGGTATGCAAAAGATAATTTCTCACCAAATTTTGGTGGAACACCCTCACCAGTTTATGGTGGTTTCCCCCTCAAGTGTTTCTATCACTTGATTGTTTGTGTTCTTGTTGTTTTGCAAAAATCACTAATCCCTCTATTTATAGGAGTCCATGGAAGTTTCTTGCCATAGAAAAACTTATGCCTAAAGCTACGTTAGCGTTAAAAATTCGCCTTAAAAAATGTTGATGTATTCCTTTCTTTTTTTTCTCACTTTCTGTTTCTCTCTCCTCCTTTTTTCCGCTGCTTTTATTTTTGTAACTCTTACCAATTAAGGAAGAAATTCTAACAACTCTCCCCCTTCCTGACTTAGTTAGGGAACATCACACTGGCACCTTCGCAATAGTTTTCAAACTTCTTGGTCGGTAGTACCTTCGTCATCATATCCGACCAATTTTCATCATTGTGGACTTTCTCAAGCTGTAGGAGCTTATCTTCTAATACTTCCCGTATCCAGTGATAGCGAACTTCAATATGTTTTGAACGGGAGTGGAAAGTAGAGTTCTTGGCTAAATCTATAGCACTTTGGCTATCACATTGCAACACGCATTTGTCCTCTTCATAACCCAGTTCGAGTAGGAAATTTCTCATGCATATAATCTCTTTACACGCTTCAATAGCCGCAATATATTCAGCTTTGGTGGTTGACAGGGTAACACATGTTTGGAGCTTAGATTGCCAAGACACTACTCCCCCTTCAAAAGTAGTCAAATACCCAGAAGTTGATTTTTGAGAATCGATATCACCGGCTAGGTCAGCATCTATGTTACCCACTAACACGGGTTTTTCTTAACCAAAACACAAACATTTCTTGGTTGTTCCCCTAAGATGTCGCAATAACCATTTCAGTGTTGTTCAGTGTTCTTTTCCTGGATTAGTTAAGAATCGACTGACGACACCTACTCCGTAAGCAATATTGGGCCTAGTACATATCATAACGTACATTAGGCTTCCAACAGTAGATGTGTAAGGAACATTCTTCATTTCTACTTTTTCTTTCTCCCTTGTTGGACTTTGCTTTATATTCATCTTGAAATGTCCATAAGTGGCGTGCTAACTGGTTTGGCCTTATGGATGTTGAATCTTTCCAATAATTTTTCAACATAACCCTCTTGGGATAACCACAATAACTTCTTTGATCTATCTTGAGTTATCTTCATCCCAAGGATCTTCTTTGCTAATCCCAAATCCTTCATGGCAAATGATCTACTCAGTGCCTTCTTTAAAGCAGAAATTTTCTTTGGATCATGCCCAACAATTAACATATCATCCACATAGAGCAACAGTATGATGAAATCACCACCACCATATTTCTTTACGAAGACACAATGGCCAGTGAGTGTCTCCTTGAAATCATGCTTAGCCATAAAGGAATCAAAATTCTCGTGCTATTCCCTAGCCGCTTGTTTAAGACCATAGAAGCTCTACTAAAGTCGGCATACCAAATTTTCTTTGCCTACAACTCCAAACCCTTTAGGCTATTCCATATATATTTCCTCCTCTACGTCACCATGTAAAAATGTTGTCTTGACGTCAAGTTGTTCTATTTCCAAGTTTAGACTGGAGGCTAGACCAAGGACAACTCGGATTGAAGACATTTTGACAATAGGAGAAAATATCTCTTCAAAATCTATCCCTTTCTTCTGATTGAATCCTTTCACTACTAGATGAGCTTTATACCTCGGTCTAGGGTGATTTTTCTCATTCTTGAGTCTATACATCCATTTGTTTCTTAAGACCTTTCTTTCCTAGGGCAATTCCACTAGATCATATGTATGATTCTCATACAAGGATTTCATTTCTTCTTGCATGGCTTTCATCCATTCTACCTTATGGCTATCAGCCATTGCTTCTTTCTAACTACGAGGCTCTCCCTCATCCGTGAGAGTTACATATTCATCTGGACTATACTTATTGGATCGTCTTCTTTCTCAGCTAGATCGCCTCAATTGAGGCTCTCCTTGAGAATTGTGCTCTACGAATTCAAAGTTAGATATGATTGACTCATCTTGACCTTTCTCTCGATCATCATTGGAGGAAGAGGTAGGATTGTCATTTGTTCTAGTCTAATCATTATTTTCAGTTGTGTTCTCCCCTACATTATCACGAACCACAGGGGACGAACCAGAATTAGAATCTCTAACAACTCTATGTTTAGGGTTTTCCTTTTTCAAATCTTTTATGGTTTGGCCTTCAAAGAATACAGTATCTCAACTTCTTATAATCCTTTTATTTATAGAATCCCAAAGTCGTTAGCCAAACTCATCTCTTGGTGATCCGAGGTAAATACACTCCTTTGTTTTTGAATCAAGTTTGGCTCGCTCGTCCTTAAGAATATGCACGAATGCTTGACACCTAAACACTTTCACGTGGTTGTATGATACCTTTTGTTTAGACCAAATTTCCTCTAGGATTGCACCATCCAAAGGAACTGATGGTGAGAGGTTGATTATCTTAACCGTAGTCTTCATGGCTTCTCCCCAAAAAGATTTAGGGAGTTTAGCGCGAGAAAGCATACATCAGAATCTTTCTTCGGTAGTCCGATTCATTCTCTCAGCTAAGCCATTTAACTGAGGTGTCTTTGGTGGTGTTTTCTCTAGCCTGATCCCGTGTAACTTGTAATATGATTCAAAGGGACCACGGTATTCTCCACCATTATCCACTCGAATGCTCTTTAATTTTTATCCAGTTTTACTTTCCACCTTAGCATGAAGCTCCTTAAATGCTTCAAGTAACTGGTCGTTTTCAACAAAGAGACCCAAACCTTTCTTGAGTGGTCATCAATAAAATTGACAAAGTATAATGCTCCACCAAGTGACTTTTTAGTCATAGAGCATACGTCACTATGAACCAAATCAAGAATGTTCTTCCTTTTGATGGGTCGAACATTTTTATGAAATGCCACCCGATGTTGTTTTCCAGCCAAACAATCTATACAAGGCTCAAGAGATTTACCTTTTAAATTGAGAATGAGCTTTTTTCTGGCTAGGATTTACATTCCTGTTTCACTCATGTGTCCGAGTCTTCTATGCCATAACTCTAAATTTGAGTTATCATAGGCAACATTAAGCTCCCCATTGCACAACTTTCCTTGCATAAGTACAAGGACCCTTCCTTTTTTCCTCTAGCAACAATTAGACTTCCTTTGGTGAGCTTTCATATTCCTCCACCAAAATGATTAACCAACCCGATGTCATCAAGTTTTCTTGTCAATATAAGATTCAGGTGCATGTCTAGAACATGCCTTAAATCTTTTAACACAAGCTTGCATCCTGTGTTGATTATCAAGGTGACGTCACCAATGCCAACGATTTTGCTCGAAACTTGATTCCCCATCTTGACATTACCAAAACCACCACTTTGGTAAGATGAGAAAAAAAGTTCATATGAAGTGACATGAAAAGCGGCATATTGTTATTTTCCGCAAGCGCACGGTTTATCGCCGTAATACTAATGGATGTCGATCCATAGAGATGGTTGGTCAATTAGGTTACCAAAAATTCTAAACTAAATTAAAACTTGATAATAAAATAACCGACTCCAAAGTCTAGTTATGACACAAATTAATGGACCTAATGAATGCGATTAATTCACAAAATTACGAACAATACTCTAATTTGCAAGGTACATAGCCAAAATAAGAAAAAACCAAATTGCAAATAACGTCAACCACTAACACTTTGCTATAATTGTCCAATCAAAACACTCAAACCTGGTTCTCTACTGCTGCAGCATAGATCGAGCACCCTTGAGTCCAGAAGTTCTGATTCTGAGCTCTTGATTTCCAACCAAGTGAACAAGCCCAACATTCAAGTTACACAAATCATGAACTGAAACTTCAATTTGACAACTAAATTTGTGAGAAGTAAATCAAATGAATGAACCGAAATCTACTCCCTTAACTCAATTTGCCAACTCAAATCTGATTCCACAATTTAAGAACTACAATTTATTACTGAAGCTGAAAACAAACGAAATTGAAGACTGAAAACTGGAAACAAATTATCAACTGGAAAGCTCTATGCTATGTTCCTTTTTTTGTTTCTCTGTTTCAACGTCCATTTGAAGCTCACCCACTGTGCCCCTTCGATTGCTCGGAAAAATGCCCAATTGATGATGAGTGATGATGATGGACAATGAATGAGGATTAAATGATAAAGAGAAAAAGAGGGTAATGGCCAAAGGAAGGGAGACGAGGGGCCATGTTCGTTCCTCTGTTTCGAGCTCCTCTGGGTTTGCAAACTATCGAAGAGGATGAAGAAGAAAGGGGAGGGGGACCTCGTCATATGAGCCCTACGTGCAACTTAAGTGAAGATAAGGGCTTGGGTTGCTGGTCTTGGGATTGAAGGAGAAGATGGGCCATGAAGAACGAGCCCTGGCCAGATGTTGGAGCAGGTCTGTGAGAAAAGAAGGGAGACAGCCTGTGGGAGGGGGGAGAACATGGCTGGGCCAGGCCCGGTGAGAAAAAAAAAGGGAGGAAAGAGAATGGGAGAGAAAGGGGGCACGCTGGGCCGGTCTTGTGAGCTGGGCCGTTGGGCTCCATTTGGCCTGGTTTTCCTTTTCTTGTTTCTTACTTTCGTCATTCTAATCTAAGGCATGCACTTGTTGCTTATTTTTCCAAAATTTTCAAATCTTCCAAAATAAATAAAAACATTATTAAAAATCTAATGTAACAATTTATTGAGAGAAAATATTAGACGATAAAAGGGTATAAAATATCATAATTTTGGATTGAACACGGCACCCGAGTCAACAATCCATGAACAATCATTATCTGCTAGATTGAGATAATTTTCTTCTCCAATGAGGAACACATCATTTTCATCTATTACTACAACAACAGTATTGCTTTTATCTTCTTTCTTGTATTCAATCTGATTTGGCTTAACTTTTTCAGCCTTCTGGTCTCTCTTGTAATATCGAAAATCAGATTTCTTGTGGCCTGGCTTGCCATAGTAATAACAAACAAATTTAGGGTGAGATTTAGATCTGCCCCTTGACTTATCACGTCCTTTATTTCTCCCAAGGTTCTCATTTCTACAGCGAATGTCAACAAAATTGACTTCAGATTGAATTGAAAGGCCTCTTTCTTTTCTTCCAACTTCTTCATTTAAGAGACTGTCTGTCACAGTATCCATAGTGAGTTTTCTTACTGGGGCGGAGTTATTCAATGTAACTATCAATGTCTCCCAACTCTTGGGCAATGAACTGAGAAGCAGTAGTGCCTGTAACTCGCCATCGAGTTTCATCTCGATCTTTGCCAATTGATTTATAAGCCCCTTGAAATTGTTCAAGTACTCAATCATATTTTGCCCGTCACTATACTGGACCTTCACCAATCGTCTTACTAGCAGCGCTTTATTGTGCGCCGTCTTCTTTTGGATTAAGGACTCAGGTTTGTTCAAAGTTCGCAGGCATTATCAAAATTTGACACATGCTCAAACAAACTTCTATCTATGTACTTTCGAATTATCGCAATTGCTTTGCGATTTAACAGCTTCCACTCAATTTCATCTTTAGCTTCTTCCATATTTTATTCAAATAGGCTCAACAAGGTCTTTGCAAATTAAATGGTCCTCCATCATGCCCTTCCAATAGGAGTAATTGTTTACAGGAAGTTTGATCATGTCACCATCATAAGTAGTAACACCCTCCATCTTGGTTACACAAGAATATGGTTGCCCAACCTAAGCTCTGATACCACTGTTAGAAAAAGGCGAAATTTGCTTCCGCATTATTCTGCCTTTTCCCAATACAAATTCATTCCCCTCGCTCCAAATTTGTGTTTTAATCTCAAATTTCAAGCTTTATGGTACCATTTTTTTTCTTTCTATAAACCTTCTCTTAGTCGGTTTCATTCTTGTGTAGTTAATCTTACATTGTTTAATTGTTAATGAATATTTAGCTTCATATTTAAGTCAATTTAGTTGAGTGTGAGTCGTGGTTTGATTGTGATGAAGAATGTTTAGAGTAGGATTAGGGTACAATTAATTTAGTTAAGCATGATTAGTCTAGGAGCAATGTTTTTTAGTTATTTTGATGTTATTTTAAGGGTGTGTTTGGTAGGGTGAAAAATTATTTTCCTAGAAAATCATTTTTCATGGAAAATGTTTTCCCAAGAAAAATGATTTCTTACTTACATTTTCTGCTGCTTGGTAGAATGGAAAATTATTTTCCTTCACCTCATTTTTTGTTGTTTGGTAGAATGAAAAATCATTTTCCAAGACAATAACTCCCAACTATTTTCTATTAGTATGCTAAGTTAATAGATAACCAATCAACTTAGTCATCAAATTGGACTTACAAAGTCATAATAATATCTTTGTTCTCCTTAGCCAAAAAAGGGGAGACCCCCCCCCCAAAAAAAAGAGGATACAAAGGTGAGGTGGATGAGAAACATCAATTCATTCAATTGTTCTCCTTGAATTTTTCAAGCCAAGTCTTTCTCAGTTTGTCGCTCTTCATAGATAGCCTTTCGTAAGGTTTTCACGCTCTACGACGTGATCGAAAGCGCTACCCAAAAAGTCCTCTTCAAACCCTTCTGTTTTCATCACTTCTTGATAAAGAAGGTCAACATCGAACTTGGATTTAGATATCTTTTGTAGAGCCATAACGACTTCTGCTATTTGGGTGGAGATATTTTGAAGTTTCAAATCGTCGTCATGGGTTCTTTTTTGACTTTTTCGTGATTCTAATGGCACACTTGAAGTCGACTGTTTATCATTTTCTTTCACGAACTCATCGTCATTGTCACCTTTTTCTTCCAGATTCATAGCTCCATGTGATTGTATCTCAACATCATCAAATGACTTGGCACCACTTCCTCGAGCGACATCCTTTCCAACCACAATGGCCATTTCATCATACATATCAATTTTCTTGTTAACATACTTCTCATGAGTTGGATTCGCCTGTCAAAAGAAACAACAACTAATCAGAAAGGAATAGAACTATCTATGAAACTGAAATACAGAAACAACAACCAACCTTAAAATAACAGAAACTAAAGCAACCAGCACAGACACTACTAAATCAGAAAGGATTTGTTACAGATTATATAACAACTAAAAATTACAAAAAAAGCACTTTGGATAGGTGGTTATTGTTGTAGACTTGCAGTTCACAGTTTATGCTCTCACCCAAGAACAGAGAGTCAGAGGAAGGAGGCAGAAGCTCATTTCATAATTCATTCTCAAAAACACAGCTACTTCATAGTTCTAGTAACTAAGATATCTATAAAGAGCAATTAGGTTTTATGGGAAACAAGCAGCCAAGGTCAGACAGAAAAAGGAACTTATAGAAGCCGAAGGGAACAAAAGTCCCACTTTAGGCATTCTTTCTAGAATTAGTTAAACCAGACTGAAGCAGCCAACTTGCATACTTGTGCATTGTATCCATATTTTGACATAAGCTAAAGCTACACAGCACAGATTAAATGCGATAACACTGAAACAACAATAAGATATAAAGCATGTCATGGGGCTCTGCTAGTATGCTCCATTCCTAACAATAACATTTGTGTCATAAAAAAAAAACAACACCTGCTACACAACATAGATGTCATGGTGCTCCTTTTGTGGACACTACTTCAGCAACATATGGGCATATTTCTAGTTTTCTAGTTTTCCATTGATCATCATAAAAAAACAGCATTTGTGTCAAGCTAAACATCTTATGCAACCCATTAAAACATGAACATTAATATATACAAACATACCTCAACATCGGTGTTGTACACATCAGGAAACATGCGAATCATCCTCATATTTTCATCCCACCCAAAGCAAGATTGGCTTTGAAGTTTGGCTATAATGCCCCAAGTAGTTTCCACAGTTCTTAGATGATTGTCAACATGATCCGATAGACATTTGACATTGAATTTCTTTGATATTGTATCCGCTGCTGCAACAAAGGAATTAGACTTAAAAGTGTTGTTCAATCGATTCCCCTTTTTAACCTCATCAACCAAAAGCTTGAGTAGTTCTTTCGACATTGGCTTGGACCAACAGAATTGAGTTTCCTTATCCTTACTAACATCTTTCATTTTCCCTTTGTGCATGCGTAATAAGGAAACTGAGCAAAATATAAGCTTTTAAAAAAGTTGTGTAAATAGTAACAAGCTTCCTAAGTGTCTTTTTCTAAGCAAATAGCAACTGAGCAGAATACAAGCTTTTAAACTGAGTAGAATACAAGCTTTTAACTGAGCAAAATTCAAAAATAGCCCATTTTGGTACAGTAATGTTTTTGCCTAGAATGTCTGGTCAAGAATAAAGATAGGTGGGCATGTTCACAGCACCTACAATATTGCTTCTCTATCTTTGGTTAATGCAAAAGAGGTATGACGATAACTGGTGCTTAGTAGAATAGATAGGGAAAAAATAGTAGAAGAAATGGGGGGAGTTTTCCATGCTTGATTTTCATAGCAAACAATAGAAGAAAAAATAGTAAATGCTTTTAAACTGGCTTGTTCACCGCAAACTAACAGCAAACTCATAGCAAACTCACTACACAGCTCCCCTAGCAAACCCTATCGAAATCCAAACCCTGGCAAACCAACAAATTTAGACCAAAATTGAAGCGAAATCCAGCACAAGTAGAACTTTGAGTGATACCTGAACTATGATGAGCAGAAAAGAGAAAGGATTCGTCCAATAGAGCACTTCTTCAAGTTTAGGTTGTTTAGCTACAGTTAAGAAACCCTACAAACCAAATCAAAGATAAAATTCGAGAAATTCGTAAACCAACTAAACAATTCATGAGAAATTAAAACCCTAGGACTTAGAACTTACCAAAAAAAGCGAAGTCAAGATTCTTCCTTCAATTAGGTCCAATAATGGCGATAAAAAGGGGAATGCCCTTCAACAATGGCACGAGAAAGATATGAGTTGAAGTTAAACAATGGAGAAGAGAGATCGAGAAGAGGGAGAGAGAGAGAGAACAACCTCAACCCTAAGCCGCCATGGCTAATCTAAAGAGAGAGAGAAAGGAAGCAAACTCAGAGAGGGAGAGGCCTTGAAGAGGAGTTGAATGAAAATCGGGCAAATAGCAGAGAAAGAGAAAGAGGAGGAAAATAATTTTCCCAACTTTTCAAAGGAAAATAATTTTCTTCCAATGGGGTAAAATGATTTTCATCTGAAAACGATTTTTCCCTCCACCTTTTACCAAATAGCATAAAATGGTAAAATCATTTTCCGAGAAAATAATTTTACCCCCTACCAAACACACCCTTAGTGTTTATTTGCACATTTTAGTTATTTGTTGCTTTGCTTAGTTATAAATAGAGTAACCAATAGATGATCTAGTTTCAGTAACGCCTCTAACATTCCTTAAGAAATATTTGCTGCATGTATTTGTTGCTTGTTGGTCTGGTAACCTCCCTTACTCCCTAAAAATGCTCCAAACATATATCAATGTCTAAGAAATATTGTAAAGGATAATTAAATCATTCCATTCTAATGAGTTGCATATGTGTTTGCTCACTAGATAATCAAGTTTTAAAATTCCACAAATACTTAACTCTGTTCCATTCTTCCAAAAAAAACCCTTTAAAAAAGATAATACTTGAATTAATTGCATAATAAGAAGCATACGTAGTTGATGCATTCATAATGTTGCAACAACAGTAACAATAACGTCTACTATGGTGGCTCTGACTTTTATCGAATATGGGGAGATTTGGATATAGGCAGTCTTATCCCTAAAAGTATTCTACTACGAGAGACTGATTTTAATAGATCTAAAAAAATTTCATAAAATATTCTTTTAGAGTTGAAATATCTTGCTAAGACAAGTCAGATAAGAGTAATGGTGAATATTAATATAAAAAACATTCTGTAATGATGACGATGTTGAGGACGACCATCACGGTAATGATGATGATGATGATAATAATAATAAAGTAAAGTAATGATAACAATAGTAACAATATTAATAATGATAGTGATAGTAATACTAATAATAGTAATAACAATAATAATAATAATAATAATAGTAATAGTAACAATAATAGTACATGGACATAGATGCTCGAGGGCTCTTTCCATTAAGCTAACATTTGCTAGGAGGTTGATGGTTTCGATGTGGATTGCTCTATGTGGTTACTTAGAGGAAGAGTCTGGTATGCATGCGATTTTTGAGTGTGTCCTATAGGTTTCGATGGGTCAAGACATGTGCTTGTTTATTGGATGTTGTTAGAGATGTGCGAAATATGGGATTAGTGGATTGGGGGAGTTCACTACAGTCATGTGGGCTTGTGGAATGCTACAAATAACTGGACCTTTGGTAAATTGATCATAACCTCGGTCCTCATGAGGAACTACTAGAAGGAGCAACAGAAACAAGTATAATTAAGAGCTGCTAGCTTTTCTTGCCTCTGGAGTTCATTACGGTCATGTGGGCTTGTGGAATGATACAAATAACTGGACCTTTGGTAAATTGATCATAACCTCGGTCCTCATGAAGAACTACTATAAAGAGCAATAGAAACAAGTATAATTAAGAGCTGTTAGCTTTTCTTGCGTCTGGAGTCCTCAATGCCCATGTTTCTACAAGGTTAATTTTGACTATGCAAAGTTGGACTATTAGGGTCATGGATGTCCATGGTGATGGTGGACACTAATAGGGTTGTGTGCTTGACAATTATTGAACAAGGTGCCCGTTTTGAATTTACTAGGTACAAAGAGGCTAAGGCTTTCCTTTTGGCGAGTGGTGTTGGAAGGTGATTGCGGTCTTCATTACAAAATTGGAGAAGAATTCAACCTCGATAATGAACCTAGTGTCATGCGTTCACAAATCTATCAACCTTTTTTTATTTTGATTTTTATTGCTTTTTTGCTTAGTAGAAGGGGGGGGGGGGGAAGGGGAATCTAATAGATCATGCTCTTATCCATCTTCAACCTTGTGACTCGTGTAGGGAGTGGGTGGCGAATGATCCAGACTCAATTTTGAATTTGATGTTGGTGGCATTTGTAATACTATTGATGATTAATTGATTTACACCGTTTTTATGATTAAGAAAACATGTAGTAATATTAGGAGGAATGGTAGTAGCAGCAGTAGTAATAGTAGTAGCAGTAGTAGTAATAGTAGTAGTAGTAGTAATAATAATAATATTAATAACAATAGCAATAAGAATAAGAATAACAATCAATCCAAAGCTTATATCGTACACCAGAGTGTATGTACTCTCATATGACATATAGGCAGTTATATATTACATATAAAATATATGGCAAATACAACCTAAAAAAAATATATAAAATAAAATGGGAGCACGTACTCTTGGGTGTACATAATAATTTGCCTAATCCCAATAGCAATAAAAACAAAACTAAATACAACAACAATATAATATTATTAATTGACTAATTCAAACGGTGAGGGGAAATGAATTAGAATAGTGAAGTTGTTTTTAAAGTTCAATTGAAAGTCACAGCCTATGCATCACAAATAACCAATGACATTTGATCTATATCTAACAATAGAGAAAATTTCAGATAAGAAGACTTGTTTTATGATGCGTAAAAAACTGAAAATTGAAGGAATAAACTGAAGAAAAGTAGCAGAGAAAGAAAGTCTACTTTCCAGGAAAAGAGTTTGTCTGTGAAATTAAAAAGAAAAAAAATACAATGACCCATAAGAGGAAAGACTCAAGTGTTTTAGGTCATCAAAAAAGTAGGCGTAAGAGGTGGAATAGAATGATACGATGGTGCACTATTGATTAATGTTGCAGCTTGAACATAGTCATTTGTGGATGAACAGTAGTGTACCTTTCGTTGTAAAAATATTTTATTTTCTACTTCGATATTTGATTAATCACCTCAATGTGATGTGAGTAAATGACTTGCATGGTATTATGATTTCTGATTTCAAGACACATTTCGTACAATCTAAATGGGTCACAGGAACTTCTCTAAACAATTACTTGAACTTTCTCTATGTGCTTAAATTGTTCACAAGGAACTTGTTCAAAAAGATTAGTAGGTAACTGGCTTCCCAATGATTCAAAGCTAGAGTTTAACTACCTTCAACTCTCATTGTTGAGAACTTGGACAACCTTTGTTAGCAATGTACCCTTATTAGAGTTAGATAGAGTAGGATTGACCTCTAATATAGCAAAAGATTCCAAAACCACTGCAAGGAAGACAAGGATTACAATAATAATTGAAGATACAGGAGCATGCAAATAAGATTTGAGGGCATGCTATACTCAGTATGTTAGCCAATGATATATTTGATGTATATAGTCCATATAAGGAGGCTAAGGACAGATATGAGTCACTAGTCAAAAAGTATTTCGATTGAGGATGGTCTAACCCAAAAATTTATAATTAGCATTTTTGGCTTTCCAGATGAATGGTGACATGGACATCAAGTTATAGATAAACAATTATTGTAAGCTATTGGAGGATCTCAAAAACATAGGATTGCACTATGTACCACAAGGATTTGTACCTAGATGTTGTAGGTGCGATCAAGCTTACAGTTGTTGGAGAGAACAACCGCAAATAATCTATGGAATAAAAGGAAAAAAGAGATGTCATTAATGGTAAACTTATCCAGCTATGTTGCCATGGGGGATATTGATAAGAGGACAAAAAATAAGATTTTTGTGGGGTATGATAACAGATCCTATACTTCTCATAACAACTACACTAATCCCACTTTTTAAAAAACAGGACTGTGTTGTGTGCAGGAAACATGGAGATCGTACTACCCAGTGTAGACATAGAAAGGGAATGACAAACTTGTCAATCCAAGTGCAAACTTGGTTCAGACGGATTATGTTATTGTGGTAATCATATCCCAAGTGAACACGACTACTAATATTAAGGATTAGGTGGTGAACTCTAGTTTTACTAGATATGTATGTGGAAACAAAAGTGCTTTTACCTATGCACTTTTGTGGGAGATGAAAAAGAGATTGTCTATGTGATGACTCCAAGCAAGCATCAGTTTTGGGAAAAGGATAAATAATGCTGAAGCTAACGTTAAGAAAGGCCCTTACTCTTATTGAGGTCATGAGGTCATGAGTAGTTCTGCTAACTTAATTTCGGTGTCTCTTTATTAAAAATGGCGTGAAAGTATGTTTAATTTTTAATTTTGCATGTTCTTGAGGTCATGAGTAGTTATGCTGGTTCTAGTTTTGCTTAAAATAGAGTTTGATTCTATTGCTAGGTTTGGTTTTGCTTAAGCTAGTGGATACATTCTTTCATAGTTTTTTTCCCCCAATAAAAAGACTAATAGGTTTATGTTTTTTGATATATTTTTTCAATTCATATAATGTGTTCTCTATGTCTTTGCACATATATGTTGAAGCTTCTTCACCATTGTATTATATGATAGTTTTATATGGTACATTACTGCTTTCTTTAAATTTCCTAAGTTAAATCCTATTAGTAATGGACTTAATTTTGTTTTGCTTTATGAAATGCTATAGCAAATTTATGCAAGTATTTGATTCTGCATGACTTGAGGATAGAGTGTTTACTATTTGATTGATGGAATTCCGAAATGATCACTAATTTTAATAGTTAGTTTTTTTTCCACCGTAGTTGCATGCTTATTCAGTACAAAGCTAATGTTGTGATCTTATATGTGGATAACATGATATGTTTAAATCATTTGATAATACTAGTATAGACCTGTGTTATGCACGTAGCAATTTACTTTTGAAAGTATTTTTAAATAATAGTAATTTTTGGTTGGAGTTCAAATTATAATATATACAAGTAAGTCCTTGAATGTATATTTAAAATTTTATTATTTTACCGACATTGATTAACTATACTGCCACAACTATACCTTCATCCATTGATTCTAATTTAAATTTGTACATTGCTATACTCAAAAGTTTATAACATTTTAATGCTCAAGAGAATGTGTAAGATAGAATACTTAAATCAAATAATTTCCTAATAGACATCGACCATCTGTAAAATGACATTGAGTTTTACTGGGAAATATCCATATGTGACACCACGATGGTGATTAGTTAGAATGTGGCATTTAGTTGGGAGAAGTGGACAACTTTTCCAAAAAAAATTAATTAAAGAAAGGTCAATGTAAACTCAACATTAAGGAAAAAGACCTTGGTCATGCAAAAGAAGAAAAAAGATGGATTGCAACACATAGTAGACAATATTCATTGTTCATGTAGTTTATATGAAAGAACTTGAGTAATTGTTGAACTAATATTGAGTAATTGTTGAACTTGAACTTGGATTTGATCTAGACTATATATGTGAAGATGATTCAAGATTAAGGCAAACCACAAAGGAAAGAACATGAAGTTAACAACAAAATTATAACCCATCCCTGTTCATTCTTCTATCTCCTATTGCCATTTTTGAAGCTTTCTTACAAGGGTATTCTAATTACTTATAAATTTTCTATCATATAACAAATATCAATTAATTTTTATGAATATCTCTTTTAAGAACATTTAAAAAAGTTATAACATAATTTTATATTATACAGTAGCTTTTTCCAACTAACAGTTGCCTAAGACACTAATAAGAATTTTTATATGACTAATAATAGTTGGAATGGCAATGTCAGTAGTAACAGTGAAAATAACATATACTGGGCATGGGCTATTAACTTGATAGGTAGAGTTAGTAGTAAAAAAAGTGGTAAAGAGTAACAGCAATATCAACAGTAACAGTGAAAATAGAGTGAAGACTTAAGAGAAATAGATCCCTCCCTGATGAGTCAATTTAGAGTGAGAAAAAAAGAAAATAATCAATGGCTTAGTGCCCATAATCAGTGCCTCGAATGCTCACAAAGGTAATGCTATTCCCCTAGGAAAAGTATCAATTAGGCTTAACCTCCTCAAAGATCCAACATTTTCAACCACCTAATTGGCCCCCATTACCAAAGTTGAATCATGTAGAACCAAATGCAGAGGGGCTAACCCCATTGAATCAACAACTTGCCCCAAAACCCTACCTAATTCCTAGGAACCCAGTTCCAATGGCTCAGAAACTTTCGAGTCAAAACCCGATTCTTTCCAACCTCATCAAAAGTAACATACCCATGTTCAACCAAATGATATAAACCCTAGAAAATACCCTTCTCCTTAATCTCATCATACACCTCCCAAAACCCCAACACCTAGCCCGTCTCTCTCCTTCACCACTGTCTTATCCAAAAAGCTAGAACCTAGCAAATCTACAGCCATCGCAAACACACCCTTAGAAGCCAAATCAGCAACCACTTTACGAAATGTGAATGAACTACACCCATGAACAATCAACACATTTTCTGAACTTTTAGAACCTTTAGAGTATGTAAAAACTTCAATGGCATGTTCATTGGGACTGATTTGAACCTTGATAACTCGACTGCTCGAGTAGTAGGTCCGAAGGGTGCTGGGCAGGCTCAAAAATCGGGATTTGGGGTCTTGAGGGGAAAGACAAGAGAGAGAAACAAAGACAAGAGTGATGAGAGAGACTGCGATGGTGAAGTAGAACCAGAAAGTAAACGGGTTAGAAGCTTGATTCTTTTGTGGGGTTGAAGATGGATGATGTTGTGGCTTGGGTTTTGCGGGTTCGGGTTTGGATTCAGTTTTGGGTTTAGATTTGGGTTTAGGTTTGGATTTGAAGGAGAGCCTGGTTGGTCAATCTGATCTTCTTTGAGTTATGTTATGACTGCTATTTTGAAGAATCTGAGAACTTCTAAGCTTCGGTTTGGGCCCCAAGAGAGTGAAGAAAGGAGATAGAGAAAGTATGTCGACACTCGCCAATGCCATGGATTGTCGAGAAAGACCAGATTTCTTCATTCAACGCTGTGCTTTTTCGGATCAAACGTCTTCGTTAGAGCTTGCTCATCCCATCGTTGGCATACAAAGTTCAAGGAGCTCTTGCATAAAAATATACTAAATTTTCCCCCTCTTACATACTTTGCCTAAGCAATTGATTATATGCAGGTGCAGAATACTAGCAATCAGTGGCTTAGTGCCCAATACAACCATACAAAGCTGCCCAGAAGCTAAATCCCAGAACCCAGAAAGATGAAAATTTACAACTCTCGGAGAAACCCGAAACATAGGACCTCCATAAACGTTGAGCAAGTTTCGACTACCCTGGTGATGAAACCTGACAAATTTGACCACCAAGTACACAGCGATTTTGAAGACCCCCGACGAATCAGTCTTGAAAACGTTTTGAGGGCTGAGATTGACGGTGATTTGGAAATTGGGTCCGAGACGTTAGTTGCCATTGGCAACATAGGCTCCGAAAAATGACTTGGATTTGAATTTGACCAATGAAAAGGGGGTCTCAGATGGTGGGTGATTCTACGACGATTTGGGCACAGTGTTGAGACTAAGAAATTTGGATGGGATTGCGAAAGAAGGTAAGATCTGAGGAGAGGAAGTCGGAGTGAAGAAGATGGCAATAAGAGAGAGAATCCCATCTCCAACAGTAGAGAGAGAAAGAAAATGGCAGTGAAGGTGAGATGATAGAAAAATGAAAAGACCCCTATGAAAATGGGGGGGGGCCGCCCAGCGGGTGATACGGGGGAGTTAGTTGAGGGGAGAGAGAAAGGCAATGACGTGAGGGAGGTGGAGCGAGTATTTGGTAGTTTTAAAAAAATTGTTATTCTGGATGAACAGTTATACAGAATTTTAATTTTAATTTAGAAATGTAAAAATAATCTAACGGATAAGATTTAATTTGGATATTGCATCAACGATTAAGGATCTCTATTACTTGAGATTTTAGGATTGGAGGAGGGAAGCTTTCTCAGCCCCTCACTCATTTTTGCATTTATTATTGTAGAAGGCAAAAATTCTACGATAAATTGGATGGTGCCACGTGTAAAAACTTGACCAATTACAGATTGTCATCTGTCACGTTGACTTTGGTGGACCCACTTGGTCAAAGTTAAATTGATCCAATTAAAACCTTCCATGTGTCATCAATGATGCAGAAGTTAATAATTATTTTCTTTATTTAAAAATAAGAAAATAATTATTGGGCCTAGGTCCAAAACCTGGCTCTAACCCTAGCTGGCAGAGCTTATAAGTAACGGTCCTTCCCCTTCATTTGGGGCATTCAGCATCTACAGAATTTAGAGCTTAGACAGCAAGGAGCATCTAGCTATAAAACGAGAAGGATCAAAACTTGCACAGTTTCAGAAACTACAATCAACCACTTACAGATCAAAATCAAGAACAGTCTTCAGAGTTCTTCAATCGATTTACATCAACCAAGATCAAGCTTCAAGCCCTCGGAATACTCAAGTCATTAGGAGATCAAATAAGAGGATTAGTCTATTGTATTAAATTCAGAGATTGTACCCATATACAACATCAATACAAAATTCAATTTGTTTCTAAATTTCTTGTCTAGTTTATTTTAGGCGCGAAATTTGTTTTACATATTTTTGGCATGCTCGGTGGGACATTCTCTGCCTCTCATCACTTTCTCGAAACCACAAACTCTACATTCCCTCGAAGACGACATGGCCCCTAAGACTGTCATCTCTCAACCTTCAAGGAAAGCTGCCTGATCCACATCTCAAGGATCGACAACCGCTAGCGTTACATCTAGCGGAGTCATGACTAGAAGCATGGCAAAAGCTGCTGCTGTGATTGCCATTAAACAATCAGTTGGGACTGTCCCGTCACAGTCTTGCAAGATCCCAAGCCTTGACTCCAACCTGCCTAAAGGAGTCAGCAAAGTCACTTCGCATCCTTTGAAGCAAAAATCTGTTGTTGGCTTCAAAATGCATCAAAAAATTCCGCAAGTGATGGATGAGCTCCAAACTCAAGCAAACCCCGCCTTCTAACCTTTCGGTGAGGAAGATCATGGCTATACTATCAGTGACTCCTCACCACCATCACCAAGGGAGCTAGTTGATGAATTAGAGACTAAGTCCTCAAACTTTGTCATTATGCCAACCATGGTGATGAAGGCGACCAACGTAGAAGAACAACTCGCAAATATGAAAGCAACATTAGAGAGGCTCGCTAAAGAGAGTCCAGAGAAAGATGGTCAAATCAAGCGTCAAAGTGAGCAGATTGCTACTCTAATAAAGAAGCTGGAAAAGCGACTATTCGAGTTCTCTAGGAAAGGCTCGGATGGCGAAGAGTCTAATAAGGAGTCTAACCACAACGAAGACTCTGATGACGAACGCATGAAAAAGAAGGAATCCTCATTAGGCTCGATGTCCGTTGAACAGATTCAAAGTCTAATTGTAAATGATGTTAAGGCTCAATTGGGGGGAGGAACTCGCAAGACGCATTTGTACACTAAGCCTTATATGAAAAGGATTGATGTCCTTTGTATGCCCCATGGCTACCAGCCCCTTAAATTCAACCAATTTGATGGTAAGGGCAATCCCAAACAGCACATCGCTCACTTCATTGAGACGTGTAACAATGTTGGCACCAAGGGAGATAGGTTGGTGAAGCAGTTTGTTCGATCTCTCAAATGGATCGCCTTTGATTGGTATACAGACCTGGAGCCCGAGTCTATTAACAGTTGGGAAGAAATGGAATACGAATTCCTCAACAGGTTCTATAGTACTCAGCACACTGTTAGTATGACGGAGTTGACAAATACTAAGCAGTGGAAGGATGAGCCGGCCCTCGATTACATCAACCGCTGGAGATCTCTCAGCCTCGAATGCAAAGACGTCTATCCGAGGCCTTTGCCGTCGAGATGTGCGCTTAGGGCATGGAGTGGGACCTGCTTTATGTCTTGCAGACGAGCAAGCCTAGGACCTTCCAAGAGCTAGCTACGAAGGCACATGACATGGAAATGACGATAGCAAATCGTCGCAGCAAGCCATCCTCCTCATATGAGTTCAAGAATGACAAAGGTGAGATCAAGAAGAACTCTAAGCCCTCAAAGGCGCCGACAAAGGAATCCATGGCCACTTCCGCTGAGGAGCTTGTACGAATTTCGGGGAAATCTAGGCCAGAAGAAAAGAAAGGGCCATCCTTTACGAATGGTGGAAGGAAATGACCCACACTAAAGGAGCTTCAAGAGAAGAAGTACCCGTTTCCTGACTCAGACTTGTTAGGAATGCTGGACGATTTGCTTGAGAATGGGATTATTGAACTTCCTACACCAAAGTGGCCTGAAGAGGCTGGAAGGACTAGTGACCCAAAGTACTATCGCTATCATCGAGTCATTAGTCGCCCTCTTGAGAAGTGCATTATGTTGAAAGAATGTATTATGCAGCTAGCAAGGGACGGGAAAATCATACTAGACTTGGATGACTCTGCCGAAACCAATCATATTTCCGCTGGGGTGCAATGTTCTTCTGTACGACGGCAACAAAGGCCTGCTCGATCTCTTGAGTAAGACAATAGTAGCTTGATTGCCTCTCAAAGAGCAGAACTGTTCACCATTTAGTTTGGTAGTCTGGAACCCATCGTCGTTCCCTTGATGGTTCAAGGATCAGTGGTAGAGACCAATCTCCAACCGGTCGACGATGAGGAAGGATGGACACTTGTCACTCGAAGAAGACCAAGGAATCCAAAACAAGCTCAGGCACCACCCCTTCGCCGAAGAAAAAGGAAAAACAGAAGGAAGAATCCTCGATGCGTCAAGGGCAAGAAAAATGCAAAAACAAGCAAGAGGCAAGAAATTCAGCCTATCGATCTACTCGAGCATAAACCACTTGTTCCCATCACCCTGGAAGAATTTTTCCCTGTGAGATTTTTTCAGAAGGTAACTGTTAACATGAGTTCTTGTTATGAGCTGGAGGACAAGGAATATGAGAAGGAAGAAAAGTTGGAGAAACCCCCAAAAGATGACGATAAGACTCTAGCTATTCTAGAGACTTTACCGATATGTAGCGATTGGAGGTAAATCGTCAACTTACCAGAAGAGGTACGTCAACATGACCCAAAACTTCATTTTGACAAGGCAAGAGATGTTGGCCAATCAGCGAAAGAGGTTGCTCATTATGCTGCTTGCAACACCGCAATTACCATTACTGACGATGACCTACTGCTAAGCTCTAAACCCCATAATCGCCCTCTTTTCATCACTGGCTATATCAGGGAACAAAAGGCCAAACGAATCCTTGTAGATGGAGGGTCGGTTGTTAATATCATGCCTAAGTCTACAATGAATGACCTAGGGATCACGGTGGAAGAGCTTTCTAAGAGCCGAATGGTGATCCAAGGATTTAGCCTAGAGAGCCAGCGTGCAATCGACATGATTCGTCTTGAGCTGATGATGGGAGACCTATCAACATCTTCAATCTTCCATGTAATTGACACAAAGACTTCCTACAAATTGTTGCTAGGACGTCCATGGCTTCACGAGCATGGGATAGTAGCTTCAACTCTCCATCAATGTCTCAAGTACTATCGTGGAGGACAAAGGAAGATTAATGGTGATGTGAGGCCATTCACTAGGGCAGAGTCCTATTTCACTGATGCTAAATTCTTTGAAGAAGATTCGGCGCCTAAGGAAATGATGATATCAACAATTTCCTCAATAGGTAAAAGTGAGCCAAAAATTACTAGGAATGCACAGGTGGTAATAGGGCATGATGGTACGAAGCAACAATAGGGCGAAAGGGATGATAAGCAAGCTAGGGAAATACAGTCTGTGAAACCAGTTGTAAGGCAGACGGCAGCTTCAGCAAACTCCATGACATCGGTTTTGAGATACATTCCGAGATCCCATCGTAAGGAAGGAGATTCACCCTTCGGTGGAGTTGTAAATAGAAAGGCTGAAGGTAAGATCACTAGGAACATTGACGAGGCAAGCTTGGGTGCCCTTAAAGGAAATGTCACATTGCCAACATAAAAGGTGTACCGACCAAAGGTGAGCAGACACCCTCTCCCTGGGTTTGTTTCTTCTTCTGAGGTTTTGTTGAAAGAGGAGAATGACTTGCCACATATGCGGACCAAGGAAGGATTCGATCTGAATGCATACAAGCATATGGAAAGAGCTAGTTATGACTTTCAAAATCCCGTTACCTTAGGGAAAGTGATCGAAGTCAAGGCTCATGGTCTCAATGAAATGCAAAAAGTGATCCAGGAGCAAGGGGGTTCAGTAGGAGTCTCTAAAGTCGGGCTTGGCTACACACTGTTCCAGCCAATCAGAATCTCAGGACGACGAAAGAACAAGCAGTTGGCGGTCCAACACATCTCTGCCAAAGAGATAGATGGGAGTGAAAAGGAGGATGATCCGCCTAGCACAAGGGCTTTTATGTTCGATAGATTACAACCGTCCAGTTCAACAAAACGTCCTTATGTCTTTACCAGAATTGGGGCATAGCCAAAGCCTTAAGTATTCAATAGGATCAAGAAGGGGATAGAGCCCTCAAAGACGTCTTCCCAAAAGTTCAAAGGTTCCGTATTTAACCGTCTAGGTGATACAAACGAAGTACGAAGTTCTATTCCTTCACGAATGAAATGACTTTCAACCTTGGACGTTAAGACGGAAGGTTCATTGCGAGTGAAAAGGCACACTATGATCCTCACTGGTTAACAAAGTAACCCTGACTCGAATGAGGAGGAAGAGCAAGGTGAAATGGCTTTCTCCCACCATATCACAGGTCGAGAATACGAGGATTCAGACTCAGAGACGGAGCTTGGAGAGACTCCTAAAACGCTTGAGGACGAGGAGCAAGCTACGGTCGATGATCTGAAAGAATTGAATCTTGGTACCACAGACGAACCTCGCCCCATTTATATAAGTTCGTTGCTGACGCCCAAGGAAGAAAGTCAGTACTTTAATCTCCTCTCGAAATATAAGGACGTGTTCGCATGGAGCTATAAAGAAATGCCAGGGCTTAATCCCAAAGTTGTTGTTCATCGACTGTCCATCAAAAGGGGACTGTCTCCAAAGAAGTAGCCCCAGCGACGTTTCCGTCTGGAGTTGGTACCTAAAATTGAAAAAGAAGTCAATAAACTCATTAAAGCAGGGTTCGTTTGGGAGGTAAAATATCCAACCTAGATCGCAAACATTGTCCCCGTAAGAAAGAAAAATAGACAACTTCGCATCTGAGTACACTTTCAGGATCTCAATGATGCATGTCCAAAGGACGATTTTCCGCTCCCTGTCACTGAACTCATGGTTGATTCGACCACGAGGCACGAGGCCTTATCATTCGTGGATTGTACTACAGGGTATAATCAAATCCAAATGGCGCTAGAAGACCAGGAGGCCACAGCCTTTCGCAGGCCCAAAGACATTTTCTGTTACAAGGTGATGCCTTTCGGCTTAAAGAATGCGGGGGTAACATATCAAAGAGCAATGCAAAACATTTTTAATGATATGCTCCATAAGACAATTGAGTGTTACGTCGATGACTTGGTGTTCAAATCTAAAAAATAAATGCGACCATATTCCAGATCTTCGTAGCGTCTTCGAACGTCTACGGAAATGTCAGTTGAAGATGAACCCACTCAAATGTGCATTTGGAGTCACTTTTAGGAAATTCTTTGGCTTTGTCGTCCACCATAAAGGATTGACAATGACCAAGCCAAGATCAAAGCAATCCAAGAAATGCCTGAGCCTAAGAATCTCAAAGAGCTTCGTGGCCTTCAAGGTTACCTGGCATATATTCAAAGGTTCATCTCAAATCTAGCTGGACGTTGTTATCCTTTCAGCCACCTCATGAAAAAGGGAGCACCTTTTGATTGGGACGAGTCATGCCGCGAAGCCTTTGCGAAAATCAAGAAGTTCTTATCGAACCCTCCGGTATTGGGAGCACCGGTCCCTGGCAAGCCTCTTATACTCTACATCGCAACTCAAGAACAATCATTGGGAGCACTGTCTGTTCAAAAGAATGAGGAAGGAAAAGAAGTAGCTCTATACTACTTAAGTCGTACATTGGTGGGGGCTGAGTTGGAGTATTCACCCATGGAAAATATATGCTTGTCACTCGTATTTGCCATTCAAAAACTCAAACATTACATGCAGGCATATACAGTGCATGTGGTTTCTAAAGCTGATCCCATCAAGTACATTCCGTCGAGGCCAGTCCTCAGTGGGCAGCTTGCAAAGTGAGCTATGATCTTGAAACAGCATGATCTTGTCTATGTGCCACAAAAAGCAGTCAAGGGGCAAGCACTAGCAGACTTCCTAGCCGATCACCTAATTCCTGATGAGTGGGAGCTAAACGATGACTTCCCAGGTGAAGATGTGCTCTTTGTCGATATCCTCCCGCCTTGGAAAATGTACTTTGACAGAGCTGCAAGAATTGATGAAGTCGGCGCCGGTGTTTATCTCCCCTAAAAGGCATGTCCTCACCTACTCATTCATGTTAACCCAGTTATGCTCAAATAACACGGCTGAGTACCAGGCATTGATCTTGAGCCTTCAAATAGCTACCGAAATGGGAATCAAAGACCTTAACATCTATGGTGACTCTCAATTAGTCATCAAACAGCTTCTCGAGGAATGAAGTCAAAAAGGATGACTTCTTATCCTACTATAAATATGCCATACGACTGCTCGACAAGCTTGAAACCACCAAGTTACAGCATGTTCCTAGGAGTGCCAACAAGAAGGCTAACGCACTCGCAAACCTTGCAGCCACTTTGTCACTAGGGGCAGAAGAAAGCATGAATGTACCCATTTGCAACCGGTGGGTTATTGCACCTCTCGCTGAAGAGTCTGAGGAAGAGGTCAATGCGATTAGTGCCCATGAAGTAGACAAAGAAGACTGGTGCCAACCACTCATTGATTACCTACAACATGGGAGGCTCACTAACGATCCAAGGCATAAGACAGAAATCCAACGAAGAGCTCCCTGCTTCCTTTATTTCAATGAGACTCTTTATCGAGTTTCCTTCCTGGGTATTTGGTTACGATGGTTGGGAGACGAAGAAGCAAGACAAACAATGGAGGAAGCACACTCAAGAATATGTGGAGCACACCAAGCAGGGCCCAAATTACATGATCAAATCAAGAGGATGGGTTATTACTGGCCTACCATGGTGCAAGTCTACATGGACTACGCAAAGAGGTGCGAGCCTTACCAGTTTCATGCCAATTTTATTCATCAACCTCCTGAGCCGCTTAATCCAACCGTGGCATCTTGGCCATTTGAAGCTTGGGGACTTGATGTTGTGGGCCCTATTACTCCAAAATCCTCTGTTGGCCACTCGTACATCTTGGCAGCGACTGACTACTTTTCCAAATGGGCAGAAGCAATCCCACTGAGAGAGGTCAAAAAAGAAAATGTCGTTGATTTTATTTGAACCCATATCATCTACCGATATGGCATGCCTTGATATATTATCACTGACAATGGAAAACCATTTGTCAACAAGCTGATGACCGCCCTCTGTGAAAAGTTTAAGTTTGCCCAACGTAAATCTTCGATGTACAATGCACCTGCAAATGGGTTGGCAGAAGCCTTCAATAAGACACTTTGCAACTTGCTAAGCAAAGTGGTGGCGAAGTCAAAACGCGATTGGCATGAAAGGCTGGGGGAAGCTCTTTGGGCATACAGAACCACGTACAAAACGCCGACCCAATCAACCCTTTCACTCTGGTGTATGGGGTCGAAGCAGTGTTGCCTTTGGAACTCCAAATCCATTCACTTCGTATTGCCATACAGGAAGGCTTAACCAAAGATGAAAATCACAAGCTTCGCCTGGAAGAGCTCTAAGCCCTTGATGAAAAAAGACTTCTAGCGCAACAGAAGTTGGAATGCTATCATGCTCGCTTATCACGATCCTTCAACGAAAAGGTACGACCTCGTTCATTTCAAGTTGGAGATCAAGTGCTCGCGGTAAGAAGGCCAATCATCATCCCACACAAGACTGGAAGCAAGTTCACTTCCAAGTGGGATGGCACATACGTGATTCGAGAAGTCTAAACCAACGGAGCTTATAGGATTGTTGGCACCAACGGAATGCGAGTTGGGCCAATAAATGGCAAGTTCCTAAAACTATACTATCCTTAATGTATTCATATATGTAAGCTCCTAAGCAAGAGCCTAAATTGCTCATTCATGCAAAATAAAATATAAAAAAAAAAACTTTGTACTACTTCTGGCTCGCAAGACTCTAAACTGTGAACGGCAAAACAAAAAAAAAAACAAAAACAATGTCATATTCTTGAACTACGTATGGCTTGATCCTTTAGGGTATTACGTCCCCTTTAGGTACGTAGGCAACTTGGGCATATTTCCTAAGTATAGCCGTAACAAAAAAAAGGATGAATAAATTTTGTTGGTACTCGTTGGCTTTGGTCGTTTTCTATTATTACATCTTACTACAAGAACTTGAATTGAAAGATTCATCCAATTCCAAAAGACTATGCTGAGTCCCACAAAAAAAAAGAAAAAAAAAAGAAAGAAACAACAAGTTGCACAGCACCAAGAAAAAAAAAATTCTAGAACAAAGCCACTAGATATGGTCTAGGCATCCAGTGCGGCCAAAAGTTCTTAGGCACGCTTCTTTGCTGCTTCAACTTGAGTCGTTTCTTCTGCCATGATTTGGGGAGCAACATCCAATTTAGCAACCTCTCTTTTAAGAAGAGATACATCATCTCCGGCTTTCTTCAATGAGGCTTCAATCTCTACTAATTTGCCTTGCAATTCCAGCTCATTCGCTTTTGCATGTTCAAGATCAGCCTGAAGTAGCTTTCTTCGCTTATGAGCTTGAGCGATAGCAGTGGTTGCCTCATCAAACTGCGCGCTAACCTTTTCCACTGAGCCACGTGCCTCCCCAAGTCTATCCAACAGGGTCATTCGCTTGTTTAGCATATCTTCGGTACAAGTCCGACCTTCTAATTGGGCTTTTAACTTCAAGTACTGCCCAACTTCATTCAGATACGCCTCAATAGTATTCTTTAGCTCCAAATAATTTGTCTGAAAGGATGATAAGGTTTCATATATCTGCTTGGCTTCCTGGCGGATGTTGGTGATATCTCCTTCTGTCTTTGGGACAAACTTTTTCAACTGTTGTTGTAAACGTTGCTTCACACTCGAGGCCAGGTCGCTAAACACGCTAGAGGCAATTCTCCCAGGGAAGTAGGTTACAACAGAGGGAGTAGGCGATTGACAACGCTCTACTTGTTTCGCTGGCGATGGCATTATGTTAATAGAATCATCCTCGGCTGACTTAGCGGCAGGCACAGTCAAGGTGACTTCACTATCTTTGTCACCAAATGCAACCTTAAGTCCATCTTCGGCTTCAGCAGTATATCCCTACATAAAAGGATGATTAAGTAAAAAAAAACGAAAAAAAAGAGGGAACAAAGAAAAAGACAAAATAAAGGGAAAGGGGGCAGAATAACAAGATGCACCTCCCCTTTTGCTTTTGTCTTTAATTTCAGTGAGCTCGTCGCACTATTAGACTTGTCTTGGAGTTAGGCAGCTTGATTATGCTGTCTGGTTTGCTCTTTGAGGCTGATAAATTCTTCTCTCTGCTAGCAGAAGACCTGATACCTTAGCCTCTCAAGGCTTCAATCTTCTCCTTCCCAGGCAAGCAACTCCTGCTTTTCTGAGAAGATGCATCTACTCCCAATGAGGAACTGTCACCCCCTTCCCTTCTAAGCTCATCCGGCGATAGGGCATGTTCGTTAGGTTGTTGCATGATTGGTTTATGTGCACTCGCTTTACCAGAAGTGACAACTAAGGCAGATGCATCATCAACAATTCTCACTTTAGAAGCTCTTCGTGGCTGCGCAACCTCGCCTTTAGGATTTGTAGGCCCTTGAGAGAAAAGATCGCCCCGCAAAGATCGCCACCAATTAGCATATGCAATAGTAACCAGTGTAGACTTCTTATCAGGAGGAGCAGGAATTGTCACGTTGGACCTTGTTACGTGTTCGGTAAGGTTGAACCAATAGCGCGCTACGTCCTGTAAGGTGCCCTCTCGGTCATTCATTCGTGGCTCACTTAGTACTTCTTGATAAAAGCCAAACTGTCGGCCAAACTTGCAGGGGAAGTACAGCTTACTCACAATTGTCCTTCCTTGCCGCAAGTTCAAAAACCCAGAACGAAGACAAATCAAATACATTCTCCAACTTGGAGATAAATTCTGCGTATCAATCAAGGTCATCGATCTGTCCTTCATAAGCGCATTAGAATACATGATAGACAGATCCTTGCATTTCAATAGCTCTCGAGCTTCTTGTGTGTCAGGGGTCCGATTCATCTTTTCACCAGAAAACCTCACCATTTTAGGGTAGCCATGCCGATGATGAGGATGATCAAAATAATTTTGGAAGTAAGTCCCTAACGATCCATAAACGTAGTGAATAGGAAAAATTACTTCCAACTTATTTAGGCTCCGAGCCGTAGAAATTCTATACAACCCCCGAAAAATGCTAGCCAGAGCAGGAATTACGAGGTTTAGGCATTCCCCATGGGCTAGTTTGCTTACAGCTACAAACACAGCTGGGCGAAGAAGGCACACTGCTTCAGTTGGTAGCACAAAGGAGCACAACCAACAGGAAATAAGGGCAGCAAGGTAGGTCTCTTCGATTAGGGCCTCAGGAATGTTGAGCATCACAAAAGGGTCCTTCTCTCTCTTCTTTCGCCCTGTGCGAGGAGCGATCATGCCAGATGGACATGATGTGTTTGTTGGAGTTTTAACTTGCTTTCTGTTGTCACAACTGGGAGGAGGTGTGTAAATCTGCCACCCTCGAAATGAGAAGCGTATCCATTCTGAAGCAGTAAGTTGAACGATGCCATGAACATCTTGGCATAGTCTGTGGAATGCAGAGAAGAGGAACGAGCACGTCACTAGAATATCATTATCTCCACGTCCCATAGAAAAGAGTTCTCTGGCGGATAGAATGACCTCTTCGTGGTAAGCACCGTCAACCGGAAGTCCAACTATAGCCTGCAAATCCCATAAGGAGATTGACATATTGCGGGTCTCTAGGCAAAAGGTGTTGGTGGTGTGGCACCACAGTTCGCAAAATGCTTTGAAGACGGGGAGACTCATGTCATAAGAAAATAGGGATGCATACAGTCCGTCGTAAAGCCTCCATTCCATAAACCTGTCTTTGTTGCGACCAAGAACGTCTTCAAGCCATTCCCAATAGCACGGTATGAAGAAGTTGTCAGAGAAACAAGGTGAAAAAAATTACCCAAGGATAGTGTCCCGTCCATAATACGATGTCGGAGTAAGGGTGTTGCTCCTTGAGAAGGGATTGAAGATGCAAATAATGGCGAGCTAAGCTTCAGGACTCTCAAAGTTGAGATGACTCCGTCTGATCTTTGTATGTCACGGGTAGATTCCACACTCCAGCATGAATCTGCCAGGTAGTTATGGAGTAAAGAACGCCTGGAAGGTAGGGGTGTTGGCATATCTACGCGGAGAGTCACGTCTTCTTTAATTGGATAGTCTTCTCTGTCCAGGATGGTAAGAGTTGGTTTCTTGGGATCAGATGATGAGTCCAAAAAATGAACCATGGTGAAGGAAGAAAGGCAAGTCAACCCCAATTAGATTAAGTGAGGGAGTCTCCTGCGAAGAATCGAATCTACGGGGAGAAACGATTCCTTGTCTTAAAAGTCGACCTCACTTCACGATCTAATCAGAGGAGTCGCGGTTGGAAAGAAGAAATTTAAGTTGATTCAGCAGCTTCCTGGAAAAAAAAAGGCGAAAGGAATATTAATTTAACTTCTCTAGAAAAAAGGGGAAAAAAAGGGGTTCATAAAAAAGGGAGAATCTTAGTACAAGTGAATTTAATTTAAGGCCCACTCATTGCATTTGGCACACCAAGCAAGACCACATGGGCCTAACACAAAAATGGCTAAATAAAAAAGAGACAAAATCAAGGAGCTTAAAAAAAAAAAAAAGAGGAATCAGAAACACCAAAAGTAAACGGGTGAAAGCAAAGTGGGAAGGCGTAATCAGAAGGCCCTGCATGGGTCTGCGATTGCAGAGGATAAGGCATCCAAAGCTGCTAAATTACAATGAGGTGTTACTCTCATCAAGACCAACACCTTGTCGTAATTTGATATTATAGTTTGCACATGAACATGTTTCCAGCGCTCTGCTGCTTCTCTCTTTCCTACTTTCCTTTCTCAGCTCATTCTCTCTCCTCTAATAGCCCCGATTCAAGCTCTCCTCCTCTCTCCTCTAAAAGGCCAATTATTCAAGCTCTCTCTCTCTCTCTCTCTCTCTCTCTCTCTCTCTCTCTCTCTCTCCTCTAAAGGTCTCAATTCAAGCTCTCCTTTTCTCTCCTCTAAGAGCCCCAATTCAAGCTCTCTCTCTCTCTCCTCTAAAGGCGCCAATTCGAGTTATCTCTCTCTCTAAAGATGTGAGTTCTAGGGAGAGAAACCTTTAATGTGGGTCGGTTTTTGTTTTTGTTTTTTTTTTTTACCCGTAAATCAGAAACAAAGAACTGAATAAGCAAGCGATCCCCGAGCATTTAAGGCTCTCCACTGCTCTGCTCAGCTTCTGTTCTGCATTACTACTAGTACTGCAGAGGAAGTGGGAACTTCCTGGAGGTCTTTGTTTGGCTTGGTGGATGAGCTCGATGGAACAGAAAGGTCTTGGTCTACTTTAATGGCTCAAGTCAGAGCAGACTTTACAGGTTCAAATTTTTGGTACAGAGATTCAAGGTTAATCCTTATATTCTAGTTTTAAAAAAAGGGGGCAAGAGGCAATCAAAGGGGAGAATCTCACGGTTGAGTGCAACCCAATTCCAGAGGATGTTGATGATGAAGAATCTGATGCTTTTTCCCCGACAAACAAAGAAGAGGTTCACAGTAAAAGAGGCAGGCAAGAAGTGAAACCAAAAGAAATATGAGAAGAGGAAGTGTTTGCAAAAAAAAAAAAAGGTCACCTCAAGTTGCAATGGGGCTGAATAGAGGAGAATAAAATTAAGGAATTGGAGGCAACTACATAGAGGTTTTTATAGTAATAGGCAATTGAATACTCTATTATGTGATCAGAATCATTAGGAAAATATTAGGGTTTCAGGAAGCTTTCCTTATACATTTAATTCCTATCTTTGTACCATCCAAATATTCATAATCCAATATATTCTGTACATATTATGGCAGTAGGAGGGCATCGGCCAACCCCCCCCCCCAAATGTGGATTTCTCAAAAAAGGGGAACCGAAGAGATTAAAGGCAGGCATGCATTCCTGGGGTAGAATCTTCCATTCAATTTTTTTTTTCTCTCTAAAAAAAACAAACAAACGAAGCAAAAAAAAGAAAAAAGAGAAGGATTATGAGAAAAAGAAAAGCAGGGATGTTTTTGGGCCCCTTCCAAAAAAAAAAATCGAATAAGTGGTAAGTAAAAAAAAAAATTATTAATTGGCAGATAAAAAAAAAGGTTACCCATCAAATTTTTGATCATCAGCATCATCAAAGTTTTCGAGACTCAACCGTTTCAAACACTTCAAATCCGTGTATGCAGCCGACTCTTGAGGGGGCATTTGTAGAAGGCAAAAATTCTACGACAAATCGGATGGTTCCACGTGTAAAAACTTGACCAATTACAGATTGTCATGTGTCACGTTGACTTTGGTGGACCCACTTGGTCAAAGTTAAATTTGGCCAATTAAAAGCTGCCATGTGTCATCAATGATGCAGAAGTTAATAATTATTTTCTTTATTTAAAAATAAAAAAATAATTATTGGACCTAGGCCCAAAACCCAACTCTAACCCTAGCTGGCAGAGCTTATAAATAAGGGTCATTCCCCTTCATTTGGGGCATTTAGCATCTGCAGTATTCAAAGTTCAGACGGTAAGGAGCATCCAGCTACCAAGTGGGAAGGATCAAAACTTGCAGAGTTTTAGAAACTACAATCAACCACTTACAGATCAAAATCAACAACAGTCTTCAAAGTTCTTCAATCGATTTGCATCAACCGAGATCAAGCATCAAGCCCTCGGAATACTCAAGCCATTAGGAGGTCGAATCAGAGGATTAGTCTATTGTATTAAATTCAGAGATTGTACCCATATACAACATCAATACAAAATTCAATTAATTTCTAAATTTCTTGTCTAATTTGCAAAATTTGTGTTTACAATTATATAAAGATTGTGCGTGGCCACAATGGTTTTGTTTGATGCTAATTCATGTAGACTTTCTGATGGAGTTCTAGCCAAAAATACCCTTGAAAATGTTTCTTACTTAACAATACCACTAAATTTGATTATTATGTATTAAAATGCGACTTTGCTAAAAAGTTCCCGGCAGTAAGAGGTTTCTTTTTGTTTTTGACTTAATTTTCAAACTGTTATTGGAAAACATGGTGAAGAAAAAGAAAAAGAAAATAAAAGGAACATAATGATAAAATTGGGGTGGGACGAGGGATGGGATAAAGCCGGAAGCATCAAAGATATCCACCCCACATTCCGTAGCGTTTTCTTAAACCCTAATTTCAAAATTCACTTCGAAATAAGCATTATCTTGAAAAATTAAGTTGTGTCTTTTGTTTATCATTAGATTTAGGTCAAAATAAACCAAAAATGTCACCTTCTTCTTCCTCACATCTAGCAAAATATTTCCTCCGTGAACCATATTTTATGACTCTGTCTCTTTATCTTTCTTAATTTTGTGTTTCCTAACCCTAGATGGTAAACCCATTTCATCATTCTCACTTCAAGGATTTGATCATTCTAATTCTGATTTTTCCCTTCTAGGAGATGCCATGGTCGCTAATGGGGCATCTTTCATCAATCCTATTTCCCTTTCTCCAGGTTCGGATTTTATCAAATCATTTACAAGAAACCATTCAAGTTTCTTGAATTAAATTCCTCAAAGTCCATCTATTTTTTCCACCAAGTTTATCTTTTCTATTTCCCCTGGAAGTAGGGTTTGCTTAGCTCTTGTGATTTTCATTATTGTGTAGCTTTCCAGTGTTTTTAGCCTTGGCCCCAATGTTTTTGGCCTTAGCCCTATCGATATTTCGACATAATTGGACAAAACATTTGTTGTTGTTGGGTATGATATACTCTTAAGGATGATAATGTAGGTGGTATGTGCATATGTGGCTAGTATCACATCTGCTACTGTTAGGAATATTGTCTCTTCTCTTTTGGTGCTTCACAGTGGAGAGAAGCCTGCAGGTACAAAAGTCTTCTTCAAATTTCCAGGGTTTTGATGGGTTTCTAAAGGAGAATTGAAAGAGAAACTTGAAGTGCCAGATGTCAATGGGTTTTGCTGAAACTTGGATGCATGGAAAGGAATAGGGGTTTGAAGGGGTGTGTTTTATTTTACCTTTGTTTTGCTTAATGTATTTTCACCAGCCAAACATAATTTTCTAATAGTTAATTGGCAATACCCAATTATGGTGGAATTTTTATCCTAACTGAAAAGTTTAGTGGCGCTGTTAGATTTTAAAAAAAAAAAGTTCAATGACATTTTGAATGAAGGTAATGACTCAATGGCATTTTTTGCTAGGAACTTGCTTTCTATTCTATTTTTCCAGCATGATCTCTTATTGAAACAAGTTAAAGCTGATTAAATAACAAAGTGTATATTATTTATGTTGGCTTCATGTGTTTCAAATAAATACATAAATTTTCTTGATATTCCTTTATAGATGCGTCTCACCGACTACATAAGTAAATTTTGATGATTTAGTTTGCCTTGATTAGGCTAAATAGTACGGCCTACATCGGCAAAAATTTAACATTCATGCCTAAGGTATAAATTTATTCAATAGTTGCTTCAGAATGAGATCTCCTAATTATGTGAAATCAGGGATGAATCAATTTAATCCTTTGACTAAGGCACTATGAAAAAATTCGGGCATATACATTGAGGGGATCGGATTATTGCTTAAACGAGGTCAAGAATGGTGCAACTATACCTATATGATTGGAGATCCGATGAAGTATGTTCATACGGGCAAAAAAGTCAGTAGTCGACCTAGAATTGCGCTAACAATAATAATATTGGACAATTCCCTTTCAATGGTGTAATAGTGTAACACTCTAACAGTGAAGCTGAGTTTACTCTCAATCAAATCCATATCCCCTTTAATAGGTGGTGTGTTAGCTATAATACAGACATGATGGACTCGCCCATTTGTGTTGGAGTTTAGGCGCTCCTATGTGATCTTGGCCAAAGTATCTATACTACTTATGAAAATCCAATCACAATGCGTGGCTTATAGCATCCACGGAAGTACATTTGCCTTGAATGACTTGACTAGAGTGTAATGCAGGTGGTAATGGCATTGACTTGTACTCTAGCATAATGCTTCAAATAAACAATTTTGTTTTACCATATTCACAGGTCATATTTTACTCATCTTAGATATAGTTCATAGCCCAAAACGTACTAGACTATATGCATTATACTGGAGTTTTGACCAAAGATATTTTTTAATTCCTTGAAATAGAGAATGATTATTGTAAAAATATATTACTTTTACTTTGGATTTCAAACGAATTGCTTTTACTAGATGCAAGGATAAATATTGTAGTTCCTTTTTTTTAAAGTTTAGCTTGTTGATTGATCAACTGAAACTCTGATGTTTCACACCCAGTTTCACCTAAATTTAGCTTGTCACAATTGTTGGATTAGGGAGTTTATTAGTGTTTTTATTGGTTTTATAGGTATTAAAGAGGATTGCCCAAATTATGTGGTGCAAAACAGACGAAAAGTTGGGCATTAGAATCCGGGATAAAGTAGGACAACCCGAGACGACCTTGAAGCACGATTGGGTCAACCTATCACAAGAGCTACCGGAGAAACAACCAAATCCCAGTAGCAGTAGGGTAGCAATAGTTGCCCGTGCCATTTGTTTCGACCATGCCACCTTGATTTTTGTAGTTCAACACTATTTTGTTTTGGGATTGAAATCTAGGGGTTTGGCGTGTGTTGAACGCTCCACCCTAAAGTTGCAGGAAGAAAAGAGAGAGTAAGAGGGAGATATTTGCGATAGGTAGGTCGGGCCTTCGGGGACACCCATGCCAGAATTGAAGGTGTCGAGCTTATACATATCCTCTTTCCCCTATTTGTATAGCAAGCAGGTCTTAGGGTAGAATAGAGCTAGTTTCAAGTTTTTACACTTATGCAGCCACCTTAAACTCATTCAAGTTTTCATTATTATACTCGCTTTCTCTTTTTAATTTCTTCCTTGCTTAGTCTTTTTATTCAATTTCTCTTTCATTTCCTTGCTTAATCTTTTTATTCAATGTCTCTTTCATTCATCTAATGCCCTATTTTTATTTGCTGATTTTAATATTCAAAGTTGAAATATTTAGTTGAATGATGTTGAAAATTTGTGCTTTTCATTTTTTAATAACTCTTTCTACCCTTTTCACCTTCAATCTCTCAATTTCATGTCCTTTACCGACATTTTATGTGCTTACTTGTCTCTTTTCTATTAGGGTTCGAAAATTCATTATGAAAGTTCTTGAATTCCTTTAATTATAGGTTAGTTCTTAATTATTGAATGCGGGTTAGTTGCAAAAGGGGGAATCCACACAAATCCATCCCCGTTGCTCTAATTTTGGTCGTTCAAGTCTCAATTATTTCAAACTCTGGAATGCCATTTTTCTCTATACCCTTTTCTTAGCTAGATTTATAATTTGTGGTCAATCTTACTTTCTTTAATTGTTCATAGTGTTTAACATCATATTTATGTCAATGTAGTCATTGTGAGTTGTGTTTGTGTTAATTACTTTTGATTAGGCATGCTTAGACTATGATTAGTACTTCATTGGTTTAGTTAATTATTATTAGTGCAGGATTAGTGTTAGATTAGCAGTTTATTTCCATGATGTAGTTATTTGTTGCTTTCCTTCGTTTTAATTAGCCAAGCTAGTAAATAAGTGGCCTAGTTTCGACACCATCCTATTTCTCCTTACTATCAAAATACTACTCAACATTGATATTTCTGATAGTTTGCTAAGGCATTTACCTGATCAAAGTTTGTTTACAATGTCTATAATGCCTTGCACGCACCTTAGCTTTCTTTTGCTATTAAGCTCCTCAAATTACTTGGTACTGAATTTGGATAAATGTCTTTGAATGGCTTCACTAATTAAGAATCTCAAGCAGCTATTCAGGGATGATTTTTCCTACGTGGTTTTTAACGATTCTTTCCTAGTTTTCAGCCTAGCAATTAGTGTTAAACCTCTATTTTTTTTAACTCTATAAGTTGGGCTCTTCATATGAGGGATATAGGACACAACAACCACCTAGTTCCTTCTTTGGTGATATTATTAACTCCAAACATTCATATTTCCTAGTATCATGAAGTCATTAGTTGTTCCTGTGGCCTTATCTGCGAGTGCACATGGTTGAATGGATTTGTTGAGCCTTAGAAGGGTGGCTGCCATAGCCTTTTGCACCTAAGCCAGTACTTTAGAGGGGTGGAACTATCTTTAAGGGCAATGTCACACACACTTTCGACAAAAAATTCCTTCAACCTTCGATCGTTATTTTGTTGTAGCATCCTATAATTCTTAATTGTTTCCAACGCCTTTAACAATGGTTTATAATTTCTTGAGTGCATCAGTATGGATTGCACAAGAATCTACTTTTTCACTGCACCCTATTAGCCCAATTGCTTACATTTAAATCCTCTATTGACCATATTATCTAGTTTCCCCTAACAAGCCTCCCCCCCCCCAAAAAAAAAATAAAAAGGTAATGAAGAGACCTTCTATTGCCAAGCAACTCAATCGAATAAACTATTCCCCATTATTTGGTCATCAAAAGTGTCCATTTACATACTCGTAATCATATAGTTTTTACTAGTGATCAAGAATACTTTTGGATTTAATTTGATTTTAGTTCGATTTTATAGAAATAGTTTGATAAATAATGGGCATAAAGTGATAATCAATTACAAAAATTAAGTCGTTTGGGACATTCCACCTTAACTTATTGTCATGTATGCTACCTAACCCATTCTATCCCAAGCCTGTGTCCTTGCCTTAATCTCCTATTCAGCCAGCGTGTTATTAAGTACACCTTGCCCACACGCCCATTAGGCCAGACCAACAGATGAGGCAAGTAAAAAAGGTGAAGAAAAGAAAAGGAAAAGTCGGACCAGAAACACGACCCATTTACTAGCCGACCCATTTACTAGTTCCGTGGGCCTCTTCTTTGTCTCCACCAGCCATATGCCCAGCGTCTAACCAATCCAAAGCTCTCAGTCCAGAAAGCAGTTTGACGCCAAGTTCACTCATGCTTTAGTCTCTTCCCAAGCCAGCAGTTTGTTTATCTTTCTCTTATCTAACCCATGAAGTGATGCCCAGCACAGTGCTTTGTTTTGCTCTGATTGTCGTCACTCTCTCCTAATTGAGGATTAAATTACCTATGATGATGATAGATTGCAAAATTTTGAAAACAGAACAATCAGGCGATGGGCATCTACTGGCAATATACTGACGTAAAGCAAATTAGGGAAGCTGGTGGAGAAAAATCGAGAAATAAGAAAATAGATTTCCATTAGGAAAGTAGATTTATTGCTTGGAAAATGAGCAATTTCTACAATTTGGAAAGCATGAGGGGCTAGCTACAGTTAAATGCTGGTCTGATGTATTCAAGCTTCACTAAGGCAAGGATTTGAAAAAGTGAATCAAGAATGCATTTGGGTAGGGGGATGAAAATGGAATCAAGAACCAGGATAGAAACACGTGGACTAGCAAGGGTGATGAAGACCCACCTTGCTTTGCACACTTGGGCAATCTTCTTCGTTCAACTAAGTTACAAAAATTAATCACCTTTTTAGTTGAATTAAGAAGACCTAGAGACCCACTTGAGGTTTCCAAACACCCAAGATGTAACACTAGGAATTTTAAAGAGAAATGGAGAGAGTTTTCACAACTCAAAGCTCAAATATATATTCATCAATCCCTTCTTGACAACCCAAGGCCTCCCTTATATAATAGGGAACCTTTAACAAGTTGCAAGAGAGGGGAACAATAAGGTCTTATACATCCAAAAGCAAGGGGAGACCAAAAAGCAAAAGACAAAAGTTGAAAAGTGCTTTTTGCTTTTTATCAACAACTTTTCAGTGCACAATAGTCAACTTCAAACGGCTATAACTCTTAGGTTTCTCACTCAAATTGGGTGAAATAGGTCTTGCTAAAAAGCTCTTGAAGTCAGCTTTCACGGGTCTTAAGTTTCACGCCATTTAGAGTATCCGTTTCGGAGATATGGGGCAAAAGGTGCAGTATATGTAGATTAGGATAGTTTCTGCAGCTTCTAGAAAAAGGCTCCCATTGACTTATTTCCTAGATGCCTAACCTAGAACTCTTTATATTTCTTTGAATTTGACATATTAAGGGTTCCAAAAAGTAAAGTTGCAGCCTCTTAAGTCCACCTTAAGCATGGGTAATTAGGCTTGGAAAACCAGGCCAAATTCTGGCTGAAATGGGCAGCATGTGCAATGCTTGGTTGATGACTTCTTTGACCATGGAATGAACCTCTTTGACCTCCTTGGTGCTTGTAGGGTCCTTTAGGCTTGTGGGATGGTCTTCACTTGGTTCCAAAGGATGGTCCATAATACTCTTTAGATTGGTTGGAGTTTGACCTCAAACTTTAAAATTGATCATCTTCATCATAATATGGACTAAGATCAGCCACATTGAAGGTGGCCGAGACTCCATACTCTCCCGGGAGGTCAATCTTGTAGGCATTAGGACCAATCTTCTCAATGACTTCAAATGGGCCGTCCGACCTTAGCATGAGCTTGGATTTGTGCTTGCTAGGGAACCTCTATTTCCTCAAATGAATCCAAACCAAGTCTCCTGATTGAAATTGAGCATCTTTCCTATGCTTGTTGGCTCGTTTCTTGGCTTGCTCATTGGATTTCTCAATCCTTTCCCTCACCTTGGTGTGTAGCTCTTGAATTTCTTTGGCCCTCTTCTCGGCTTCCTAGCTAAACTTGGTTGGATTTGGGATTGGAACCAAGTCTAGGGGAGTTCTTGGATTGTAACCATACACCACTTGAAAAGGTGAAAGAGAAGTAGTCTCGTTAGGAGCTTGGTTGGAGGCAAATTTTGCATGAGGAAGCAACTCATCCCACCCTTTGATGCTCTTCTTGACTAGAACTCTAAGCAAAGTGCCCAAAGTCCTATTAGTCACTTTGGTTCGACCGTCGGTTTGGGGGTGGCATGTAGTGCTAAATTTGACGTGAGTGCCAAACTTTGTCCATAAGGTAAGCCCAAAGCGACTTAGGAACTTGGTGTCCCTATCCGACACCATGCTTCTTGGAATTCCATGGATATGAACGATCTCCTTGAAGTAGAGGTTGGCAATGGAGGAAGCATCATTGGTGGTATGGCATGCTATGAAATGTGCCATTTTTGAGAATCGGTCCACCACCACCATGATTGAATCTTTGTGCCTTTGGGTTCTTGGCAAACCCGTGATGAAGTCTAAGCTCACATCCTCCCAAGGACCATGAGGAATGGGGATAGGAGTGTATAGACCTTGGGGCCGAGAGTGGCTCTTGGCTTGTTGACAAGTAGAACACCTTCTCACATAGTGCTCTACATCCTTGGACATGATTAGCCAATAGTAGTGCTCCTTGAGCATGGAGTAAGTCTTCTCAATGCCAAAGTGTCCGGCCAAAGCCCCACCATGGAGCTCTTGAATGAGGAGTTCCCGAAACCCACTCTTTGATATGCATAGCCGGGTTCGTTTGAAGAGGAAACCATGCTCCAAGTGAAACAAGTCGTGGGCATGGCTAGTACATTTCTCATGGATTTCCTTGAAATCCTCATCTTGGACATACAACCCCTTAATAATCTCAAAACCAAGGACTTTGGATTCCAAGGTAGAGAGTAAGAGGTACCTTCTTGATAATGCATCCGCCCCTTTGTTGAGTTGACCAGACTTGTGGTGGATCACAAAATGGAAGGCTTGGAGGTACTCAACCGACTTTGCATGCCTTGGGTTGAGCTTGTGTTGCCCTTGTATGAATTTGAGAGCCTCATGATCTGAATAGAGATTCTCCTCCCACCAAATGGTGCCTCCAATGCTCCAAAGCTCTCACAATGGCATAAAACTCCTTGTCATAAGTGGAGCATTTCCTTTTTGCATCATTGAGCTTCTCACTAAAGAAGGCTAGGGGCCTCTTTTATTGAGATAGGATAGCCCCTATCCGAACACCGGAAGCATCACACTCTACTTCAAATACTTTGGACAAGCTTGGTAGAGCTAGAACGGGTGCACTTGTGAGCTTGCACTTGATTTCTTCAAAGGCCCTTTGAGCTTGCTTGGTCCACTCAAATCTTCTGGCCTTAAGCACTTCGGTCATGGGAGCAACAATGGTGCTAAAGTCTCTCACAAACCTCCTATAGAAAGAGGCTAGGCCATGGAAGCTCCTAACTTGTAGAATTGAAGTAGGAATGGGCCAATCTCGTATTGCTTGAATCTTGCTCTCATCAACATGGATTCCTTGGGCTGACTCAACATAGCCCAAACAGATAACTTGAGAAGTGAAAAAGTGGCACTTCTCTAAGTTTCCATAGAGCTCTTCTTGAGATAGAATACTCAATACTTGTTGTAGATGATGGGCATGCTCTTCTTCACTCTTGCTATACACCAATATGTCATCAAAGTAGACAACAACAAACTTGCCAATAACGGGCTTTAGAACTTGGTTCATAAGCCTCATGAAAGTGCTTGGTGCATTGGTCAACCCAAACGGCATAACAAGCCACTCATACAGACCTCCTTTAGTTTTGAAGGCCGTCTTCCACTCATCTCCTTCATAAATCCGAATTTAGTAGTAGCCACTTCTAAGATCAATCTTAAAAAAGATGGTGGCTCCATGAAGCTCATCTAGGGGATCCTCCAACTGTGGCATAGGAAAGCGATATTTGATAGTGATTTTGTTTATCGCTTTACTATCCACACACATTCTCATTGACCCATCTTTCTTCCGAACAAGCAAGGCCGACACGACACATGGACTAAGGCTCTCACGGCTCAAGCCTTTAGCAAGGAGCTCATCTACTTGCTGTTACACTTCTTGGGTTTCTTGTGGGTTCATTTGGTAGGCCGGCTTGTTTGGAAGGGTGGCACCGGGAATGAGGTCTATTTTGTATTGTATGGATCTTTTAGAGGGGAGGCCATGAGGGACCTCACTAGGGAAGACATGTTCAAAATTTTTGAGGAGAGGGGAAAGCAAAGGATGGGAAGAATCCTTAGCTTCGGCCGGTTCTTGGCCAAGTAAAATCCACCCCTTGAAATCATCATATTCATGGAGTTGGGAATGGAGTAGGGTAGTGAGAAAGACATCCATGCTAGGAGTGTCTTCAGGCCTTTTTTGTGAGTAGGATTTGAGAGGGGTAAGGGTGATCTTTTTGTGGTCTTTGGCAAATGTATATGTGTTTAACTGACCATCATGCATCACACTTCTATCAAACAACCATGGACGTCCCAAGAGGACATGCCAAGCATCCATGGGCACAATATCACACTAATCTCATCCTTGTAACTTTTGCAAATTGAAAAGCTAAGTAAACAACGAGAGGAGATTTGCAAGCCTTTACCTTGATTGAGCCATCGTATGGTGTAAGGGCTTGGGTGTGGAGACACTGAAAGCTTGAGCTTGTCCACTAGAGTCTTCGAAGTAACATTGACACAACTTCCACCATCTATAATAAGAGAGCAAACCTTCCCCTTCACGGTACACCGGGTGTGGAAGATGTTCTCCCTTTGTTCCATGTCATTTTGGGAAGTAATACCACTCAAGGCTCTTCTTCTCACAAGCATTTCTCCTTCATCGGGTCCCTCTTCAACTTCTTCAAGAGCTTCGACCATGAGAAGCTCCTTTTCTTCCCCCATCATTCTCATCATCTAGCTCCTCACAAGAAGCTTGATATTCGACCAAAGTGACAACTCTTTTGTTGGGACACTCGAAAGCAAAGTGTCCAAGGCCTTGATAATGGAAACATCTCTTCTTCTCACGGGGCTGTGGAGGTTGTTTTGAGGGGGTTTGAGGGGGATTTGGTGGAGGGGGTCTTTTGTTTGAGTTTGGAGTTGATTTGGGAGGATAGTATGAGGGCTTTTGGAATGGGTAAGGACGGGGGTTAGGCTTGGACGCCATGCCCTTGCCCTTGGCTTTCTTTTGTGACTCCACTTTGTGAGCTAAGACACTAAGCTCATCTAAGGAAGTGTAAGGGTGGAGTTCAACAACATAAGCAATTTCATCATTCAAACCACTCAAGTATCTAATTAAAGTTTGAGACTCATCCTCCTTCAAATCACATTTCAACAATAATTGCTCAAACTCTCTAGTGTATTCTTCTACAGTCTTAGACCCTTGTTTGAGGTGGTGGAGTTTAAGGAAGTTGTCTTGGAAGTAATGGGGTGGTGGAAAAAACTTGGACTTAAGTTTGGACTTCATTTTCTCCCAAGTTCTTATCTTCCCTTTACCCTTCCTAGCTCTCTTGGTCACAACATTTGACCCCCAAATGGAAGCATACTTTCTAAGCTTTAAAGCAACAAGCTTTACCTTTCTTTCATCGGGGATGTCTTTGAACTCAAAGACTCTTTCAACGGTTTGAAGCCAATGCAAGAATACATGCGGATCAAGTTGACCTTCAAAGTTGGGAATATCCACCTTGAAGTCATTGTAGCTTTGGTCTTGAGGCCTATGATGCCTCCTTGATCTTCGTGCATACATATCCTCACCGGAGTCTTCAAGTGAGTTGCTTTCTTCTTCTTCTTCAGAGTCATCCGAGTCTCGTTTGTTTGTACTCCTAGAACTTCTTAAGTTCCTTCTCTTCTCTTACATCAATCGACCAAGTTGTGATTGAAGGTACTTGACTTGGGTTTCTAGCTCGACCTTCTCTCTCAAAGCTTGCTCGGTCACTTGCTCGGGTGTGAGGCTAGTAGACATGATGGCTTTAGGGTGAGGAGGGGCTGTTTTTGGACGGGATTGGGGTGGCACGGTTGTGTGGGGTGGCATGGTGTGGTCGTGCTGAGCTGCGGCAATGGGTGGGGGAGTGCAGGGGGCGGCACGGTCGTGCCAAGGTGGCATGGAGTGGCCGTGCGAACTTTCTAGTTTGCCATGGGTGGAAGTTTGTGGGTAAAGTGTTTGGGTTGTTTTTGTGGTTCTTGTGTTTGGGGATGTGTTTAGGTGATGGAAGCTTAGCCAAGAGGGTAGCTTAAGCTCTGATACCACTTGATGTATTCAAGCTTCACTTAGGGAAGGATTTGCAAAAATGAGTCAAGAATGCGTTTAGGTAGGAGGATGAAAATGAAATCAAGAACCAAGATAGAAACAAGTGGACTAGCAAGGGTGATAAAGACCTACCTTGGTTTGCACACTTATGCAATCTTCTTCCTTCAACTAAGTTACAGAAATTAATTACCTTCTTAGTTGAATTAAGAAGACCTAGAGACCAACTTGAGGTTGCCAAACACCCAAGATATAACACTAGGAATTTTGAAGAGAAATGGAGAGAGTTTTCACAACTCAAAGCTCAAATATATATTCATCAATCCCTTCTTGACAACCCAAGGCCTCCCTTATATAGTGGGGAACCTTCAACAAGCTGCGAGAGAGGGGAATAATAAGGTCTTACATGTCCAAAAGCAAGGGGAGACCAAAAAGAAAAAGACAAAAGCTGAAAAGTGCTTTTTGCTTTTTATCAGCAACTTTTCATTGCACAAGGGTCAACTTCAAACAGCTATAACTCATAGGTTTCTCACTCAAATTTGTGAAATAGGTCTTGCTGGAAAGCTTTGGAAGTCATCTTTCACAAGTTTCAAGTTACCCACCATTTAGGGTATTCATTTAGGAGATATGAGGCAAAAAGTACAGCATACGCAGACTAGGATAGTATCTGCAGCTTCTAGAAAAAGGCTCCCATTGACTTATTTCCTAGATACCTAACCTAGAACTCTTTATATGTCCTTGAATTTGACATATTAAGGGTTCCAAAAAGTAAAGTTGCAGCCTCTTACGTCCACGTTAAGCTTGGATAATTAGGCTTGCAAAACCAGGCAAAATTCTGGCCGAAATGGGCAGCATGTGCAATGCATGGTTGATGACTTCTTGGACCATAGCATGAACCTCTTTGACCTCCTTGGTGCTTTTGGGGTCCTTTAGGCTTGTGGGATGGTCTTCACTTGGTTCCAAAGGATGGTCCGCATCAGGGTCTTAGGGGTATCTTGTAGATAGACCTGATCAAATTGAGGGACGGGTCATGAGGGTTGCAGATAGGATTTTCTCAATCTTGACCCTCCTCGACCCTCAAGCCTCCCTATATAGAAAATTAGATTTTTTACTAAGTTTTCTTTTTATTACAAAGGTCAACATTAAATATCTTACAAAATAAAAAGTCAAATGATAATATAATGCTTCGATGAAGCGTATTCCAACTACAAACACTCTAATGCGTATGTTAGTCATTAAACTAATAGACCGATTAGTTCATTAAAATGACTACTCAATCTAATCCAAACATTAAAAAGGGATCGTTAGAAGGTTACGAACCAGTGAGATTTGGTGAGGTGAATGGGGGGAAGATGCCAAGGGGAGATGGGAAAGTGAACGCGAAAAAGTTTTAAACGAATGAAACCTAAAGTATCTTATTTTTATTTTTATTTTTTATTTTTTTTTAAAAGTAAGAGTTAGCGGGTCAGAACCTTTACCCAAGGTCGACCCTCATCATAGTCAGATACCCTCAATTTGAGGGTTGAGGCGGGTCGGAGACAAAAAAAAGTCAACCCTGACCCTCATTTTTGAGGATTGGGTCGGGGCAAGTTGGGCAGGACCCCGACCCATTGATCAGGTCTACTTGTAGATAATAAATTTCTCTCCCTTGTCTCTTAATTAAATTATAATTTTAACGCTTTCGTAGTAGTTATGATGACTTCTTTAATAGTTGATTTTTAGCTTATATTTTAAATAGTGTTTAGAATGGATTTAATTCTATTAGTCGAATGGCTATGTTTTGCTTATTTCATACTTTCAAGTTGGCTAATATGGCTTAGTTTTTATTTGTAGTGATCTAGATTTGACTTTGTCCTTGTGGAATCGACCCTCAAGTAGTGTGGCTGACAACCACATGCTTGCGGTTAATTTTACCTCCTTATATATGATTGTAACAAGTTTTTGACGCCATTACGAAGAATGTTGTTGAAATTGATTACTAGCTTTAATTTTTGATTGCTTTTCAATAGTTGTAATAGTAATTTTTTTCATTATTTTATTTTCTTTCAGTAGTCTAGTTGAATTATTTTGTTTTACTATTCATCCATCTTTCTAAACATTTGATCTTCATTACTATTTAAAAAAAAGAAAAAATTTGAAATAAACCACAAAAGCCAAAGGGGTTTTGGTTTCATAACTGGTTAGGGCCAGATAACATTAGTGAATCCGAACCCAAATCCGAGGGGAAAAAGAAGGGAGAAGCACAGCTTCCCCCAAGGACGCTTAACGATATCTTTTATCCACTTAGGGCCACTGAACCTGCATGTTTTAAAATTCTAGCTCTAGAAAATGTGACTTTTGTATTCAACCCCCAATATACCCATACGGTTCCTAAATTTACTGGTATATAGGACATTTTTCTGTTTCTACAAGAGTTTGATGAGGTTTGTTCCATGATGTGTTACCCTAATGTGCCTGTTGATACTATGCGATTGAAATTTATTCCTTTTTCTTTAAAAGATCAGGGTAAACAATTCATGTATAGTCTATCCGCAACTTCCATCACTAATTGGGATGGAGTTGTGCGCGCCTTTTTTGAATATATTTCTCTAATGGAATAACCGTTAAGTTAAAGAATGAAACTAATCAATTTGTGCAAGCTGATAGAAAGTCATTATCAAAGTCCCTTGTGAGGTTTAAGAACCTCTTATCTCAGTGTCCTCACTACAGCTTAGACCAAGCCCATTGATGTCAAATTAGTTATGAAGGTCTTGACCAATAGAAAAGGACAATGGTGAAGTGAATGTGCTAGTAGAGATTTCTTTCTAAGAGCCCCAATGATGCTTGGGAATACCTAGAGGATCTAGCTAAGAAAAACATGCATTTAGAAACTACTGGAAATGACAACCTGAACTCTAAGGACAGTGGGGACAGGGGTGGCATGCATTATTTGTTCGACTTAAGTCACTTAGAGTATCGATTTCCTTCCCTTGAAAATATAATGAATGAGTTGGTTCTATAACAATCCCAAAATTCACAAAATCTTGAGATGTGCTCTCGATGCCGTGTGTTGAATCATGCTTTGAGCACATGCCCCTACTTTGCTCACCAATTGGCCTTAGGCTAAGAACATGGCCTATTAACGACCAAAGAATGACCCATATGCTCCTACTTTTAATTAAATGTGGCATAATCTCCCTAGTTTTTCTTGGAGTAGTGAACTAAATGAGGAAGTACCTTACTGGTAGAGAGGGCTTCTTAAAACTCCTCCTAAGCTATGCCACGACCAAGCTACCAGGCTGTTCCTAATGCACCTAGGCAACTAGCTCCTTCCTCTACTGTTACACCTATTACCCAATCTTAGCCTCCTCCCAATTATAGTTAACTTGATAAGTATGAAAGGAGAATTAAAAGCGACATGGAAAAGATGTTGAGAGAAAATAATAAAAGAATGTTGAGAGCGATGACAAAGCAGTTTTTCCAGTTCACTATAGTGAACAGGAGAAAGACACCTGTCCTAATAAGCTAGAGACCAACCGTAAGGGTAGGACACCCTCTGGCTCAGCTCCTGATACTTTCAGAAATGTCAATGTTGCAATAACTTTGAGTGGGTGCAAACGTGAATAGAACATCTAATTCGCCCTTATCCTCATCTTCTGTCATTCCCCTACTATTGATGATTCTGAAGAGTCTAAAAAGGATGAGCCTACTGGTGCAGTGACTGCATCTCTTCCTAAGACTACTCCTACTCCCCTTCGCTGATTTAAAAACCTGTAGTTCCTTTCCCCAACAGGCTGAAGGGGAAGAATGACTAGGTGCACATAGATAACATCAGGGACATTTTCGCTTAGGTCAAGATTAGCATTCCCTTACTGGATACTATCCAGCAAATGCCCCCATATCCTTAGTTTTTCAAGGATCTTTGCACCATAAGGAGGGCAACCGTTACGCCCAAGATAGCTTTCTTAGCTTTTAGTGTGTGCTCCGTTATCTCCACTCAAGTTCCTGTTGTGAAGGATCTGGAAGTTAGTCTGAACATGCTCCCATTTACTGTGTATAAGCGACATAGACTAGGTAGGTTGACACCTACTAAGATTGTCCTTCAGCTAGCTGGTAGGTATACTAGACTTTGCAGCGGTGTTGTGGAGGATGTACACATTAAGGTGGGGGAATTCATTTTTGTTGTTGAATTTATGGTATCTGTTACTGAGAGAGTGCTTGATGATCCATACTACCATAATTTTGGCACCCCTTTTCTTAGTTACATCTAATGTTTTAATTAAGTGTATGAATGGTATGATGAAACTACCTTTTGGCAATATGACTCTTGACTTGAATATCTTGAATTTGTAAAGATAGTATAATAGTTTTGATCATGCGAATCATTCTAACCTTAATTTTAGGGGCTGACTTTTCTTATGATGAGTTATTGTTTGAGCATGAGAATGAGTTTAATGTGGACTATGAGCCATTTTTGATTGATGTTGATCCTGAATGTGATGTGTTGACTTTGATATGTGCTATATGGACTTTATTGTTGATTCTATTTCTACCTATGATACTTCCACTATTTTACTTAATCTAAAACCCCTTCTTAACTCCCTTAAGTATGCTTTTCTGGGTCCTAATGAGTCTTTATCCATGATTATTGCTTCTAATTTAGACCAAGACCAAGAGGAAAAATTGTTTGACTTGCTCAGGGACAATAAGGCGGTCTTGGGATTAGCCTTAGGGGATATTAAGGATATTATCCCGATAGTTGAGCAGTGGAGGATTCATTTAAAGGACGGTGCCAGACCTGACTTGGATTGTCAGAGGATGTTAAACCCAACTCTGCAAGAGGTAGTTAGGAAATAAGTATTGAAGTAGACGGACCATGGGATCATATGCCCTATTTTTGACAGTGATTACATAATACTGTTTAGGTCATTCCTAAAAACGATAGGTATTGCCGCGATTAGGGATGATGAGAATGAGCTAATCCCAACTCGAGTCTTAACTGGGTGGAGTTTGTATCAATTATAGGAAGCTGAATGCTACCACTCGGAAATATCATTTTTTCCTTCCTTTCTTAGATCAGATGTTGGAGAGGTTAGTTGGACATTTATGCCATTATTTTCTTAATAGTTACTCTAGCTACTCCCAGATTTCTCTTGCTCCTAAGGATTAAGAGAAAACTAGCTTTACTTGTCCCTTTGGACCTACGCTTTTAGGAGGACATGCTTTCAGTTTGCGTAATGCCCCTGCTATTTTCTAGTGCTGCATGAATTTTATATTCTCTCATTTGATTGAGCACTATATGGAAACTATCATGGATGGTTGTTTTGTATTTGGATATTCTTTTCATGACTATTTAACTAACTTGGGTAAGGTTTTGACAAGGTGCTAGGGAAAACATTTGACTTTGAATTGAGAAAAGTGTCACCTTATGGGGAAAACGGGATAGGCTTAGGCCATGTCATTTATAGTGATGGTATTGAGGTTGATAAGAGCAAGATTGATTTGATGGCTAATCTTTTCCTGCCCACTTGTGTGAAAGATATGAGGCCTTTTCTTAGGCGTGATGGATTTTATTGTAGATTTATTAGGGACTTTGGTAAGATTGGTAAGCCCTTGTCCAGTCTTCTTGCTAAGGATGTGCCCTTTCACATCTTTTAAGAGCCTTTAGAGGCATTTATTAAGGAAGCCCTAACCATTGCCCCTTTCTAAATCCACCCATGTAAGGCAAGCCTTTTGATTTTTTGGGTCATACTTGTGATTGTTTTATTGGAGTCGCTTCAGAACACCGTATTGAGAAGAAAACCCCTGAGATTTTTTTGTGCAAGACACAAATTAAATGATGCCAGATGAATTACACAGTGACTGAGAAAGAGTTTTAAGTTATGGGCCTTGCTTTTAAGAAGTTTAGACCTTACATGATTTCTTCTATCATTGTTTTTACTAATCAATTGCAGTTAAGTACCTTCTTTCAAAGAGGGATGCTAAGCCCAAGCTTGTAAGATGGATGGTCCTACTACAGGAGTTTGATGGGGAGATTAGGGACAGTAATGGTCGTAAAAACCCTTTTGCTGACCACCTATCTAAGATTCTATGTGATAAGTAGACCTGTCTGTTCGGGCGGGCGAGTTAAATACGGGTCGGGTGTATTCGGATTCAGGTAAAATACAGGTTGGGTGTATTTCAAGTTCGGGTAAAATACGGGCAGGTGTATTTCAGTTATACGGAGTTCGGGTCAACCGAACTAGTTTAGAGCTCGTTTTTAATGAGTTATTTCTCTTTCTGTCAAAATCAAAATCTTGGCATATTTATTACTTAAATTTTCTGTATTTAATGAACAAGCATTCTAATTGTAATTTCTTAAAAGAATGTAAAAAATATTCAAACTTTTCAATATGAAGTATAAATGTCATGTATTGATGGACAATAAGTCACACTTGAGTGGGTTGGTTCGTATATTAAAATATTAATAATAGCTCAATTATTCATGGGTCGGCCCATTAAAGCGTAATAACAAGTTGAAGCAGTTCAACCCGTTAATAACCCATTTAACGATTCAATATTTTATTAATTAACCTACCATGATCTAATCAGGTATGCTTTATTAATGGGAAGATCGTAACACGAACACAAGTTGGTCCATTGCCCAACACTGATATCAAGTTCGAGACCGATTAGAAGAAAGCCAAATGAAAGAATATTATAAACGCACAACAACACCACCTCCCAATGTGGGTCTCGTCTTCGCGGGGTCTGGGAAGATCCAGATGTAGGCAACCTTATCAGCATCCCTGCCTGCAGATGTAGTCAAATGAAAGAATATTATAGATGCATAAGATATTATAATTATTAACTAATTATAACATCAAAATTTTAGATTTATTACAAAGTAATATTATTTAAAATGCGATGAGATGTATTCTTTTCACTAAGAATATAATGGTATAATTTGCACATCTTTAGTACTTGTGTTATTCTAAATTGATTTTCTTAAGACTAGATATTTTATACCCATATTCCAAAATTGCTCCATTTATATTTTGTATACAAGGCTATTTTAAGGGAATGAACTTGGGAAAGAACAGGTACCATTGTCTAATTTGCAAAGGTATGCGATAGTTATATACAATGTCTTGCTAAACAATTCATTATAATGAAACACTATTATTGTTAAGGGTGAAAAATTAAAGAAAAATAAAAAATAAGGATATAATATTTGGGTTGAATGGACAGGTTCGGGTTCGGGTTGGGTTTGACCAAAAAATTTGCGAGTATTTCGGGTTCAATTTATTTCGGGTTCGAGTGGAGAAATTCGTGTTCAAAACCCAAAACTTTTGGGCGGATTTGAGTCGGATTTTCGGGTCGGGTTAGTTTTTGCCAGGTCTAGTGCTAAGGGTACTGAGGCCCCTATTTCTGGGTCCTTCTTATTTGTGGTTTAGTCTCACCATTGGTATGCTGATATTGTGACTTATTTTCTTACTGGTAAGATTCCTAAGGGCTAGAATAGGCATGGCATGGGTAGATATTTGCACTTGGCGAAGTTCTATATTTGGGATGATCCTTATTTGTTCAAATACTGTTATGATCAGAGTGCCAGTACATATGTCCCAGACCATAAGGTTAGGAGTAAGTTGTCATTTTGGCATGACCAAACCTATGGAGGGCACTTTAGTGGAAAAAAGGCTATGTTCATGGTTCTTTAGTGTGGATTTTATTGGCCTACTTTGTTTAAAGTTGCGATGAGTCTTGTATGAGATGTCCTAGATGTTAGTTGTTAGGTCATTTCACTAAGAAGGATATGATGCCGCTTAACCACATTATTATGGTAGACATCTTTGATGTATGGAGTATAGATTTTATAGGGCCATTCCCAATCTCTTTTAGGAATGAGTATATTTTACTAGCTGATGATTATGTGTACAAGTGGGTTGAGGCTATCGCTACTAGGACCAATGAGGTTAGAGTCATGGTGAATTTTTGACAGAAAACATACTTTTCGAGGTATGGTATGCCTCGTGCTATTATTAGTGATTAGAATATCTATTTTAACAACTGATCATTTGATTCGTTGCTAAAATGGCACTCTAGTATCCATATGCTACTACTACCTTTCATCCCTAGACCAATAGGCAAATAGATGTTTCTAACAAGCAGATCAAGTAGATTGTAGAGAAAACTATCAACAGAAATAAGAAAGATTGGATGAAAACTATCAACCTATGAGAGTGCTATATTTTCTTAGGAGAGGACGAAGCTGGTTCATGATAGGATAATTCTTAAGGAGGCATAGGTATGAAAGTGCTCTTGTATGATTCGGGACTGCACCTATTTTAATGTAATCTTAGGTCCCTTTGGACGGGTCCCTTTGTTCTCACTCGTGTATTTCCTTATGGTGCAGTTGTGGTACAAGATCCTACCACTAGAACAAAGTAGAAGATTAATCGACAAAGATTGAAGCAGTTCCTATAGCTCCCTACAGAGGAGGATGTGGAGTGCCTAATGCTCCGCAGGCCATCGAGTGATTTCTGATATGTGGTGTGGTAGCTCAAGTGCATTCAATATCTGGTCTAGTATTATAGTTATAGTTCTTCTGTATGGAGTATATGGTATCTTTTATTTTGCATGCGTTTGCCCTTTGTTTTTATATTATTGAGGCTTCCTTTTCCCATAATGTGGACATTGTGTGATCTCAAGTGTGGGGGAAGGGAAGCTCTACTTCAAAACTTTGGAAATAGAAAAAAAAACGAGAGATTTAAAAAAAACCAAAAAGATTTTCTGTTTTTTTTGTGTGATTTTGGGAATTATACTGTCTTCACTGACTTTGACCATTGTGGCTTAGTATTTGGTTCCATATAAGTATTGTGTGCATGGTAGAACTTAATCAAAGTTCGTCATTCCACTCCCCAATTATAATCTCATCATTCCATTATAATTTTGAGTCAAGTCCTTATATATATCACCATTATTTTAGGGTCTTAGGTTTTCGTTGATTCCTCAATTGTCTTTTCCTTTGATTTTGCTTCTGAAGTGTCCCATTGAGCATGCGTTATTGGGTGCTACCCTTTGAGGTAATACTACCATTAGAAAAACTTGCTACCCAAGTCCATAAGTTGATAAAGTAGTTAAGTAGGATTGAGACAAACCTTGGTAAGCTTGACTCCAAGAGTGATGGTAGACTTGTACACCCTGCATTAGGATGGACTCATTGTTTTGATCATTTATGAGGTGAAAAGTTGGTGTTTGGATGTTATCAATGGGGATCACGAGTGTTGTTATATACATTGTGCTTGTGTATAATTTGATATTTGGTTTGTAGGGCTGATTTGTCGGTCTCGTGTGTGTACCTTTCCTTTAGGTATATTTTAGTATATTTTAAAAATTCAAAAAATCATTCTATTTTTTCTCTCTTTCTTTTTTTCTTTTTAAAGAATTTGTGGATATATCTTCTACAAACCCTTATGAGACTACACTTGTCCACTATGAAGAACCTGAGGGTTTAAAGGCCTTGTTGCACAAGCTAAGTGCAACTGTGATTCTTACCACAGTGAGTCAGGTGTCTTAGATATATTTTTTTCCTTTTCTTTTATTTTACTTGATGACGAGCAAAATCTTATTGTGGTAACAATTGTTTGGGCATCAAAAGTGTCCATTACCTACTCTTAATCACTTATTTTTTACTTGTAATTGAGATTGTTTTTGGGCTTTATTTGGTTGTGGTTGGATTTTATGTAAAATAATACTTTGAAAAAGTAATGGTAGTAAGGTGATCATCGAATGCAAGAATTAAGTTGTAGGGCCATTTTGCCAGCCTATTATCATGTATTGACCTATTGCTTGTCTCCACCTGTCGCTTGTCTCCACCAGCCATATCCCTGGTCTCTACCAGCCATATGCCTAGCGTTTGACCAGTGCAGAAGTGTCAGTCTATCAAGCAGGTCGACGCCCAATGCACGCATGCATTAGTGTTCTTCCTAGGCCAATAGTTCATTTGGTCTTTCTATGATCCAATCTATGACGTGATGCCCAACCCAATGCTTTCTTTTTCGCTAATTGTTTTTCTCTAGTTATTATCAGTCTTTCCTAATTGAGGATTAAATTATCATTAATGATACTAGATTGCAAAATTTGGCAATAGAACACTCAGGTGGTGGGCATCTACTAACGCCAAGCAAATTAGGATAGCTAGTGGGGGAATTTTAAGAAATAAGAAATTGATTGCAATTGGAAAGTAGATTATTGCATGGAAAATAAGTAATTTATGTAATTTGTAACATATAGGGTGCTGGCTATAGCATAAATGGGGGTCTTGGTGGTTCCTTATAGATCATCAATTCCTATTCCTCGCCTATTGATTAATTATAATTTTGTTGCCTTCTTAGTAGTTAACTAGTTATGATGATTTCTTTAAAAGTTGATATTTAGTATACTATTTTAATCATGTTTAGATTGGGTTCAATTCTATTAGTTGCATGATTGTGGTTTTCTTATTTTGTGCTTTCAACATAGTTAATATGGTTTAGTTTTTAGTTGTAGTGACCTATAGTTGACCTTATCCCTGTGGAATCAACCCTCAAGTACTACGCCTGACAACTGTATACTGGCGGTTAATTTTGCCTCCTTTTAGTATCATAACACGTATCTTCTTAGGTTACAAATTAGAGATTAGGCTTTGTGAGTTTCTCCTGATGATAGCCTTCTTGATGTTGGGCATACCCAATACCATTTTTAGCTTGCTCTAGATTCCATCTTTCTTGTCTTCCATAGGAAGTAGGAACCTTCAATAGGATTTCTTCATCTATAATAACACACTCTAGACTCCATATTCTTGCAAACAATTATTTTACTAGTGTTCATTTTCGTTAATCATAGTGCCAGTATAGCCCATTCCTCAAAGGAACCTATATCTTTATTGTTTTCTTCACCATATACTTAGATTAAATTTAGAGAAACAAATGCTTAATTGGAGCCCTATTCCTTTAATTTGCCCCCTTAATATGTAGGGATGGATCTAGAAATAGATTGAATTTCAATTATAGAAATCAAGTTTCAAGTAAAATTTTTGTGAAAATAATAGCATTTGGATACAAATATAAGTGCCAACCCAATCATCATGAGATATTTCTTTATACAAGAAGTTGTAATCACATTTAATGTGCTTATTGTGCCCATGAAGAACAGGGGTTCGTGGTTGTATACATAGAAGAGAGATTACCATGCATGATCTTAATGAGATCTAATATGACGATATCCAACTAAACAATGCAAATAGTGGTTCTATAGAGTTTAAATAATACTTATGCAATCGTCATGACGATACCTAACTTTTGTAGAGGGTTTAGATGCCACATATTTCGTTTTGGAGCATTGGGAAATAGGATTCATACATGGGAAGATTGCATACCTAGTTGTAGATCAAGAGCTATGAGGACTTTGTGCTATTCTAGATTAGAATGGGCTACAACCATGAAGAGAGTTTTAGCCTTCCTCAAAACAAGACCATGGCGTAAATGTTCCCAGTAACTACCTAGTAACAAGTTACATATTAAGTAAGGTGAGAACTACATAGAGTATACATAAACCGAGAAACTAGATTACCTTTTGATCTTTATCTTGAAATTCTAAGGAAACAGCTCTCATACACCAATATAATTCCTTTCTTGTATGAATTTCATTAAGACTTATGACTTCCTCTTTGCATCTTTTGAATACCAACATGTGATAAGAGCTTCAATGGAGTTCTTTATATGCCTTTCGTATTATCTTGACATCTATACATGTAGTGCCACACCTTTGTTAGCTTTAGATATTTAGACTTACACAAATTCTTTATCTTTTGAATAGAATCTAAGGCTAAATCATGTTCTATGGCGTTTAATGATTTGTGCACCATTCTTGTTTAAAATCTAGGATGATTCTAATTATATGAATAGCCTTTCTTCTTCATCTTCATCCCTTCCTTTTTCAATTGGTCATAGGAGACAAGCTAAGTGTCCAATGTGATACCTAAATAGTACCACCATTAGAGATCATAGAAACATATAAATCTGATGTATGTCAAGCAGCTAGAAAGCATGATCTAAACCAAGAACTCATGGAAGATATGACTTGAATTAAATGATGAAATCCACCATTGAAGCCTAAGACAATAACCATTGAACTTGTAAAGCATAGCATCAAAGTTTTGATAAAGGTTCCCACTCTAAAACACCACCTTTAGAAGGATAAAGTTAAAGAGATTTGAGAGAGAGTTTTTAAATACAACAAGCAAACAACTCAAATTTAAATTCAACATTAGATTACTCAAGGCTACTGGAGAGGGATTTTATACTCCCTTTAAATCTAAAATATCAAGACATAAAAGAATTACAAGCAAAACACTAAAAACAACAACAATAGAACTTGCACAGCTCGCTTTGTAACAACGAGTTTAGGAGTTAGCTGAAATGACTTTGTTGCATCAGTCCAATCAATCTTGAGCTTCCAAACTTTTAGTCAAATGCGTAATGGTGCTTACGGTTAAGAATACAATGTAACATAGTCACAAGAAAAACTAAAAATATGTAGATCAACAAGTGAAGACTGTAAGTGGGCTAAACAGGTTTGTTTAGTAGTCTAGAGTTGTTCTCTATGGACCTAGCTGGTTCTAGGCTACATCCTTGAGATTCTAGTTATTCAATGAGAAGTTAACACTCATGAAACATTTTGGAAAGTCATTATGAGCTGAGGAGGCTTAGAAATAGCCCAAAAGCACTGATCATCCAAGATGTCCATACCGTACTAGTACTACCATTCTGGCAATATCTAGTCTTCTTGCTCTTATTACTCGTGGAGTGAACTTGGTTAGGAACTAAAATGATAATGTGGAAGTAGAAATCCTAACCCTTACATAAAGTATAATATTGGTTAGGCTTTGGCTTCAGAACTTTCTCAAAAACTCTATTAAAACTGAACCTAACCTGGAGTGGAGTATATGAACTGTAGTGGCCTTTATTAGGCTGTGATGACTAATACTGACCACTTAGCCCCAGCAGTGAATTTGACTGCCTAAGAATTCCAACACAACAAAGCTCTCCCCATGCAAGACTTAAATGCCAAATCTTTGGCTTCATAGAAGTATATCTCTTTATCGTAAAGTAAGAGTGCTTAACTTGTGCTTCCCTAGTTAGCATTGACTGATCCTTAGAATGCATCATCATCTGCTCTTTGTAGAGGAATTGCCTTCAAATACTAATTTTGATCTCATCCTCCACATCAGGGCTAATATTCGCTGCATTAAAAATGGCTAACACACTTACATCGTCTTGCAGCTCCAGTTTGTAAGCATTGGCTCCCACATAGTCTAGGACCTTAAAAGGTCCACTTGCCTTGGACATAAGCTTAATCTTCCTCCTGCTTGGGAACCTCTCCTTTCTAAGATGGAGCTATACATGATCACCAGGCTAGAACTCCATTCATTTCCTATTCTTATTAGCTTTAATGACATAAGCCTTATTGATCTTCTAGATATGATCTCTAATCTACTCAAGACGTTTTTGCATCTCTTTAGCCATAATTTCATTCTTTAAGTTGATAGTGCAATTATTAGAGAGATCAATTAGATTGGTCGATGTAAGAGGATTGATCCCATAAAGGGTTTTAGATAGAACTCAGCCAATAGCTCTGAAAGATGCCCTATTCTAGGCAAACTAAACCTGAGCAAACTTCAGATCCCAGTGCTTCAAATTTTTCTATATGAAAGTCCTAAGAAGGGCATAAATTATCCCATTGGGGACTTCAGTTCGGGCTGTCTATTTGGACATGATAGGTGGTGCTGTAAAGAAACTTGATGCTAAGAAGATGACATAGACCTCTCCAAAAGTGGGATATAAACTTGGTGTTTGTATTACTCACTATGGTTTTTGGTACACTACGATATTTGATGATTTCTCTAAAGTGTAAATTAGCAATGTGAGATGCATCATAAATTTTATTATAAGCTGCAAGTGGGACATCTTGAAAAATATATGAAACACCACCATGACTGAGTCATTCCCCCCTTGTTTCCTTGAAATTTCTACAAAAAATCCATGCTCACATCTTCCCTGGGCCTCATGGCAATAGGAGGTGGGTGTGGAAGCCCTAATAGAATTCACTATTCGCTTTATGGCATATAAAGCATCTAGAGACAACTATATGAACAACAATTCTTAGCCTAAAAAAAGTGCTATTTAAGGATTTCCCTAGCCTTATTCAGCGCAAAAATGTTTGGGATGGGAGACTTCATGAGACTATCTGATCAGGAGGTCCCTTAGGGGGCACTCAGGTACACACGATTTGTTACCCTTGAATGAAAAACCCTCTTGTAACAACTTAGGTTCTTGTAGGGGTGTATCTTTAGTAGTCCTTTAAAGACTTCGTCTTCTAAGTAGTCTGCCTATGGACTTGAAGCTTAGCAATTTAGATCCCAAGACTGAATTCAACGAATGTCTTCTAGACAAGACACGAGCAACAACATTTTGATTGCCATTTTTATGTCTAGTAAAGAAGTTGAAAGCTTGTATGAACTCAACCCGCCTCGGATGTTTGGCATTGAGTTTGGATTCACCAATGAGGGAGTTAAAAGTTTGGTGATCAGAGTGCTAGATAAAAGTCGTAGTGTTCAGGTAGTGCCTTTAGTGATTCAGTGCCCTTACAATGGCACAAAATTATTTGTTTTACACTGAACAGTTGAGCTTCAGACCACTAAGCTTCTCAATGAAGTAGACCACTAGTCTCTTCAGCTTCATAAGGATAACTCTAATGCTTACAGCACTAGCATCACAATGCACTCCAAAGAGTTCTTCAAAGTTAGGCAAGGCTAGAACAAGAGCTTCATACAACCTCTACTTGATTTTTTCAAAGGCCTTTTTGCGTTGATGAAGTCCAGAAGAAGGTGCCCTTCTTCATATTTTCACTAAGGGGAGCCATGATAGAATTGAAGCCCTTGATGAACCCTACATGCAAAGAAGCAAGGCCATCAAGCTTCTAATTATTGTCACGAAATTTAGAACATGCCAGAACTTAATTGCATCAATCCTGGACTCATATGCCTATCTGCTATCACAAGAAACAACATATCCAAAAACTACCCTTAAGAGTTAAAAACTCACACTTCTCTAACTTGCCATAGAGCTTTTGCTCATTGAGAGTTGAAGAACTTGTCTAAAGTGATCTACATGTTTCTAATTACTCTTACTAGACATAAGAATGTCATCAAAATAGACAACAACAAACAACCCAATAAAAGGTTTAAGTACTCATTCATGAGCCTCATGAAGGTGCTTGGGGCATTGGATCGGCCAAATGGCGTGACAAGCATCATACAAGCCTTGCTTAGCCTTGAATATAGTCTTCTATTCATCCACTTTCTCTCATTCTAATAGGTAGATGGGATATTTGTATTTGACTGTGATGTTAATGGCCTTACTATCTACATAGCTTCTTCAGCAGCCATTTTTCTTTGGTACTAGGAGGGCTAGCATAGAACATTAGCTCATGCCTTCCCTTACATACCTTATGTCAATAATCTTATAAAGTTTTCCTTATAATTCCTTAGTCTCAGTGGGGTTACCCCTACAGGCAAGTTCATTTGGCAGTAGGGCTCCTTGAAAAGGTAAATCTGATGCTTAATGCTGCTCTTGGGATGAAGTGCATGAGCAAGTCTTATGAAAACACATCTCCAACTCAAGAACCAGCGGTTGTATTACTTCCTTATTAGTGTGTGTTTTCATCACTAAGATGGCAAGGCTAGTTCTGCCCCCGTGGATGGCTCTGTCCACCTTACTTGCACTCAAAATAAAAGCTCTCTCTCTTATGTTTCCTGTCCCAGGTTTAATTTTATGGGGTTGTGTTGGAGTTAAAGGGATTAAGGTCTAACAACCATGTAATTTAAAGGAGTAGGTGTTGGACATGCCATGTTGTAAGGCATTCATATCATTACATTAGCTTGCCTAGGAGTAAATGACATGCATCCGTAGATAAAACATCACAAACAACCTCATCCTTGTATTCTTTAATAGAAAATGCTACTAAAACTTATTTAGAGACAGTTACCTCATTTCTCATTCTAAGCCATTGTAGTGTGTAAGGTTTGGGGTGCTTAATGGTAGGTAGAATGATTTTGTCAATCATCTCAGTGGAAAACAACATTTGTACAACCTCCCTCCGTCTATGATCATATTGCAAGTTTTGCACCCACCTTTCATTTGGAGTAGAGGATTAGCTCTTTCTGGTTGGCTTATTAAGTAGCTTCTTCGTGTAAAGTAACATTTTTATCATGTGCATCTCTCCCTTCTTAGGCAAGACGTAGGAAGTCCTCCCCTCTTCATCAGATTCCTCTTCAATACCCTCTACCTCCATACGATCCATGTCCTCAATTTCTTTGATGGTGATAACCCTTATGTTTGGATAGCTAGCTTGAAAGTAACCATAACCATGGCACTTGAATCATTTCTTCTACTTTGTTGGGGCTTTGTTGGAAGCTTATCTTCCATTCCCCTTGTCCTTGTCATCCTTAAGAGGGTTATTTTCCTTGTAAGAGTTCAAAGGCTTGAAGAAAGTGTTAGTCTTAGCAGAATAAGTTGGAAAAGATTTTCGAACTTAAGCTATTTGTCTACGTTAATAAAAAGCTTACATGCATCTTCAAAGGTCCAAAAATGTTGAAGTTTAACCTTATCTAAGATAGCAGGGTTTAAGCCCTCAAGGAACCTAGTTGTAGCCTACTCAGGTTCCTCTTTAAGGCACACCTAATCTAGAGTTGCTCAAATTCTATTATGTACACTTTAACTTTTATACTGTTATGCTTGAGAGGTGACCCTCAAATACAGTTCTTGCTTATAAGTGGTTGATAAACCTTTTATCAATATGTTTTTTTAGCTTAACCTTAGTGTTGGTTTTGGACTTGCCCTCCAAAGTTCTAGTTCTCATTAGATTCTCATGCTAAAGTGAAGCATAATGCTTGAGCTTTAAGGCAGCAAGCTTAACAACCTTCTCTTATGAATATCCCTTGATATCAATGATTCTTTCCATAAGGTAAACCCATTGAAGGTAGTTTTCAACCCTTAACTGCCATCAAACGTAGGAGCTTTAATGTTAAGATCGTTAACATCATCTCTATGAGATCTTGGCTTTCTTGGCCTCGTTCACCATTGTAGGAGCTACTATCTTCTTGAGATTCTTGTGTAAAATTTTATACATTAGGGGGATCAAAGGTTGGACCCATCTCTCTTTCCCTAGGTTGAGCCATTAGCTATTTAACTTGAGCAATAAAGTTCCTAATGGTTGTCATTCTTTATTACGAGCTAAGTGTTCTATAGTTAAAAATGTGTTTGATTAAGGGTTTTTATGACTGAATCAGGACATTGTATGGCTAAGCTAGTCTAAAAAATTAAAATCTCCAAAAATTAAAAGTACCAAGGTCAAGAAACTCACCATCGATCAAAGTTAGGCTTGACACTATTTGACACGTGTTAAGTAACTAGAAGGCAAGATCTGAGCCAACAACTCAACATGAAAGATATAAGTTGAACTATGGGATGAAATTCTCCATTCAAGTCTAAAAATCACCATCGAGCTTGTAAACCCTGAGCACCCAAGTTCAGATATAGCTCCCTACTCTAAAACACCACCTTCAGGAGGATAACGTTTTAAGAGATTTGAGAGAGAGCTTTCAGATGCAGCAAGTAAATAATTGAGATTTAAATTTAACATTAGCTCATCCAAGGATTTCAGAGATGGCTATACTCCCTCTAAACCTAGCATATCAAACTGTAAAAGAATTATAAGCAAAAGATTAAAAACAACAGCTATATAACTTTTACAACTCCTGTTCTAATAGCTAATTTAGGAGTTACCTCAAATGACTTTGCTTCATTAGTCTAATCAACTTTGAACCTCTAAACCTTGTTAATACATAGTGGCACTTATGCTTAAGCATACAATGGGTTAAAATTACAAGAAAACCTAAAATAGGTAGATTAGCATGGAGAGACTATAAGTGGGCTAACTGGTTTGTCCAACAGTCTGAAAGAGTTCTTTGTTTTCCTACCTTGTTCTTAGCTGCACGCATGAGCTTCTAGTTAGTTGAAAAACAATATACTACTTCTGAAACGTTTTGGAAAGTAATCATTAGCAGAGGAAGCATTAGAAATAGCCTAAAAGCAATTATCAAGATGTCCATAGCCTGCCTACACTGTTGTTCCGACAGTACCCAATGTTCTTGCTGTGGTGACTCCTAGAAGGGACTTGGATATGAATTGAGCTAAAAACATGATAGTAGACATCCTAAGTTTTAAATTATGCATAATATTGACAAGGTGTAGGCTTATTTCGTCATAACTCCCTTGAATTTAAACCTAATATGGACTACAATGTGTTAACTTCCATGAGTGAGCCAGACTACTTAGCCTCAAAATGAGTATTTTGGAGTCAAGTTGACTGCCTAAGCGAGTCATACATAGTAGAGTAATACAAGTCTTAGATGCTAATTGTTTGGCCTCATGAAAGTGGATCTCTTGATGATCAAGCATGAGTGCTTGAATTGTGCTAGCTTGAACTAATCCTTGGAATGATTCACATTCTGCATAAGACATATCTAACTTCTTGTTTATCCCCTTGTGTGCTTCCGTTCTCTATTCCTATAGGAAAACATCGCAAAATAATTTTATGTCTATTTTCAGCAAGAATCACCGCATCTCTAAACTTATAATTCTAATAGTCTCTTCTCCATTAATGTAATGCCCGAACCCCTCTTGGGTCATGGGCAATCACAAGGGACGACTGAAAGGATCACTGACTGGCCCCACAAATCACCACAAGTCTTTCCCGTGTGCTTTGTCCTTGCTTACACGCTGCTTCTTAGGAGGTCACCCATCCTAAGATTGCTCCTAGCAAGCATGCTTGACTGTGGAGTTCTTAATAGTCGGCTTCCCGAAAAGAAAGGTGTACCTTTGGTGATATAAGTAGTAGCATCAAATCCTTTTAAGCCACTTTTGGTGATATAAGAAGTTTAGGGGTTGTTTCAACTGCTTAAAAGAGCTGAATTGCTTTAGTATAGATTGAGGGGATTTCATTGTGCAACTTTTAGGATCAAAATAGGTGGGAAATATGGGTTTTCTGGGGGATGGTTGTGTAGTTGCTTCAGTTTGCCATTTACAAAAGGTCAGAACCTAGTTGCAAGGTCATTCTAATATCCCTGTCTAGAGTGAACCACGATGTGGCATGTGTTGTTAAAAAAAAGGGGGGGAAAAAGCAGAGAAGAAGAGAGGAAAAAAACCAGAACCGAGCCTGGTTTGATTCACGAAATATGAGTGCTGGAACTAATGTGCTTTGTTAAGCGTTATGTACCTGTGAGATTGAAATCAACATGGTTGTAACCCTTAAATTCCTTATTTTGGTGTTCAGATTAATGCTTGACATGCGTGTTTTTGTACTTGAGCTTTTGAAACTAAAAATTGGTGTGAACATTTTACCATGCTCACTTTGTTATCAAAATTACTTATGAAGCATTGGTTGCTATCGAGGTGGGTTCACTTGATTTACTTGGCATTTCCGTTAAAAGAGCATGTATAAAAAAGCTTTAAATTATTCAAAGTGAAAATGATGTTTATATTTGCATTAAGGTTTGGGATTCACATTCAACCTAGTACGCTTTGGCCTTTACTTGAACAAAAACTACTTGAGATGAATCCAGAGTGATTTCAATTAGGTTAGGTAACCCTAGCGCAATTGAAGGTCGTCTATTTCTTTGTTGGATTTGAAACTTGGTGAAACTATTTCGTTAAGTTGACTATGTTTTTGTTCAGTTAGATTAAATTTGTTCTAATGAGCACAATTTACACTTTCATAACTCGAATAACATTTTTGGAAATTTGATGGTTCGATTGGGGTTGTTTGTTGCTCGACTTTAGGGTCACACACTAGGTTAAGCCAAAGCCAATGAAAATATTAAGGGACAAATTATTGGGAGATGTTTTATGGATCGATTTCACAATGGCATTTATTTGACCACATTTGACAAGGTTCGAAATCGATATGTATTTGTTAAGTGATTTTTCCATTTTTAACATAATACATTGTTGCTTGCGAATGCTTTGGTTTGGGAGGCGAGAATCATCCACTGAGTGGTTGGTGCTCACCCTCCTTCTTTCCTTTCCTGTAGTCCCATATGTACTTTTGCAAATAAACATTTGTTACTTAGAATTATTGTTGGTATTGTTGAACCGAACGCTTGGTGAATTTTAGGAAATGGTGATTTGTATGGCTAGTCAACAATCTTTGAAGTCGTTCCTGGTAACTGTCCCCACCTGAGAGGGGGGCATGGGCGTTACAGATGGTATTAGAGTCAGCCAGTTAATCAGACACATGGAGGACGTTGTGTGCTTCAAGTGGGGGTGATTGTAACACCCCGTAAGTGGCTTAAAAGGATTTGATGTAACTACTTATATCACCAATGGTGTGCCTTTTTTTTTGGGAAGCCGACTCTTAAGAACTTCACAGTTAAGCGTGTTTGCTGGGGGCAATCTTAGGATGGGTGACCTCCTAGAAAGTTTCTCATGTAGTGTGTGAGCGATGACGAAGCATGCTGGAAAGGCTTATGGTGATTTATGGGGTCAATCCGTAATCCTTTAAGCCGTTCCTGGTGATTGCCCACGATCGAGGACGGGTCAGGGCATTACAATTAACTACCCTATTTTTGTTTAAAGCATAATCTTTTAAAAACCTTTTAATTGTCCACAATGTTCTAATTTTGGCCTATGTTGTCCTATATGTAATGACCTTTTTTGCAGTACCATGTTAATGTCGTCATTCCTAAATTAGGTTTACATTTACATGATAATATAACAGCTTTCTTGGCTTCCTGTTCATCATTATATGAAGCATTAAGGCTAGTAACAATGTTAGAGTTTTGATATTATTGCCATAACTCATCATATTTTAGGGTAATCTTATCATGAAGACTTTCTATTCGATTCCCGACCAACATAATTCTAGCACCCTTAAGACTCGATTTAACTCCTAAATAAACCACAACTTATGAATTCTGTATATAACCAATGCAATTTTGGTGCACTTGGCACTTCATTGAGCTCCTAATAACTCTTAACTTTGGAATTTATGTAAGTTTTATGATTTGTAAGTATCATCACAAGATGTGCCGATATTGGTATTTATGGAGCTAACCTTAAATCCTAAGTGCAGAAAAACACGGAAAAAAACTATGAAGCAGGATCCTAGTGTCTATTAAGCCAGACTGTGTGACATTAGAAACTATAAGAAATCAATATGGAAATATAGCATAGTGCGCCCATTCTATACCTAGTTTTAGCAAAAAAATTGGGCTCAAGAGTAAAAGTCGGGCACAATCAGGTCGTGTGATCAGGCTTTGCCATGTGGCACTTTTGTCCCACTCATGAAACTGTTTATATTTAAGCAAAGTCTATGCTAATCAATAGCATTTTTTCACACTTTTGAGGGTTTTTATCTATTTTTATCATCTTTTCTTGGTAAAATACTCTCTTGTAGGCTTACGGTTCAAGTAATGAAAAGTTCAATCTTTTGATTTAACTTGACTCTTTTTTTACTACTCTTGTTTGTTTAATGCTTAATCTCCTTCATATCTCCTAAATCAATCTTAATCCTCTATTTTTATTCATTAAAATCAACCAAAAATTCATTGATTTTGATAAGCATGAAGGCGAGAGGGGATTAAAAGCTCACCTTTAAGGGTTTTGAGCCTCTAATCCACTTATGATAATCTTGACTATCCACTTTTTTCTACTCTATTTCAATACCCTTCTTGCTACACTCCTCTATAGTCTCTACAATCTTCAACATGAGATTCCATATCAAGGGTGAATCATTAACTGTAAATGTTGCATTTGGGAATAGAGAGGTCGAAGGATTAACTTCCATGTGGGGATCAACATTACGAGCTCATGGGTTTAATGGGTGTTTTCTCTCTTCCTCTATTTATTGCTATCATTAGAGTAGTTAGTTGTGGATATTAGGATTGTGCTGTGTTTTTTTTTAATGGGGATCAAGTTTAGGGTAAAATTTTAGATGTTGATGATGAGGCCATACGTCCTTAGATCACCTTCTATGTTTTGTGCATTACCTTGCAATTTGCTGGTGATGAATGGTAGATTATTTGATTTCTTACTTTGTTGTAGATTAGCTTAGTAATAAGGTTGTAGTTTCATTCTAAATATTTGTTCTTCTAATACACCCTCTAGTGGTTGGCCTAGTTTAATTGACGATTAGGTTAGTCTCAGTTTAATATCATTCATTTCCCTTTCCATGAACACTTTAAGCAATAATTGGTGCGACTTTTTCCCCATCCCCAAGGATGATAAACCCTTTTTCGATAGAAATTCATAACATAATTTTATCATAATTGTCGGGATGCAGGCTAAAAGTTTATAATGAAGTATGAGTTAGTTGCTTATAAATAGTTGTGTTTTGCTTGTTGCTAAGTGAAAACCCCACAAATTTAAGAAATAAAAAAACGGTGAATGAATTTGTATACTAGCGCACTTAGTCACGGGAGCTTAATTCGATTGAAATTCCCAATCCCTACATTGAGGTTGGTCTAGCCCTCGCACTTGGAACTAATTGTGGGAACAGAAGTGGTACACTTTTACCTCCTTCTCCCCCTAAGAGTCCAAATCAAATTTTTTATTCCATAGTTCAATAGAACCATCTTGTTTTTGAATCTTAAAATTTGAAGAGACTGTTTAACTTGAATTTAGACCCTAGCACATGACCATGCTTCAGAAATTCTTCGATGATAGACATGTTTAATTGTTTTGAGTAAATTTTATGAGCTACTATTCGGTCTCCAATCGAAAGATTTTTCCATGCCTTCAACACTTGATTTAGCGCATAAATAACTCATAGATTAGTAGTTTATTAGTGTTTTGTGGGTTTAGGAATGACTGTTCCGAATTGGATTAATTTTCAGCCCATTTAGAAGTTTTAAGGATAGGAACGTGGGAAAAGGAGTCAAAGCATGCCATAATAGTCAAGGCCATGCCAGGCTAGCAAAATAGTAGAAATCTAGATCATAGCAAAGTGGCATGGGTATGTCATGCCACATGGCATGCCTATGCCCCTCTTATCTTCCCAAATTTTGAAGAAGAGCTCAACAGGGCAAGAGGACAAAATTTTGGTACAGGTAGGACACGCTATGTGGCATACTCATGCCAAAGTACGAACCTGTGTGTATTTGAAGGCAATTAGCCTAATGAAATACGACCTGTATCTGATTTTTAGGGTTTAATATTTTGAATAACATTTCTCTCCCTAGTGAACAGTATAGACTCTTAATCTTCATTAGTAAAAGTTAGTCTTTGATTCAATTTTAGCATTTTGTTGGTACTTTTCTCTCATTAGCATCTAATGTCACTTTCTCTCTCCTAAATTCCCCACAATTCTCTGTTTTTAGGCATTCAATCTCACCCCTTTGATGAATTAAGGGTTATGGAGAGATTATTGATTCAACACTGATGGATTTGAACCCTTAATCCACTCCTCAAAACCTAATCGTTTCGTTCCAAAATCCACTTCGTAATCCTCTTCTTCATTGGTTCAACCATGCGTTTGGCTTTTCAAACTTCAAAGTTATTCAAAGGAAATTAAGATTAGAGCTAATTAGTGTTTCATTGTAATTGATTGGTAAATGAGTAGGCATTGAGCAAACAACGTCCATCATCAAGTTGAATTTGATTTGTTGGTGACTTTATCTCTCTTTTGATTTCTTGCTTACCATTATCTGAAGTAATGATTAGCTTAGGGTATAATTTTCTTTTTCGGTGATCTCTTAAGGAAATGTTGGTGTCTATGTTATGCCATGGGCCAAGTCGAGCCACTTCGATCACCTGTTTATGTGCTATGTGCTGTTTGCTTGATTTCTTGCTTAATGTTAGATATGTTATTTTAGGTCCCTTGATTTGAGTTGAACATTGGTTTCATTAATAGTTTAGTAGATTTTAGCATTTTATTCTAAAGTAATTCAGATTAGTTAATCAAATTAAAACCCTTTACAATTGAGTAAAAAACTAAGCTAATCCACCATCATCTCAACAGAAGACATCACCTTTTGTTCACTGCGAAAACTATTTAATATGTATAGTCTATAATGCACTTGCCGAATGTTCCGCAAGATATAACGAGGCTACATTTCATCCCTTTTACTTTAAAATACCTTTCTAAGAAGTGAATACAATGCCTCACTGCAAATTCTATAATTACGTCAGATAGGCTTGTTTGCAAGTTTTTTAAAAAAACGTCTCAAATGGCAAAATAGCTTAACTTAGGAATCAAATCAACCCTTTCACGTGACTTGATAAGGAAACAAATTGGAAGTGTTTCAAAAGTGTTAAAAAGTTATTGCCTTAATGGCCTCATTATGGTTTGGAGTAATGACATTTATGTCAAGTTATATATGAGAGGCTTGAATAATCCACTTGGACCATGGTTGAGCCCATGCATTAAGGAGGATTTTTAAATAAAAAGTGAAATGGAGTCATGGGATTTACTTGAGGACCTTGCAGACAAAAGTTAACAATAGGAAACCATTAGAGATAAAAGTCTAAATGGCCCAATAAATAGTCAAAAGAGAGGAACACGTGCAATGTTTGGACACTAATTATAATGATACATGATTTACCTCCCTTGGAAACATGCTCAAAAAAGATAGTCGTGTAGCAACTGTCAACCAATGGTCCCCTTCCCCCAAGAGGTCCCATGCTTGCAAAGTAAAGCTCAGGACCACAACCTAAGTGTGTGTCCACTGTTCGTATAGAAATTGCCCATGGGCCAGGAGTAACTGCAAGTCAGTGCGACATTTTAAAGGCCTAAATTTGTCCATATTCTCTTATATTTCGTTTGGGGTGATCTAAGCATCGTAACTTCTCATGGGATGACCGTAATACTTTAATGTCTAATGCTTAAGGAGCTAGTTTATAGGGACCATCGCTTCTTCCTCTTACCAAAGGCCAGTAAACCAAGGAGTATATAGTGCACCTAGAGGGCCTCCTTAATTTGTTATTGTTCAATTATATCCTCATTCCTATTATAATAAAATTAATTAAGCGACAAAAACAAGAATGATATGGAGAGAATGAGGGAAAGATAAAAGAGTCTAACGAGATGATGATGAAGACCATGAGTGAACAAATTACTCAACTTTTCATGTCATGTAAAGAGAGAAGGATGCTTTCTAGTTAACCTAAAGTAAACCCAAAAGGTGATCTTCTTCTTCTTCATTTGACCCTAATGATACGAGGAAATTTAATATTATGATTGCTCTTAGGTTGGAAAAGAAGTTTAATAGACATTGTGGGTGAAAATGATGTAAATGTGTCCACTCCCACATCTTCTACTCCTCCCTCTTCCCAACAATGTGTTTCTTATGATGTTTCCACTTCTTTTTCTAATCCCCTTTTTTCTTCAGCTAATCTCCTATGGCCTTTAAGTCATGCCACTTTTTACTAGCTGAATTAAGGTGAAGAAGGAACAATCCCATGTAAAAAACATAAGGGAGACTTTCTCCCATGTCAATATCAATATTCCCATCTTTGATGTTATTCAACAAATGCCCCTCTATGTCATTTTCTTAAGGAATTGTGCACTACCAAGTGAGCTACTAATGTTCCCAAGAGAGCATTTTTAGCCTTTAATGTGAGTTCAATTATCTCTAATCAAGTTCGCATGAAGTACAAGCATCTAAGATGCCCCACCGATTCAATTATGATTGGTAATCATAACATACAGAGAGCCTTACTTGACCTTGGAGTTAGTGTAAATCTCTCATCCTTCACATTGTATAAGAGATTGGAATTAGGGGAGCTTAAACCTACTAATATGTTCCTTCAATAAATTGGCTGTTCCACTAAGCTACCTAGAGGAATTGTAGTGGATGTGTTGATTCTGATAAGGGAGCTCATATTGGTTGACTTTGTTGTTCTTGAGAAACAGGTTGTTTGTCCCGAGAATGAAATATTGATAATCCTTGGTCGCTCATTCTTTAGTACATCTAATGTTCTTATTAATTGTAGGAATGGAAAAATAAAGTTAACTTTTAGGAATACGACAGCGAAATTTAATGTGTTCAATCTACAAAAATAAATCATAGGATTTGATGAGGTGGAACACTCTACCTTAATTGGGTAGGTGATTTTTCTTTTTAAGTGATGCCATTGATCATGAAGACAAATTGATATTGTGTGTGTATGAGTTATTGTAAATGGAATATGAGCCTAAATATGACACTTTGATCATTAGCTCCTTGTTGCATGCATCCATTCATGCATTTATTTCCGCTTCCCAATTTCCATCACATGGTGTACCTTTTAGAGTGTCCTAATGCTTATCACTTAAATTGAAGCCCCTCCTTAGTACGTTCAAATATGGTTTCTTGGGTCCTCATGAAACTTTTCTTGTGATAATTGCCAATGATTTAGACCTAGATCAAGAGAACTAGGTGCTTGACTTGTTTAAAGAAAACAAAGAAGCTTTAGCATGGACCTTAGAAGACATTAGAGGAATTACTCCTACCATTGTGCAACACAAAATCCACCTTAAGGATAATGTCAAGCCCTATAGTGACTAGCAAAAAGTTTACACCCTATCCTATAAGAAGTGGTGAAACAGAGATTCTTAAGTGGTTGGATCATGGCATTACTTACTCCATCTCGTATAGTAAGTGGATGAGACCAGTCCAATTTATTCCTAAGAACACTAGTATCATTGTGGTTGAGAACAACAAAAATGAACTCATTCCCACAAGAATCCAATTCGAGTGGAGGGCATGCACTTATTATTTGAAGTTAAATGCTGCTACTAAAAAGGGTCACTTTCCTTTAGCCTTTTGGTATTTGAATGGATATTTCGGCCTTTCCAAAGTTCCCATTACCTTTGAAGACCACATTTGCTTACCCTTTTGGCATTTATGCCTTTAGGAAGATGACCTTTGATCGTTGTTGTGCCTTAGGCAGTTTTTAAAGGTGTATGATTTCTATATTTTTTAATTTAGTCCAGCAATGTAGTGGGGTTTTCATAGATGATTTCTCAATTTATAGTGATTCCTTTGATGATTACTTTGCTAAGGAATGATTTTAAAAGGTGTATGGATAAGCATTTGACCCTTAATTGGGAAAAATCTCATTTCATGCTAAAAGGGGGAATTATTTGAGACATATTACGTCTCATAAGGGGATATAGGTGGACAAAGCAAAAATGGATTTAATTACAAACTTCTCGCTCCCTACTTATGTGAAGGACATACATTCTGCTCTTGGACATGTCAGTTCTTTGCCAGAGCTTTATTACGGACTTTAGCAAGATTGGTAAGCCCTTGTGCTACTCTAGCTAATAAGGTGCCACTCTACTTCTTCAAGGAGTGTAAAGTGGCATTTATAAAGCTTAAGAAAGCATGTATAAATCTTCCCATCTTATATACTCTCATTTGAGGGGAACAATTTGGACTTACCTATGATGCTTCTGATTATGCAGTAGGGGCAATTTTGAGGCAAAGAATTAATAGATCTCCACGTAATTTACTATGTTAGTCACATGTTGCGTGAAGCACAACCAAGTTTTAGCAATAGTTTTTGGATTTGAAAAGTTTAGGCCCTACCTCATCGATCTAATGTGGCTGTTTTCACTAACTATGTTGCCTTAAAACATCTTTTCAATAAAAAGGATGCCAAACCTAGACTCATTCAATGGATCATGCTACTCCAAGAGTTCGAATGTGAAATTAAAGATCGGAAGGGGTCTGAAGACCCGGTTGTTAGGTGAATTTTAATGTAAAATAAAGTGCCGCAAGCGTACAACTATCGTCGTAGTACTTGAGGGTCGTCTCCACTGGGACGATGGAAGCGATTAAGGTCACTAAATACGAATTTAAACTAATTTAGCATCATTCTAAGCTAATGAAACAATACACATATGAAACTATATTAAACTATACATTATAAATGGAACTAACTATGGAGAATCGCTAACTGCTCATATCGATCGCAACATCCCAAATATGATATTATATAATCAAACTAAAATAGAACTAAAATGGCATTAAACCAAGGCTTCATGATTTAGGTCTACCTTAAACTCAAGGTTACAAAGCAAAGCTAGAATAGAAAAGAAGCAACAAGAAACAGAAAACAGGGAACAAAATCCACCAATTTAATCGGACATAAATAGAAACAGAGCAGCCATGGGGGAAGGAGTTTCTGATCCTCTCAACCACATTCGAGCAGTACTGAAATAAGGGGAAGGGGAAAGTTGCAACTAATTGAACTCAAACCTGCAACCTCCCAAAACCAAATATGGAATTCCACCAAACAAGGAGGCATCCCAAGCTTCCCTAACTCACAAACCCAGACCGCCATCAATGGTCAAACGCCATAACCGTGCTCATCAAGATGAAAACAGGGGAGGGGGGTGGTTGTGACCGAAAACAGAGCAAAAAAGGGAAAATCAATTCATTACAAATCAAAGCATAAATTGAACCACTCAAAACCAAATTCTATGATCCCCATTAATGGTGAAGAGCAAAAACCTAGAAAATTGAACTAGTAGCAGACAACCATATTTCAAGATGAACCAAATTCATGAAATTCAAAATTATAGAAATCGCAATCCTTACTCAAAAATTTACAAAACAGAAACTTAATGCACTAATTTTTGGTGACATGCATAGATTAAGGAAGAAAAACAGAGCAATTACAAATGGAAATCAAACCTTAGAATCCAAAACGATACTTGAATGTAAACCCTAAATTTCTAAAACTCGAATTAAAACTAACAAAGAATCCTAAAATTAAACCCAAAAACGTAAACCTAACCTAGATTACGACACTGTTATGCCGTAGCCTTCATTTATAGTCCTTCAAGCTCGTCTCCCTTCGATCGTGGCCATCGATCTGGCACTCGTGGATGGTGAAGATAATGCAAGCCGGTGTGCTATGTAGTGTTGATGGTGATGCTGGTGGTGCTGTGGCATCTTGGTGTTGTCGAAGCGAGAGAGAGAGAGAGCAAGGGAGAGGGATGGGATCCAAGGATGGAGTGAGGATGAAGATGATGGAGTGAGGGGGATTTTGGGTTCTCTGGTTTTAGGGACTGAGAGGAGAGAGAAAGAAGATTAAAAGGGGGGGGAATGAGGTCATGTGAGCTACACGCGGCTGAGGGGGAAGTTTAGACGTCATGTGCCTTGCATGTGAGGGCTAGGTATTTTTTCCATTTTTTTTCTTTTTTTTTCTTTTGTTCATCTCCTTGGGCTAAACAAGTAATGAGCTCAAGGATTGGGTTGGGTTTGATTAATCTGGCCCCCTACTTTATTTCCGATATTTTTCAGCATTTTGTCGCATTGTTGCCATACTTATTCAGTACCTACAAAACAAAATAAAATCAAATAAAAATCTAAAAATAGCCATCATAACGAGCATAAATCGAGTATAAAAGTATTGTAAAAATAACACATTTTTGGCATGAACAAATGCCCCCACACCAAGATTTTATCCTTGTCCTCGAGTAAAATAAATTAACCAAACTAAAATGAATAGAAAATAAGAAAAAGAAAACCCTAACTCATTGTCATAAGAATCACGGTTGCATTTAGCACATACAACAAGCCCTTTAAACCCATCAGTCTCCCAAGTGGACGAGTGAGGTCTCCTGAGGGTTTTCAAGTGAAATGCCCACAAAAATTATTTTAAAAATAAAAGAAAATCTTTTTGGTTTTTTCTCAAAGCTAATATGTACAGAATTGGGGAAAGATATGTATACATTCTAATCAACTAAATCACCCATGTAACCAAGTTATTGACCTCCATATATATAGAATGTACTCCAAAGCCCTCTACCTCATAAATGATATCAGAGCACTAATTTTTTCACCCCACTGTACTTCAAAGCTGTGAATCCATCCTAGTGCCCGTGTGCAAGTGTATCATCATCCTAGGACTTAAGCTCACCAGAATCAACTGAATCCCACTTGACTAACACAACTACATTATTATCATATTAACATTGGAAGCAAGCTTTCCCAGTAGCAGTACTGCCTCAAAGGGTAACACCTAGTAGCACGTGCCTCAAAGGGTAACACCAGTAGCGCATGCCTCAAAGGGTAACATCGAGTAGCGCATGCCTCAAAGGGATACTTGTCATTCCAAATTTTATTCCATCTCTTTTTCTGTTCTTCTTCTTTATTCATATTATTTTCAGAGTAATTGTGTCACAAGTAAGTGAGGGAATCATTCATGGAAGCGTAAGACCTAAAGATAATGATGAAGAGATAAACAAGGATTGGATTACACAATCTATAATGAACAACTGGAGTTAGAATTATGGCTTAGAATGACACAATGAGGTAGTAGACTTTTCACACACATCCTACTTATATACAAGCTAATAGTTAAAGTACAGGGGATTCAAGCTAATAAGATAAAGTACAATCGTCTCAAAAAACAAAACAAAAAATCTTCAAATTTTTTTCAAAAATGGGCACCTCCCCCCCCCCCCCCCAAACTTCACAATGTCCTCATTGTGGCAAGTAAGGTGCTAAAAGCAATCACATCAGCTACACGACCGTAAAACCAACACAAAACCACAAATATATACCATCTAGGACAGCAAAAAAAAATCACAAAACAAAACCAAAAACAAACATAAAATCACCAAATTCAAAATCTCAAAAGAAAAGCAAAAACAAACTAACTCTAAAACAAACCAAACAACTAAATGGCCAAAATCAACACCTAAACATAAAAAAAAATGTAAATGCAAAAATAACTAAATAAAGAAAAATAAAAACCAAAACTTAACAAAAGAAAACAAAACCAATCAAGACCAAAACAAACATAATCACCCAAAATAAAAACAAAACCAAACCAAAGTCTTACTAAACGCCAACCTAAATCAAAAGAAACCTAAAACAAAACAAAATACAAAATAAAGAAAAGCTTAAAACAAAATGTTGAAGGGTTTTTGAGGGGGGTGGAAAAATAACTAAAGAAAAGAAACCTCAAATACTCGATTGTCAGTCGTAGTACTTAAGGGTCGGTCCACAGGGAAGACGTGAAATTTCGGTCACTTTTAACAAAACAATTAAATTTAACTAATTAAACTAAGTGGAATTATTTAAGGCAATCTAATAACCTAATTCAACTAAGCTCATCTACACCACTAAATCGACTGAGTCACCTAAACTACTAATCAACTAATTGCTTTTAATTGAGAATTTAGACGACCTAAACAATCTAGACCTAAGCTAAACCTTATATCACTTATCCAAGTCAAACCAAACTACTAGTGAATTAAGCATGATTTTATCATAACTAAACCATATTCTAGAACTAAACTTGCAAACTGCGAACAAAAATTTATTCAACATTTTCGATTTGCCTCTAATAGAAAATTAACAAGCCTAACAGAGCATGAACACGGCAGCAGGGGAAGGGAGAGCTAACACCAAAGCAGAACATGAACTGAACACAGCAACGAAACAGGGGAAGGGTAAAACGCAGCATTGAAACAATAGGATTGAAACAAAAACGAAATTCAGCAGAATCAAAAACAACAAGGGAAAGGGAAGGAATCGAAGCAAGGCAGAACGAAAATCACAAACTGTGAGCCCCAAATGCAGCCAGCAAGTCCAGATGAACATCCATCCGAACCCAGAAGCACAACACCAATCCAAAAGTAGGGAAATCGCCAATTCAACACAAACCCACGAATTTTTTTTACAAAAGTCAAACCGAAATTGAACTAGAAAGCATCAATTACAAGAAATTCGAAAGTTGAAATTCCAAACTAACATTAACCCTAATTCTAAAATTCGAAGAACACAACTGAAATTTGAGGCTAGATTAAAACTAAAACAGAAATTAAACCTAAAAACTAGCCTAAATTACTAACCTAATTAGCTAAAATTTACCTAAGCTACGCTATCTTCACCCCCGAACATGGCGTCGTCCTCAAGCTTAAATACTCGAAGCCCATCTCGATCTCGACCCTTCGTCTGGTGGTGGTGTGCTGGACGGTTAAGATGAGGTCAGCGAAGGGTGGGACGTGGCCTGGTGTTTGTGGTGGTGGATGGGTTTGGGAAAACCGTGGGCTGGTGAAGAACGGTGGGTAGAGAGTGGTTTTGGGGTTTCGGTGGAACTGTGGGCTAGGTGATTTCGGTTTCTGGGTTGGATGGTTTTGTGGTTCTAGAGATTTCGGTGTTGTTGTGCTGGAGGAGAGAGAACGGGGTAGAGAGAGAAAGGTGTGAGAATGGGAGATGGCAGAGAGGGAGGATGGGTCTTGGGGTTCTGGGAAAGAAGAGGACGCGAGTGAGGGAGAAGAAGAAGGCAGACGCGAAGGGGTGGGGGATTAATAAGTGAACCGGTCCAACTGAACCGGTCGGTCCGGTTCACTGAACCGGTCTGGTTTGTTTTCCTTTTCTTCTTCTTTCTTTGGCCGATTTTTCATTGATTTTTAGCCCGGTTCTTCAACCTCCGACAATTCTTCTATTTTTCTCACTTTCCCCGCCATATAAACCCTTTTTCCGCATTTATTCAAAATCTGCAGAATAAAATAAAATCAATTAAAAACCTTAAAAATATTATTAAAACGAGCCTAAAATCGGTGTAAAAGTACCTTAAAAAATATCACATTTTTAGCTCAAACACAAAAGAAGCACAAAAACACTAAAACACCAAAACGGAAACAAAAAGAAAGCATTAAACAAAAACGAAACCAAAGGAAAACAAAAACTCGCTAAACTAAAGAAACAAGACCCCAAACCAAGGGAATAAAACACAAATTCAAGGAAACCAAACAATGAAACTAGAACATACACAATGACAATCCTGGATATTCACAACTAACAAATATTCAAAAAATCATAACACAACCAAGGGTGATCATAGCCCACACGGATGAACAAATCCCAAATTGCTCCTCAAGTTCAATCACCATCACAATCCGCAGTCCTAATTATCCACAACTAACTACAAAAAGAAAGAAAAGAAAACAAAAGGAGAAGAAGGGTGGAACCATCATACCAGGTCAGGTGCAAACGTACACCTAAGCTATACCTCTGGAAATCCTCTTAGTTAGAGGTCTATGGAGCATCAGCCAGTACACATTAAGCTAAAAAGTGCAGCTCAAATCAAAACTCATGAAAGCACGTAGCAGCTTATCAAACAAAGAAGCCCAACTCTCAATCACATAGAAACAGTGAAAAGCGGTGAGTTGGAGCCAAAAAGAGTACATCCACCTAGCTAATAAAGCATAAGTAAGGGTCCGCGTCAAGTTATCAAATAGTTAAGCCCAATCAGAAAGGAAATGAACATACTTAGAACGAGACGGTATTGAGGTCATTGGCCTAGAAACTATATCATCATGAATCAAAAATCTAGGCAGAAGAATGGGTGTAAGGTTCACAGGTCTGTTAAGTCTAATATGCGTATGAGCCTGGTATAATGCAAAATTCTTAGTGGTAATGATCTCAAACTCAACAAATTCAAACTTGCAATATTCAAAAAGGAAGTTAGTTTGGATGGGGTTAAAACAGAAGGTCTCATAATCATCACAAAAACCACGATCAGAACTTCCATGGATATCAAACTCACAAGAAATAGATTCATATTCTACATACAAAACATTATCATCTACTTTAAAAAGAAGGTCAAGAATGACGGGATCAAAAGAGAATGATTTATATTCAACATGAAAACCCACATCAAGACCTTTAGTAACATCAAACCCACATGAAAAAGATTCATATTCTGCATAAAACAATATCATCATCAAAGTCCAAAATAGTGGATTCAGTTATCTCATCGCATAACTCCAGTGAAATAGCTACATGTGACTCATCTAAATCACGAGGCTCAATTTCAGGTGTGATGCTTATATCTAACTCACTAACAATATCAGATCGTTCACCCACCTCAAACTCACAAAAGTTGTTCAGTGTGGTGGGAGGGTTGGCAGAGACTAGGACATCATTAGTGATGCCCTTAGGTGAGCTAGGGTGGGGTGCAAGGTTAGGTGATGGAGACATAGGGAGGTCACTCTCTTGATGTAAACTAGGCAAATACATGTCTTTATTCAAGTCAGGCCTAACAAAATAAGAGTGTTCAAACTCACCATCAAGCCTAATGTTAGGTTTAAGAGATCCTAAACTAGAATCAAGCTCAATATAAGTCTCCCTATTTTGATTAAAACATTGATAATATGCATTAGTTCTCGCTTTCATGGTCTCTATCATTTGATCAGTCAATTCATTAGTCTTCTTTTTAAAACTTGCACATGTAGCATAAACATAAGCACGATAAGGACAAGTATTAGCATCATGATCAGGAGATTCACAATAATCGCACAAAACAGGAAACATACAAGAATAAGATTGTTATATGAATTCACAAAGTGGTCTGAAGGGTAAGCATTAGCCTGAAAATCATACTCTCTATGAGTTGGGTATCTAAAAGTCTCGTTAGCTTGTTCAAATGCATAGATTTCCCAAGCTAGTTTTTCAAAGAAATCCCAAACTTCATTTTGACTTTTAGATAATAATTCTATTAAACCTCCAAGACAAATTGATTCAACATAACACCTCAACTCAACATTTAGACTCAAAGCAACGACCTCACAAATTTCCCATTTTTCAAAATTATGATTTAGTTTAGCACGATAATCATTAAGCCTCGAAAGATAACTCCAAAAAGGTTCTTGCTCATTTTGCGGGAGATGGAAAATTGGCATTTGAAGTTTTTAAAGTTTTAAAGTTTTTCAATTTTTAGGGGTTTTAAGTTTTTCTAATTTTTTTTAAATTTTTGATTTTTTCAAGAAATGAACTAAATAAATCACAAATAATAACGAATAAACAAAGTAAGTCGAAGCATAAGAAACTAATAAAAATAAAACTAACAAAAAGAAAAGTGCTCAAACATAAACTTGCCACTTTGTTTTTGAGGTTTTTAAAATTTTTCAATTTTTTTCTGTGGTTTCCAAGTTTTTCAAATTTTTTTTTTCAATTTTAGGCTTTTCTAAGTTTTTTTTTGTGGTTTTCAAGTTTTTCTAATTTTTTTGGATTTTAGTTTTTTCTAATTTTTTTTTGTGGTTTTGGGAATTTTCAAGAAATGACCAAGCTAAGTAGCAATTAATAATGAAATAAACAAAGTAGGACAGAACATACGCAACTAATAAGAAAGTAGCTAAGAAAATAAAAATATGACCTAATCTAATGCCGTCATCCCCGGCAACAGCGCCAAAAACTTGTTAGGTGAATTTTAATGTAAAATAAAGTGCCGCAAGTATACGACTATCATCGTAGGACATGAGGTTCGTCTCCAGTGGGACGATGGAAGAGATTAAGGTCACTAAATATGAATTTAAACTAATTTAGCATCAATCTCAGCTAATTAAACAATATACAGATGAAACTACATATTATAAATGGAACTAACTATGGAGAATCGCTAACTATTCATATCAATCGCTACATCCCAAATGTGATATTATATAATCAAACTAAAATAGAACTAAAATGACACAAAACCCGGGCTTCATGATGTAGGTCCACCTTAAACTCAAGGTTACAAAGCAAAGTTAGAACAGAAAACAAGCAACAGGAAACAGAAAACAGAAAACAGACAACAGGGAACAAAATCCACCAATTTAATCGGACATAAATAGAAAACAGAGCAGCCATGGGGGAAGGAGTTTCTGATCCTCTTAACCACGTTCGAGCAATACTGAGACAAGGGGAAGGGGAAAGTTGGAACTAATTGAACTCAAACCTGCAACCTTTCAAAACCAAATATGGAATTTAACAAAACAAGGAGGCATCCCAAGCTTCAGCAACTCACGAACCCAGACCACCATGAATGGTAAAATGCCATAACCATGTTCATCAAGATGAAAGTAGCGGAGGGGGGTTGTGGCTGAAAAGAGAGCAAACTAGGGAAAATCGATTCATTATAAATCAAAGCATAAATTGAACCATTCAAACCCAGATTCTATGATCTCCATTAATGGTGAAAAGCAAAAACCCAGATAATTGAACTAGTAGCAGACAACCATCTTCCAAGATGAATCAAATTCACGAAATTCGAAATCAAAGAAATCTCAATCCTTACTCAAAAATTAACAAAACTGAAACTTAATCCACTAATTTTTTGCTAACACGCATAGATTAAGGATGAAAAATAGAGCATTTACAAACGGAAATCAAACCCTAGAATCCAAAACGATACTTGAATGTAAACCCTAGATTTCTAAAACTTCAATTAAAACTAACAAAGAATCCTAAAATTAAACCTAAAAACGTAAACCTAACCAAGATTACGCAGCTTTTACGTCGTAGCCTTCATTTATAGTCCTTCAAGCTCGTCTCCCTTCGGTCTTGGCTGTCGATCTGGCACTCGTGGATGGTGAAGATAATGCAAGCTGGCGTGCTGTGGAGTGTTGATGGTGATGTTGGTGGTGTCCTGGTGTTGTCGAAGAGAGAGACAGAGCGAGGGAAAGGGATGGGATCCAAGGATGGAGTGAGGATGAAGATGATAGAGTGAGGGGGGTTTCGAGTTCTCTGGTTTCAGGGACCGAGATAGGAGAGAGAAAAGAAGATTAAAAGCGGGGGGGGGATGAGGTCATGTGAGTTGCACGCGGCTGAAGGGGGAAGTTTAGAGGTTACGTGCCTTGCACATGAGGGCTGGGTATTTTTTCCATTTTTTTATTTTTTTTTCTTTTCTTCACCTCCTTAGGCTAAACAAGATAATGAGCTTAAGGATTAGGTCGGGTTTGAGTAATCTGGCCCACTACTTGATTTTCGGTATTTTTCATCATTTTCTCACATTTTTGCCATAATTATTTAGTACCTACAAAACAAAATAAAATCAAATAAAAACCTAAAAATAGCGATTATAACGAGCATAAATTGGGTATAAAAGTATTATAAAAATAACACGTTTTTGGCACAAACACCTGTAGTCGACCATTTATCTAGGGTAGTGATTGATGAGACATGTGCAACCCCCATATTTGAGTGTTTTTCTAATGAGCAATTATTTGGGGTTCATGTGAAGCCATAGTATGCCATGATTGTCAATTACTCAGTCATAGGGAATATGTCGAATTGGACCAAAGATGATACATCATGCTTCCTTATATCTGTTTTTTTTTTCCGATGGGGCATGACCTGCATTTTTTCAAGTATTCTGGAGACTAAATCATCAGAAAGCACATGCCCGGTGACCAAATTCGAATTTTATTATCCTTTCATCACGATCATACTTGTGAGGGATTTTTGTGGGACAAAGACCACCACAAAGATCCTTCAATGTAGTTTCTATTGGCCGACCTGATTGAAGGATGCCCATAAGTGTAGTAAGAGTTGCACTCATTGTTAAAAAATAAAGAGATAATTATAAGGCATGTGATGCCCCTTAAGCCTATAATTGTTGTGGATATATTTGACATTAGGGGAATGGAATTAGTGGGACAATTCCTAACTCATTCGGGCACGAATGCATCCTACTTTATGTGGACTACCTGCATAAGTGGGTTAAGATTAGCTTTATGAGGACCAATGAGACTAAAGTCGTCATTAGATTCCTAAGGGAGAACATGTTTAGCAAACATGGGATGCCATGTGCTATCATTAGTGATCTGGGGATCCATTTTGATAATAGGCCATTCGATTCCTTGTTGAAGAGGTATTCCATAATTCACCAACTTGCTACCGTTTATCCCCCCTAAAAAAGAAGTCAAGCGGAAGTGTCTAATAGGAAAGCCAAGCAAATTTTAGAAAAAGACTATATCCAAAAATAGAAAAGACTAGGCAAATAAGTTAGTAGATGTGTTGTGGGCTTACAAGATTATTTTTAAAACTTAAGCATGTCCTCTTTTAGTGTGGTGTATGACTAACCTCGTCATGTCCTGGTTGAGCTTGGACATCAAGCATAGTGGGCAACAAGTGCCTCAACTTTGATTTTGGAGTAGTCGAAAAGGAAAACACACTTAATTTAAATGAGCTAGAGGAAATTAAGATGGAGGCCTATGATAACACACAATTGATCAAGGAGAGATCCAAAGCATTTCATGACATGAGCAATAATAGGTGATTCTAGACTTCACTTAATTCCTAAAAAACTTAGGTCTAAGTGGACCCACTCTTTAATTGTTGTTAAGGTTTATCCATGTAATGCTATTGAGATCAACGACTACACTAAAGACTAAATATTTTTAAGTGTACAGGCATAAGTTAAAGCCTTTTCCACAAACGTCGAGAAAAAAGGATGTGGAGTGCCTCTTGCTCCATGAGCCTCCCTAAGCATGAGATTCGTAAGTCACATATGCTTATATATACATGACTACATGTTTATTGTGTGAGTTTTGGGAAAAGAAAGAGAGAAAGAAAAAAAAAGAGAAATGCCAAAGAAGACAACGGAAAAAAAGAGAAAAATGAAAATGAAAAAAGGCAGTGAGTGAGTGAGTAAAATATTGAGAAAGAAAAGAAAGGAGAGAAATAAACTTAAGAGAAAAAAAAGAAAACAAAAGGAAAAATGAAAGAGCTTTGGAAGGCAAGAAAACTTGGGCAGAAAGTTGGCACCTGAAAAGCCATGCCATGTGGCACTTCCATGCCAACCTCCACCATTCCCAGCCATCAAATGGAGAAATGACACAGGAAAGCTAAGCCAGGTGGCACGACTATTCCCATGTTTCTCTTCTCAATATAACCATAGATGCGGCCCGGGGTGCCATGCTGGCCCGACCTGAAACCTAGGAAAAAGCATAAAACTCCCCTTTCTCTTGCTCATTTCTTCTACTCTTCCTCTCTTCTTCTTCTCCTATTTGAGTTTCACCCTATCATTCTCCATACCCGCTCGCCACCGAAATCCCACTGAAATCCTTTGTATTTCATACCAAAGTTCTCAAAGTTCTTCATCCACAACCCCTTCGCACAAAAATTCCATAACTTTCACTCGAACTCTACCTTCTCATTTACCCAATTGCCTTTCTAAAATCCTAACCACTATTGTTGAGGTTAAAGGTGGTAGAGAGAAAGCTTAACTTTAACCCTGAATTCATCACCTATTCAAGCCTTTGGGCACTCAAGTAGCATTTCTAGAGCACAACAAATGAGATTTCATCAGCCCATCCCTATTGATTCATCATCTAAGTCAAGAAGTGAGTGGGAAAGCCATCAAATTATCCCACCTACCCTAAGAAGACCACTACGACTTCATCTTTCTCCATTCTTACTCCCAAGCAAAATCAAGGTAAATATGATGTCTGTCCATTATTGCTTCCCCCTATTAATAGAGGCTTATAACTTGAGAATGAAGAACAAAGGGAAAAAAAATCTGGGATATTAACCTCTAACCTTATTTGTGAGCCAAAGTACTGGCACAAAGACGTATAAAGAATATTAAAAATGTTGGATAATGTGATATTCTTGCTTAGGAATTTAGGTTGGTTTCAATATGTGAACTTGAAATGTGAAGTTTATTATAGGTTGGTAATTGAATTTTGAGCTCTTTAAACATTGATTGGGGCCATATATTATAAGGGTAAGGAGGTGTTGAGACAATTTCAAATGTTTAATGCTAATGTACAACTGAGCTTCAGGAGTTAAAGTCTCACCTTCCTAAACACAGTAAGGTGTATAGGGATGTGCCTTATAGTTGGAGCCTCAACCCTATGTATCTTAGTATCACACATGCAAAAAGAAAGGTCTACTAAGAAATAAGGTCGGCCTTGACTCTTTGACCCTAGGCAAACCCAAGCAACCATATATGCAAAATTAACATTTGGTATCTAAATCATCTTCTTACAAACACAATGTTTAGGCATCATTATATCTAGAATGTGTAGGAAAGTTGTATTGTTTATAATTTAGTTGACCTTAAATGAGCATGATGACATGGGTGCCTTCATTCTCCACCGCTTTGTAGAGGGTCACTAAGACCAACCATAACAATGTAATAAGTGTGGGGGGAGCTGTCCCGGCAAGAGCGACAGGTCTTAACTTGGAGCGAAAATTTGGGACTTTGGATCCTCATTTTATCGGTGGGAGTTTGGATATTACCAATTTGAGACATGACTATTATTGATATAGTGTGGTCACTTACAAATGTGGAGCAGGCAACACTTTCCAACAAGGGGAATAAGTCCTATGATGGGGAGGTGTAAGGTGAAGCTTATGGGAGATGCCCCAAGCGTAGATGAGGGAGACTATTATAAAGATGTAAGTGAGGATGAGAAAGATAATAAGATAGAGGAGAGGATGAACATAATCACTGCCTTTTTTTGGCATGGATAGATCCTTATCTTCGGCCAATTCCCTTTTTAGAGAGGCATTCCATAACTCATTTTTTAATGCCCAACTAGAGGTAGTTGGCTTGTATTCTGATTACAATGTGATAAGCCAAGATGTGAAACACATAACTAACTGCATAGATTCCATAGAGGAGATGATCTCTTTTCTTAGGGGCTTTGTTGATGGTCAAGAAGAGAGGGAATGGAAACTGCAAGAAGAGATGAAGAGGGAGCCATTACAGGGGCTCAGGAGTTGAGCAACAGAGGAGGAACAACAAGATTATGTGGTAACAAGCAAAGACCTTACATCAACAATAGGAGATGCTTCACATGTTCATGGCAACTAAGGTTTGTCATTTCTTTCACCATTCCTTCCACCCTTTTGGCCACCACCAAGGCCCTATAGGGCCCAATAATTATGAGTTGTATACCTTTCCCCAACTGTGCCTCATAGTATATATTACTCATGGGGGGAACTTTATGTTTGATGTCAAAACTGAGGGGGTACATATCTCATATAGGGTAGGGTACATTATGTTTTACTCTCTTCTATGCTTTTACTTATTCCCCAATCCCTTGTCTTAATATGGTGTTATCGGCTATGACTTGAGATTTGGGCCATTTGAGGTGAACTTTTGTTGTTGTGTGGCCCCTTATATTGAGAACTTGAGCTAACACCTGAGATCATGGTTTTCATGCTCAAATGGGATTTGTGTAAATTTATCAATGAGCTCTTCCAAGCATAGGCAATGTATATAGTTTGGATTTAGGATAGGATATCACATTTGCATTGTATATATGCCTTCATGATTACAAATATGACCTTTTTTCGCCTATTAAGCTATCTCCTCTTTTCTTCCTTGTGAATACTCTTATATTCTCATTATTTTTCTTTTTTTTACTCATATTCCCACAGTACAAATATTGTGCATTTATGTACGGGGATGAGGATGTCATTCCTCCAAAATTTTGAATAAAAAAAAACTTTTTCCAAAAATTCAAAAGCATGTTCAACTTTTGTGCATAATGTGTGGCTTTGGGGGGGATATGCGATTTGGTATATATTGATGGTTGATGACTTAGATAGAGAAGGCATGTAATTAGGGTGCACATGATAGGTCTTGGTCTAACTTTTGGTCAACCTAGGCATCATTTTGGACCTTAATACGTGAGATTGAGAATGGTCGATGAACTTGTGAGGTTTTGAGCCTTGATAGACTACTTCATCACTTGTAGTATCATGCTTTCTTTCTTCAGTGAATCTTCCATAGTCGACATCCTCAAAAACTTGACCTCTCTTTTAAATTTCATGTAGCATGTGCATAATTAATAAAAATTATAAAGACATTCTTTGTGTGATGTGAAACCACAAGAGCCAAATAGCCACCTTATGTTGATAATGAAATGCTTGCTAACCCTTTGAGCCTTCAATATTTGTCTTTTGCTTTGAAACACTCTTATTAGCCTTTAGCCAAACACATCTTCCCATACCCAAGCGAAGATTTACAATCCTCATTTTGAGAGATTTTGGTGGGTTTCTTATGGGTGAAAAATAGTTAGTGGTATTATGATATGAGTAGTGAGGGGATAATAATAATGAGAATAATAAAGCTTTTTCCCTTTTGTGTTTAAATATGGTTCTTAAATGCCCAACGAGACTTAAACTGGAAAAATGCATCTTTGCTATGAATCCCCGCAGCAAGTACTAGTTAGATTATCCAAAGCATTCAAAGAACAAAGAAAAAAAGAAGATTAAAGTGTTGATATGGTGACTTCATAATGGTTTGACCCAACTCATGCTATCGCAGTTAATTTTGGGGATGATAGGAGTGTTTCTCATGTGAGGTGTGAGGTTGGTGGGTTGTGATAGATGGTATAGGTGTGGCTCCTTAGTCTTTTGGCTATTTAGCTCCTAGCTTTCCTAATCATTTGTCCACCACTTACCTTTTATCTCAAGACCCATTACGACCCTTGAAAATCCTTTAGACTGGCACTGTACATTTGCATCCTGGTGGTTGAGAATCCAGAGTTTGGTCAAGCTTATGGGAGGGTTCGTTATTTGGAATGAGTTTAGAGTGAACACTTGTCACAACTTTAAACACATAAGAAGAGGCCACTTGAGATAACCTAAGGTGACCATTTGCTTGCTCATAACTAAAATGGGTTGGATTTGTTGTGTGAATGTCATCTACAATTAGGGATTAGGATTTTTAGTTGTACATTTTATGAATGTACTATGAGTGTCCTTGTTAGTTAGGTAATTCGGACATAAGAGGAGTGCATTTCTCTATCCTCAATGTTGCTTTGTGAAATTTTGAAAAAAAAAATCCAAAAATATTTTCCATTTTCCTTTCTTTTTTCTTTTTAGTTGTCTAGATTTTGTTTGTATATCCTCCATAAACCCTCACACGATTGCACTCCTCCCCTCCCGGGAACCAAGGGGCTTAAATGACTTTTTTCATATACTAAATATAGCTGTCGTGCCTACGAAAAGAGGGCATTCTCTTATTTTACTCAAGGCAAAGAAAATTTAAGTGTGGGGATATTTGTTTGGTTTCCAATCAATGCAATTTTGGCACCTTGATACTTGATTTAGCTCCTGAATGAATGCTAGGAATTTGCATATGGTTTATGCATTGGCAAGCATCATTGCAAGAAGTGTCAATATTTTATGGAGCTAACTTTAAAGTCTAAGTAAGAGAAAGCAAGGGAAGACGTTGGAAACTAGGATTGGAATGCGTACTAAGGCAAACCTTGGCAAATTGGAAACTGCACGATAACGAGCCAGAGAAGTGGCACAAGCATACCACATCTAATTTCAACCAAAGCAATTAGGCTCAGGGGTAATAAAGTGGCACTGTTACACTGTGACATATGACATGGTTATGTTGTTATCGAAGCTGCTTTGTATTTAATGAATGCTTAGGCTAATCAATAGCATTTTTTTCATACTTTTTAGGGTTCCATTTACTCTAAACAGCTTTGCTCTCTAAAATACTCTATTGTAGGCTTATTGTCCAAGCAATGAAAAGTTCAATCTTTCAATTAGATTTTACTTTCTTTTTATTAGTCTTCTTTACTATTCTTAATCTCACTCTCTCCTAAATCAATTTCAATCCTTTGTTTTAATTCATCAAAAATAACCTCAAAAATTATGAGTTTTGACGAGCAAGAGGGTGAGAGGTCATTAAAGGCTCACCTTTAAGGGTTTTGAACCTCTAACCCAGTTCTCACAATCTTAATCATCCTAATTTTTTTACTCTATTTCAATCCCTTCTTCCAATACTCTTCTTATGTCTCTACAACCTTTAACTTGAGATTCTACTCAAAGTGGATGATTAAAGTTAAATATTGCATTTGGGAGTAATCAACAGATTTAAGGAACAATTTCCAGACAAGGATCACCGTTAAGAGTTCACGGGTTTTATGTGTATTTTTCTCTCTCTTCCCCTTTTTATTGCTTTCAATAGAGTAGTGAGTTGTGGATATTAGGATGTGGGTAGGGGTTTTTTTTTTTTTTCTGGTGATCAAGTTTGAGGTGAAATTTAGGATGTTGATGATCAGGCCATGTCGAGCCCTTAGATCACCTTCTATGTTTTGTGTGTTATCTTGGAATTTGTTGGTATTGAATGTGGATTATTTGTTCCATGATTATTTTTATAACAAACTCTTTGACCACAAGGCCTCATAACACTTCGTTAGTCACCAGAACCCTTTGCTTCTTGCATTCGCTCTTTGTCACCACCCTTTTTTTTTCCAATTTTCCTTTTCTCTCTTTCAGGGATGGATCCACACTATGCTTAGGGGTGTCCATGGACACCCCTAAGCCCAAAAAAAAAATTTCTATTTTAAAATAGGTTAATTTAGTAACGATGTTGATTTATGGACACCCCTAAAAAAAATAAAATAGTGTATATTAGAAACGATATTAAATTATGGACACCCCTATCCTAAATGTCTGGATCCGCCACTGCTCTCTTTATTATAGTTATTTGATCATTGTTATCCCTTGACCACATAACTAAATCCAGTAAGAAATCATTATAATCAACAAAATTTGCAAACTGTGTTGCATAATTCCATGCCTTTTCATAACAACACTATCGTGCCAACTAGCAGTTAAAACATTTGATATTTTAACCTAATTTTATGATCGTTGTGTTTAATATACAAGTACAAAAATGGTCAAACACTACACAATCACTTCAAGCACATCCTTCTCACTTTCTATTGTTATAAAAGCTTGATTAAACTCTAAATATCACTTCATAGAATCTACTTTCTTAATCACATTATGTTGAACATAATCTAATTCAACGATTATGATCAACTTTCAGATCCTCTATTGTCAATAAATCTAGACTCAGAACAATCTCCTTTATCCCCCGTTCATAATACACTAGTTAAGGAGCTTCAACAGATGATCCTCACAATACACATGGTACATTTCACCCATTATCATGTAGTAATTTATAAGGCCTGAAATTCAAAGACAATTAACCACGTAAGTTATGAATTTTTAATGCAAAATTATTCCATACAAATTTACTTGAAAACCTATGCGAATAATACCATTGAATATTCATGGTATAGACATTAAAATTCAAGGGCCTTTTACATACCATACATGTATAGTTTATGGCCTTTTGTTCAAATTTCCCACAGTTCATTTACACCTACAACCAACAATGCTCTAGATTTATAACCTTATTTCTGTTAAATATCAACCCCCTATTTTATAATTTTAAAATAGTGAGTTACTAAGCTCTCAAAAATATGCCTGTTTGGTAAGGAAAAGTAGAATGTAACTTGAACTCTCAGGTTTCAACTTTCCTTTCTTATTGTTTGGTGATAGTTTTAAGGGCAAGAGACTTTATAGCTAGGTAAAATAGTTTCTCTTCAACATCTAGGGCTATCAACTCCCTATCCTCCAAACTCTCATTCCTACCCAAACCCTAACTCTTGAGAGAGAGACTGACGGCTTCACAATATGTCACCTGCACCTTCTGCCATCTACATTGATCGTTATACGCCATGAACACCTCGGGGATAAGTTGTTGTTTGTCTCCCATAGGTATATAGTTCTTTTTTCGTTTATGCCTGATGCGGTCGATTCGGTCGTCAGAAGGACAGTTGAGCCCAATGTGCCCAATGTGCACAACAATTCGGGTGAATCTAGTTCGAGATTGTTGTCTTTGATAGAATTTAGGTTTACAATTAAAAGGAAGTGGGGAAGAATTCTTGGGTGTTGGAATTATAGGTGGCGGTGGATTCCGACATTTTACTGCTAGTTGCAACTGCGAAGGATGTGGATTTGGACTATCTGATTGACATTTTTTCCCTAAAGGTGGTGGTTATGATTTGTCTAAGGATTCATTCGCTCTACCTTTTACCTTCGCAGTAGTGTTATAAATAAATATATGAAACAAAAAATCCCAAATAGATAATATTAAAAAAGGAACTCCATGTTTTAAGATTAGCCGAGCCAAAATAAGAATAATTAAAACATAATTAATTATAAACAAATATAATGGACTACAAATCTGAAATGGTTAGCAAATAAAGTGATGGACTTCATTTTTTACGAAGTCAAAATGGTAACTACACGAATAACTTGTAATTGGATATAACATTTTAAAAATAAAGACTCCATTTAATAACTGCTAACCAAATAGCATGGAATGCAACCTGGTTTCATTCCAGTTTTCTATCAAACACTCAGGTTTAGGATCCATATCGCACGCCCACCATCCCACGTCTGAAGTTCTGACTCAATTCCATTCCAAGTTTCCTCAACAAATAGGGTAAGAAACAAAACTGTATAGCTTGTCATAGAGCTCCAAATTAAACCACTACTTCGATTTATAAATAATATTTATAGCATAGGAAAGTATGGATCGATCCCACGAGGAAAGATTATGTCAAAAAGCTAGTGTAATTCGAAATGATTTTACTACTATAATTTATTGTTTCTTCTTTTTGTATTTCTAAAATAAATCAAATTTAATAAATAAAAATCTGGAAAAATACTTAATATTGATCCTAAATATTCTAAACTTAATTCTGGAAATAAAACAGTAAATAACTATCCTAAATAATATGGGAAAATAAAAACAGAAACAATAACACAATATTCAACTAAAAATTACAAACAGTAATCTAAATAAGTATTCTGCAAGTTTATAAGTTTATAACTCCAGAATAATAATTAATTAATTTCATAAAAATTAAAACAGAAAATTAACTCCAGAAAATAAATTTTGAAATTAGAGAAAAAATAAACTGCACTAATATAAATATGAAATTAAATAACAAAATTTCCCAAATTTTAGGATATAATTTTCTGGACTCAATAAAACCTAAAAAACATTAAATAAAAATTAAAAATGCAATTTTTAGATTTATTGAAATAAAAACCTGCACATATCCAATTTACGAAATAATTTTGAAAAATTATCAAATAATTTCCAAAATTTCCGAAATTAAATAGAAGCAGAATAGGACACTATATAAACCCTATACTGGATTAAAACTTGAAAAAACACAAAAGGAACTATTTTGAACGTAATTTCCAACAAACAGGTAATTGAACGACAAAACAGAATAGAAATTAAATCTAAAAATTATAATAAGACTAAAATTCAAATTCTAACTGATCTAATATTACCGAGAAACTCCTAAAAGACTACTCTTTGGGGGGGGGGGGGTAAACCAAATTTAAATTAAAGCTAATAATTGAAGAATAAAAATTGACAAACTAAACAAATTAAATAAAAAGCAACAAATAATTACCAAATATCCCAAACTTATGAAAAATACTTAGCATAATCTGTATCCACTATGAAAATTAGCATTTATCATCAACATACAAATCGATTTTATCCATGAGTCAAACTGTAGAAGATACCTACCAGCGGATCTTCCCCGTTTTTCCTTATATTATAGTTTATTTAGGTCCAGCCCTAATATAAACCCTACTAGTTTTGATAACCCTCACACCAACGCAAGAATTTAATCAAACTAGAGCATTACGTATTAGAAAAACATCATCTAACGCCTTGTAACCAATTTACCAGCAAACTAATTTAACAAAGATCTATAACGATTACCTAATTAAAAGAGATGCGTTTGAGCCATCCATGATTAATTAGGGCGATACTAATGCCTAAAAGACTATAACTTTTACGTATTAAAGCCTTTTAAACTATCATATGAATTCGTATTAAACTAACTAGCATGCATTCTAATTAATATAACACGAATATCATGAATAATAAATACTAACCGCTATAGAATCATGAATAAAAATCAACTTGACAATAAAGCATGAAACTTGTTTCAAAATAATTAATTTAGCGTGGCTTCAAATAGATTATACTAAGCACGAAAAAATTACTCACTCATATTAAAAATTAAATTACACAAATTAACCAAATACCTCATGTTTAATAATAAACTAAACACAAAAAAGTATCAAAGTAAAAGTAGAAAAAAAGAATTAGGAGTGGCGTGAGGTTTTTCTTGTGATGAGATGATGAAGAAGATGATAGATGTTGAGGAAGGAGGCATGATATGGGCTTCCGTGAGGGATTATGAAGAAGGCATGAGGGAGGATGCGTGAGGTGTTCTTATGGCCGTGGAGTGAGGAGAGATTGATGATGATGATGAGTATGGTGAAGGAGCAGGCTGCCGTGGGGGAAGATGTTTATGGCGTGAAGAGGTAGTGGACAAGGGGGAGGCCGTGAGTGATGGGTATGGCGTGGCTGATGTGTGATACAGCTGAGGAAGGAGGGAGATGGAGATTGATGATGATGGTAGTGATGAGTATGATTTGTGGTGATGGTGATTAATGGTGAGGGCAGCCGTGGGTTGGAGATTGAAAGAAGGGCTGTGTGTGTGTGTGTCTGGTAGATGATGATGATGAAGTGTGATGATGATGAGGAGATGATTTATGGTGAGAAAGGTTAGGGTTAGGCGTGATACGGGCTTAGGCTTTAGTGAGTAGGGATTTTTTCCTTATACTCTTTCTCCCCCAAGTCTTCTAGCTTCTCTCCAACTCTTGTAACCCTAGCCCAAATAAATCATTATGGAAATAATATTTTTCATAAATTATTATTTTTGGACCGACTTGATAGCCTAGCGTGTAAAATTCAAACTTCGACGTCTTCTCTTCTCCCTTTTATTTTATTAATGCCTAACCTGAAAAATATATAAAATAAAGTAAATTAGACGAAATAATATATATAATATACTTAAAATAATTATTAAAACAATGCATGATTTATGACTTAACAAATTGTCCCACACTTAGACTTTGGACATCCTCGTGCAAAGAAATCTTAGACTCGATCTAACAACTGACCTCTTTCTTTCTTATAAAGTCATGCATAAGTATGATATTCATACTAGGCCTTAGCTTGCTTTAAAAACAGTCTTATTGAAAATTAATTAGTTCTTCCTCCAACAAGTGAATAACTACTAGACATCCAACTACCATCAAAGAGTTTCTTCATCAACCTCACAACATTTCCTCAACGAAGTAACAAGATCAATAATTATCCATCTCTTTTAAATATGCATACATCGATCAAGAGGTTTAAAAAATTTATGATAGAAAAATTGAGGTATGGTATGGTTATAGAAACAATTGAACTAGGTAAAATAACTCATTGAATTGATTCTAAACTTGCCTTGTATTTATTTTTCTCTTCTTCTTCTTCTGTGTTTTTTTTTTTACTAGAATAAACACTGTAGGGATTAAATGCAGGATGCACCCCCCGACACTTAATTCATGCATAGTCCCTAATGCATCCAAAATATAATGAAAATAAAAGCAAAATTAAATGGTACTTCCCTAAAAACGTTGGATTGCCTCCCAACCAGCTCCTTCGTTTACAGTCGTTGGCTCGACACAAACGAGCTCATGGATCCTCTAGTTGGATCTCTTCCACTAAGCATACCTGATGTCCTTCATAAAAGTGCTTTAGCCTGTGACCATTTACCTTGAAAATCTTGTTAGTAGCACAAGATTTAATCTCGACACCACCATGTGGATAAGTCTTTACTACCATAAAAGGTCTTAGCCATCTAGAGTTTAACTTACCAGGAAAGAGTCTTAGTTTTGAATTGAATAATAGCACTTTCTCACCCACCTGAAATTCTATTCTGACAAGTTCAGCATCACGAAATGCTTTGGCTTTACCTTTGTAAATGACTGAATTATCATAGGCTTCCAAGCGAATCTCTTCTAGTTCCTGCAACTGCAATTTACGTTTTCTTCCTGCTAACTCATAGTCAATTTTACATTGCTTCACAGCCCAATATGACTTGTGTTCTATTAAACAGGAGGATGACATGGCTTCCCAAAGACTAACCTATAAGGTGACATACCAATAGGGGTCTTGTATGCAGTCTTATAAGCCCAAAGAGCCTCATCGAGCCTAAGACTCCAATCTTTCCTGTCTGGCCAAACTATTTTTTCAAGTGTGCCCTTGATTTCTTTATTAGAGATGTCAACTTGGCCATTTGTTTGGGGGTGATAACTAGTAGATACCTTATGAGTCACATGACATTTGGCTAATAGGCACCTCAAGTTCTATTACAAAAATGAGTCCCCCTATCACTGATGATTGCTCTTGGTACTCCATATCTATGCAGAATGAGAGATTTAACATGTTTCACCACAGTTTCAGCATCATTAGCTCTAGTAGCTACAACTTCTACCCATTTGGACACAAAGTCAACAGGAAAAGTTATTTGTCAACACGCTTAAAATTGCATTTTCCCGTGGATATATGTGCAGTAGTGTCATCTCCCCACACATATGCTAAGCGTGGTGATTGAAACAGTGGGGAATCTTTTCCCACGCTTAATATCCGTGGCAATGGATCAAGTTGCCGCACTTAATAAGCATGTCGAATGTAGTCTTTCGCTGTGGATTTTGCAAGGAAAATGTGTCGCACATGTAAGAGTGGGCAGGTTTGTATCGTTATTTGCATTTACAACCTGGTATCGCCGTACATGTAAGCGTTACAACTTTCGTAGATGCAACTAAATTTTAAACAACTAACTAATTTTGGCGGGCTATTTTGGCGGGCTTTTTTACAGGCATTTTTTGTAATTTTCATTCCATTTTTAATAGTATGTGAAAAATTTTTAAATCATATGTAATAAAATTTATTCCACCTCTAAAATTGGTATTATGAATATACCTGGGACATTTGCAAACAATTTAATTATAGTGTCACACACATAGACAACGAGCCATAGAAATTACAAAATGTATGATAACTTCATAATTAGTGAATGGATTGTCGTCGTAAAAAATTGTCAAGTACTATACGAGTGAACTAGAAAATGAAACATCCCAAACGCATCCTAATAGTGGAAATATGTTCTGACAATGCCATAAAAATAGACATCCAACAAGAGCGAATTTGCTAAAACAATATTGTTGTATAATGTCTAACATAAGGGGGGAAAGTCATTTGGATGTATAGGATTTCGAATATTTGACTCGCCCCCTTTAAGTGCCTTCGTTTCGTGTCCCTTCTTGCTACATCGTACCCTTAGTCGCAACCTAAAAATTACAATGAAAACATTAGAATTAGAATTATATAATGGTGTAGAACACCAAGTTTTTTTATATGTGTAAATACATATATTACATGTGCATCGCTTGGAAATACAAAACTAGTTAAATTGCAACTAGGCGATATATATAGTATGCGAATCCTTCTGGGCTAATCTGAAGCAACATATCAATCATCCATATATAGTCTACTCTTAATAATGGTTAGAAGAAATATCCTTCACCATGCTTAGCAAAGAAGTATAGGTGTCAGCTAGAAGAAGTAGCTAGTATACTCAAGGCAATAAGCACTATAATCTCCACTCCTTCGATCGATTTTCGACTAGCTTTCGAAATCTTCAAGTAGCATAAGCAAGGAAATGTAATGGAAGCGGTAGCACTTAGTAGGGCTCCAACAACAGCCATAAGGGCCCCAAAAAATGGGATCGACAAAGCCACAATGACTCGCGAAGCAACCAATGCAGTTCTTAACAAGATCTTGAATGATTTCTTGTTTTGGGTACTTCATTTAATTTGGGAGCCAACTCTCAGTTGTGGAGGCTTCAACTTCTATCATCAAGGCATACTTGGATAGAGGAGTTAGTTTCTTGGTTGGGAGATTTAGGATTATTTGTGAGTGTAGAGTTAGACCATACATCATATAAGCAACTTTGGCTGGAACTTCAGGTCCCACATTAAGTATGCTGTTCTAAGTATTAAACTTATACATGTTTCAGCTTTACCATGTCTTCATGAGAGGATTAATCACCAAACAAGACCCTAGAATATCATATTCTTCTCCAACCTGCCCGAAACATCAATGGATGAACAGTGACAAGTATCAGGTACCTTTATATGAGTGTCCCCATTTTCATAAGCAAGAAAGAACTTAACATATAACGACCCTATATAACACCAACCTAATTTCTCCTCATCATCGTTCAACGCAAACCACAAGTAACACCAAATTCAAAATCTCCAAATTCAAAACCACAACCATTAATATCAACTAAGAAGAGAAGATCACTTACAAATGTAACTTTGACCAATTTCGCACGGAGAGCAGCATCTAACATATTCGGTTCAGCACTACGCTTGCAAATTCCCATAGCCTGTGCACAAGATGCATACCTTTAAAAACACTAACAAATATGTAAAACTTGAAAATTTTTAAAATAGTAACTTATACCGGTCCCGCTAGGTAGTAAATAATGAGTTCCCGCTTCTCTGAAGATTGATATTGGTGCACCTCCTTCGGATGATTTTTCACCACTGTATTAACCAATATGTCTACCTGAGCACGACTTAACTGGAAAAACAAAAAAGAAAAATGAAAAAGAAGTAGAACACATTACTGTTAAATCATAGCACGAGTATACCACATGAATGGTACATGGTTTGCAATCTAAGATACTTGACTAAGTATATGTACATAAGTAAAAGCAATATGCGTACTGGATTCATAACGCTTTGTTCCTACAATTTTCCAATTCCTTACTCATTGGACACCTTATGAAGCATAGTTGAGGATGTTTTAGGTGTATCTTTGGCTTGCTTGTTCATCATCATAACATTTCTCTAATAACCAGCCCAAAAAGAAGAATTACATAATAAACTTAACGTATAATTTAATTAACACAAAAGCACATGTTCAATTTGTATATACCTTATGACTATCTAGCTGTCCATTGTTTCTTGTAAGTTGCACATGAGATCGACCAGTATCATGCTTAGAAGCACCAAGTTGAATGAGATTAGGTCCAACACCACCGCCATTAAGAAGTACAAAATTAGGCTTCAAAGGATTTCATTGTTGTCCACTCAATGGCTTAGGCAATGGCTAAGAATGTGTCAAAAATTTAAATTATAAGATAGTCCAAAGTAACCAACACATTTCATTTGTAATTCAATAAATAAAGTTTAAATAAGATATATTGTTTCTACTCACTATTGTGTTTGTTGAATGGTTGATTTGCCTTACTGAACTTGCAAATTTTTGCGTTTGATTTCCTAAAAGAATATACGTAGATATTTAAGTAAGTGTTCATAGTGAAATATAACTTACTAACATCTATTTTTTTTTCTTACCTACAACATTGGAGATTGAGAGGGCATCCCCAGATTTGGGTGACTCATTACTTCTATACTGATCATGGGCAGTGTCAAGTCTTGAAGCTTCATGAGAGCCATCCCCCGACAGAGGTGAATCATGGTTTATGTAATGATCACGAGGAGTGTCATACCTCGAAGCTTCTTGCGAATCAGTACTCTGTATATGAGTCAAAACTTAAGGTTCAATAATTTTCATGACAACTTCTGATATTTTATAAAAAATGGTATTTAACATGTATTAGTAACTTAACTTGCCTTGGGGGGAGAATGCTGATCTCAAGTACTAAAAATATAGAATATGATACTTACTAAGTCAGGTTGAGTGGTTGAAGCTTGTGTACCCAATTTAGGATTGAGAACATCTACTTGATTCTCCAAGGTTTGCATTTTTTTTGGAAGTCTCAGCATAAGAGGTGATTCAGCTTGGCGACGCCAGTAACGTATGTCTCTTGCAGTTACTCCACGCCCTAATCCCATAACTTTTCCATGACTTTCATTGCCTATTAGTTTCCGGTAGGCAGTGTCCTCTACTTGGACATTTGACTCTGAGAAGACAACTTCAGAAGACCCCATCTTTTTCTTTATAGTATTCTTCGCTGAATCCTAACTCTATGTAAAAGTGTAATTACACATCCATTAAAATTGTCAATTTAAATAAATGGGAATATAAATGTATTTAAATATATCCAATTACTGCAAATTGTTCGGTGATGGGATCATGAAAGGTCTTGTCTTTCTTATTCTAACGAGTCTCAATGAACCATTCAATTGGACCCGGCTCTCAATTATGCTTCCTCTCCTAACACGAGAACATAAATACATGTATATGATTGATAGTATGACATGTCAATAGCATTTACATTAGTAGCGATTAGCATAAGCATAAAAGACTTAACCAACATACAAACTTGTCACGCAAAATTGCCAAACTTTGTGAGCCATTGGTGTGAGGATGCAACTGCTTTGCCCTTGCTCTCTTTCCAATCTCAGAGTACTTCTAAATAAGATATAATGCATATCGACACAAAGTATGATAGTCAGTATATCCCAAACTAAACTTGTTACCATCTATGTAGAAATTTGGCCAACAATCAAATACTTAGGCTAACCCAAAACTTGTCTAAAAAACATAAGTCCACAAATCCGGACCACATGGTATCAACCATACCATAAGGACGCATGAGACCTTCACTGTTACCTAACTCAGCTGCTGGTAAAGCATATAACTCCTCCTTGGTTGTACCTTCCTTAATGTATTTCACCCACAGAGAACGTTTGTAACCTCTTAATCTCTCTCTAATATAGCTCAAAACCTTTTCATCAACTGTCAAATTCAATGGTATAACGAACTTCTTCTGCATATCATTAATAAGACAAAACAATCAACTGTAATTGTCATGCTTCACACACAGTTCATATTAAACATAAAAAATTAGAAACAAAACAAAAGTGGCTCACCCTTATATAAATCATAATTCAATCCTTAAAGAGTGAGGGCACTAAGCGCCAATCCTTATAATTTAGAGGGCAGAAACAAGGGCGTTTTGCTATATCAGCGAGGAATCGATTGAAAACACCTCCTACTTTTTTTATCGACTGTAAAAACTTATTCAAAGGTATGACAACTCTACTTGAAACGTCCAAACTGAGCACCACTTTTACAGTGATGCGCCCTCTAAGCTTACCAACTTTCCCTTGTCCATCTGTCTATAAAAGTCAAAGTAGCAACATATCAACCATTCAAAGTCATGCATGCTAATGAATTGAATAAGAACGGTATTAATTACCTCAGACCAACAATTCTTCACCATCATTAAAACCTTCTGGGATAGGCACGAGGGATGGATCAATATCTGTCAAAAGCTCGGTATTTTCATCATTCTCATCAGGAACTTCATCAAAATTGTCCTCTTCACCATCAATGTCATCTAAAAGTGGATCATCAGGTGATGGAGTTTCATTTTGAAGAGAGTTTTGATAGTCCTCAAAGGTATGCCTGGAACGAAACATCCCTCACTTCCTATTAACCTATATTTCAAATGCACATTAGCTTTAAAAAATAAAAATAAGTTATGTAATATAGGGAAGACGCAAAAGCCATACGCAGCATCAACACGACATTCACTTTAGTACAATCATATCCATGAATTTGAAACTCAGAATATGTAATATCAGGAGGATGCAAAAACATTACAATAAGCAAAATGGGTTCATAATAAATCAAATAAAAGGTCTTATAAAACTCTTACAACACTAACAATTTTACATTTTAAGAAACATTAGACCAATATGTAGGATCTCTAAATTCATCCTCATTTCTAATGTTAGAAGGCATGCACCCATGGTCAAACTCATCATCAACTTGCAACGATCCTAAACGATATGTGTCCCTTGGCTTTACTTTAACCACATGTTCCCAACCTTTGCCTTTTTCATCTTCAACATAAAAGACTTGTTGTGCTTGAGATGCAAAAATATATGGATCATCCTTTAGGGCTCCTCCTTCATGTATCTTGTGTGAGAAATTCAAGAGAGTGAATCCTCTTTTGTCTTTCTTTAGACCCCTTGAGTTCACGTTCACCCAGTCATAAAGAAATAGTACAACCTTGTACTCTGAAAAATAATCTAACTCAATGATGTCATTGATTTTTCCAAAGTATGTTTTGCCATCAGCTTCCACCATGACACCAAAATTCTGAGTCTTCTTTGACTTATCTCTATTTTGACTGTGGAATCGATATCCATTGGTAATAAATGAATTCATTCTCTTTACAATTAGGCTAGGGCCACTAGCAACAACCCTGAACAACTTCAACTTTGAATCATCTGTTCCTGTGTTAGACACCTAAGGTACAACAAAGAGAAATTAGGACAAATGAATGATGCAAAATGATAATGAATCTGCACTATAAATCAAGCTACACTTACCTTTTCTTAGATCCACCTAGGAAATTCTGCAAGCAACCACTTTTGCTTAAGTCTATAACTTGCCATGTGAGGATAAGATGTCATCTGCTTGTTCAGAAAAAGCCTAGAATTAGTCATGTTAATTTCATGTTTTACATTATCAAATAATATTTTTATATGTTCTTAGTAAGTTATACTAACCATTGATATTGATCAATGTCATCAAGGTGTAGAAGTACATATCTGTGAGCTTGTTGAAGGCTTAATTCAGGAATTTCAACCATTTGCACCACTCCTTTGGGTTGACCCATAGTACCAAATAGATAAACATCCTCATTGGTGTTATTGTAATCGTTCCGTCATGGTCGATTAAAAACTATTTCCACACTATCGAAGTACCTTGAATAGAAGGTTATACACTCATATGCAATGTATCCTTCTACCATTGAACCTTAAGGATGAGCCCTATTTTTTATAAGGCCTTTTAGGAATGCTAGGAACCTATATAAACAATACACAACCATAGTAATATAACTATCATTACACGAATACTTAATAACTTAAACAAAAGATTACGCATTCTGGCCTTTCTATTGGATACGTCCATCTGTAGAAAACCGGCCCTCCAAGCTTTGCTTCCTCCGTTAAGTGCACAACTAGGTGCACCATGACTGTGAAAAAGCTAGGAGGAAATGTTTTCTCCATTTTACACAATGTTATAACCACATTAGCTCTAATTTCATCTAGTTTCTCAATAGACAACTCTTTTGCACATAATTCCTTGAAAAAGTCAAACAATGCACATATAATATCAACAACCTCAGTATCTTTTGCTGCTCTTAAGGCAATAGGGAGCAAATCTTGCATCAATATATGACAATCGTGGCTTTTAAGATTGAACAACTTATGCTCCTTTGAATTAACGCATCGAGATATGTTACTTGCATATCCCTCAGGGACCTTAAAGTGCTTCAGGATAGTTAGTAAACGTGTCTTTTCCTCAGATGACAAAGTGTAAGAAGCAGCAGGGATTTCAAATTTCCCAATTGCTAATTGAATAGGATGAAGTTCTAGCCTTATCATCATCAGTTGTAGATCTTTACGTGCTTTGAAGTTATCCTTAGATTTACCCTCAAGAATCAATAACGTACCCAAAACGTTATCACATATGTTCTTCTCAATATGCATTACATCCAGATTATAGCGAAGAGGATTACGCTCCCAATATGGCAAATCAAAGAAAATACTCCTCTTCTTCCATATTTGCTCTTCATCTTTTTCATCAATCTCTACATTTTGAGCTTCACCCTTGCCATAAGAAAATCTTGTCCCCTCTAGTTATTCCAAAACATCACTGTGACTACAAGCATTAGGAGCACAACCAAGCTCTACCTTTCCATCAAATCCCATGTCAACAAAACGAAAGGGATGATTTTCAAGCAGCCATCTTCTATGGCCCATATAACAAAATTTATGTCCATTTTCCAACCACATTGAATGTGTATCTCTAGCACAAGATGGACATGCAAAGCAACCTTTAGTACTCCACCCAGATAAGTTTGCATATGCAGGGAAGTCGCTAGTAGTAGAATGAAGAACCCCATGCATTTTGAAATTTGCCTTTGTGTATGCGTCAAATGCATCTACCCCATTCCACAATTGTAACAATTCTTTAATCAAAGGTTGAAGATAAACATCGATATCCATGCCAGGAGCCTTTTCCTTAGGTATGATCATAGATAAAATGATTGAAGGTTTTTTCATACAAAGCCATGGGGGTAAGTTATACGGAATTCACAACACAGGCCAAGTACTGTGTGTTGTACTCGTCACACGAAAAGGATTAAACCCATCACTAGCAAGTCCCAATCTAACATTTCGAGGCTCAGAAGCGAAATGAGGATTCTGTTCATCAAATTCCTTCCATGCTTTTGCATCTACTGGATGTCTTAGGATTCCATCTTTAACCCTATCCCTGTGATGCCAAAGCATATCTTCAGCTCTTCTAGAGGACTTATACATCCTCAATAACCTTGGTATAAGAGGGAAGTATCGCAAAACCTTATTTGGCAACTTCTTATCTTTGTCTTTCCATCAGGAAATGTGGAATTTGTCACACTCTTCTTGATTTTCCCTCCCATCCCAATATAAAATACAGTCATTGGGACAAGCATGGATCTTTTCATAGTTAAGGCCTAAATCCTTCTTCAACTGCTTGCATTTACTTCATGATGATGGAAACAGACTGATTTGAGGGAAAACAGTTACTAACAGTTGGAGCAACATATCAAATGACTTAATAGGTCAACCGTGCATGGATTTCAAATGGAGTAATTGCAAGATAAAAGATAGTTTTGAATATTTCGATTTTGGATATAGTTCTTGCTCCGCTTGCTCTACTAGCCTTCTATACCCAGCATCTTTATAATTTTCTCCATTATTCATCATAGCATTACAATTAAGTTCATCAATGAGCTCATCGTCTAGGCCAAGCATAGGATCCCTCATATCCCATGTATTGTAAGCATCATTATTTTCAACATTTCCTTCATTATGGATCCCAAAAATATCATTTAATAAACCATTTGTGTCAACATTACCCATAAAACAAGCATCAACACCGCTGTAACTATGCCTTGGATTATGGGGTATTGAATTAGGTTGTATCAAAATCGATTTCCCATGATGCATCCATTCTGTGTAGCTAGGCCAAAATCCATAGAACATCAGATGGTATGCCACTTCATCTCTATTATACCAACGATTGTGTGCAACTTTACAACAATTGCAAGGGCAAACAATTACCTTACTACTCCCCGCATTGGCAAAAGCAAAATCTAGGAATGATTGAACTCCATTTATATACTCAACCGATGTCCTATTTGTATAAATCCAACTTTTATCCATTTACATGAGTAGTGACCTAGAAAGAAAGCATTTTAGTTATGAACATGCAAATGTTACATAGATACAAAAGAAAATATGATTGACAACTAAATAATGTTAGCTTGCTAAAAAAATTCAAATAAACCAACACAAAGGAAAAGAAGCATATTTGATGACCTAAAATAATTACACAAATACAAAAGATGCTTTAAATTAAAAAGATGTTGTGTGGCACATTAAAGGGACATAACAATACTAAGTATCATTGGCTCATTCATGTGAAATGTAGCCAGAGACAAGACCTACGTCTAGATTAACCTACCTGTCCTTGAACCCCCCTAATTGTACTCTTTAAAAAAAATAAATGGCCTAACAGAAGCCCAAGAGCTCGATAATTAAGATACAAAGGAAGATTGAAGAATCAAATACGTAGATCAATATATATTAAGTACATTTCTACTTTTTATTAGGAGTGGAGCTTATAGCTATACATATAAAATATTTAAGAATTGTATATATTTTTTCTTTTCATGTAAACTAAGAAGCTTAACATCTATAATAATTTGAAAGATTAAAAAGTTGAAAGTTTGGCACTACTAAAATGATGATATTGAATGTTCAACTGAGCTATGACTGGATATGGATCATTCTCGTGATTATTACAAAAATTGACATTTATTAAACTTTGGCCCCCCTTGATCAAGAACGCAAGTTTCGCCCCTGCTAGCTTGTCTAAATTGATGAAATTTAACCTCCCTCCATTAAAGTCAAGCACCATTCTATCCAACTATATGGCCTAATGACAACTCCAGATTTGAAGTACTATGATCAATTAAGCTTTGACCATTTTTCTCTAGGCTTGAAACAGAGAGACACAGTAGATTATACCAAAGGGGATCACAAAATACAAAAACAATGGCAGTGTGCACAATATAGAATTTAAGAAAGGGAAACTTAAACTCAATCAAAAACAACCAAAGTTTGCTCTAACTTTTGCCACACCCTACCTAAATGGACCTCTTGACATATGAAGCGCACTCTATGTTGTTAGAGGCTATAGTGTATATCAATTAAATATAGAGCAGATATAATACTATTTTGAAGAGGAAATAAGTAACAGCTTGTGAAAAAATGATAAAAAGCTTATATTCGCCAACAATTCAATAGAAAGTTATGCTCATATAACTTCAAAGGTCACCATTACAATACTCAGCTTTACAATTTCTCTCTTTTTTTGGGGGGGGGGGGGGCAAATAAGAGGGATAGGTCATAGGAGCACCAAAGTTCAGCACAAACAAATGGATGTATTTAGCTTTTAGGCAGGCTACTGGTTTTATTGCTATGCATGAAGCACATAAATCAATACAAGATAGTGGGAAAATGCAACACAACATGTTTACTGACTTGCATTTGTGGGGGGGGGGAAACAAATATATTTGTAAAACTCTTTGCTTTTAGTATTAGTTATATACTATTAATTAGTTGAAGGAGTGCTCCCTTTGGGTGGATAATCAGAGACTATTCATACTGTGTACTCTCCATTAATGTTAAACTATTTAGCAAGAGAACGTTCATGAGCCTTCTAATAGTGTCTATTGGAAATGAAAATACCTTAGACTAAGGATAATGTCCACAATTAGCGAATACTTAGTAAGATACTAATCCCATCCATTAAAGTATGTCTGAGTGCAATTGTTATGTTAAGCAACAGGATGGACAATGCTTTTGTACACCCAGGTTGGACAAAAATATGCATTAAACATAGTCATCGCAAATGATAACCAAGAAAGATTATTGTTATGGGAGAAGATAAAAGGCGTGAATTGCATATTCGTTAATTGTATTACTCAATGTGGCTTGTAAGAAATGAGATGTAGAGGACATGACTACACTTGGAGTAATAAACAATGCCCCACAAGAATGTTTTTAAAGCTGGATAGACTATTCCTTAATAGAGACACTATTCACGCATTCCCTCATGCTCAATATTAGGTACTCCCATAGGGTCTATTAGACAATTCTCCATTGATTGTCAACATTATAACAAGCAACACATGCTAGGAAACCTTTGTTAATGTTATTCAATATATGGATTAAATTCCGAGGATTTTTGGAGACTGTTAAAGCTGTTTGACAGCAGCACATTGGAGGTACTGTTATATATGTTCAGCCCTGTAACAAAGCTTAAATTGCTTAATCAACCTTTGAGACAACTGAATAAGCAGCAAGTTATAGATGCATTACTAAACAGAGCAGAGCCGTACGAGCAATTTTGTCAAATCTGAAAGAATAGTGACAAGGACCACCTTTAACCTCGTACTTCATGCTAAACAGAAAGAGGCCATAACCCATTATAAATTTATTGCTAATGCAGAAAGATCTTTTCTAAAGTAGAAAACAAAAGAAGAATGGTTAAAGAATGGAGGTTAAAATACAAGTTCCTTTTATGCTAGCCTAGAACAGAGGAATTACAAGATGTCAGCCACTACACTACAAGATAAGCATGGTGAACTGAAATATGGCAAGCAAGATTTTGGTGAGATTTTAGTGGATCATTTTGCTAACTTCCTAGGTAAAGATATTCAAGGGTATCCTCCATCCTTTAAGGTGATATGTCAAGCACCTTATCTAAATGAGGAGCATAGGAGGAGACTACCACAACCATTCATTCAAGAGGAAATCAAACAAGTTGTATTTCAAATTGAGAACAACAAAAGCCTAGGACCGGATGGTTATGGAAGCCTTTTTTACAAAACCTCTTGGGATACAATAGGGCCTCAAGTTTACAGGGAAATCCAAGGCTTTTTCTCTACTACCAAACTTCTTTGTTAGGTAAATGCTAGCTATGGTGTCAAAAGCTCTTAACGCAGTCAAGGCTTCTGACATGAGACTTAAACTTGTTGCAATGCTATTTACAAATGCATTAGTAAACTATTATTTAGTAGAATCATTAGAGTGTTGCACTTCCTTGTTGATGAGTCCCGGGGTGCTTTCATTAAATACATATCTATACCCCACAACATAATGATATGTCAAGACCTGGTAAAGATGTATAAATAGGAAAGATAGCTGCCCAAGGGAAATTATGAAAATTGACTTGAGGAAAGCTTATGACACCATTAGATGGGAGTTTATTAACAATTTGTCACTAGGACAAGAGTCTCCCCCTATATTTGTCCGCAGAATCATAACATGCATCTATCTCTAATGTAAATTTTCCGTCAAAGAAAATGGTGAGTTGTTTGGGTACTTTACAACCAAAAGAGGCTAGAGATAAGGTGACCCCATGCCCCCTCTAATTTTTGTAATGGTGATGGAATATCTTAATAGAACATTCAGATTGTAATGCAGCATAATGGTTTTCACCACCATCCAAGTTGTAAACCACTGAACCTATGCATGATAAGCTTTGCAGATGACTTATTGTTGTTTTGTAAGGCTGATGTGAAGAGTGTAACTATTTTGAAGACTGCATTTCATCATTTCTCTGGGTGTTAAGGCTTAGAGACAAATCATGACAAATCACACTTAGTGGTTGCTAGCATAGGTGAAGCTGTTACTAATGAATTACTAAAGGGTACTAGCTTTCAGCAGATGTCATTGCCCTTTTACTACGTTATTTTGGGTTTTAAATCACAGTAGGGGGCAACAAAATCGAATTTAAAAAAAAAGGCACAGGGTCTATTCCTTTACGAGGAATAGCTTTGTTCAAGTAAGCCAATCACACAGGAAAAAGCCATGCCCAGAAGTTGTAATGGGAAGAAATTTGTCAACTTAGAAAAAAATTAAGACTGAAAAAACTATGCTCAGAACCTTCTGCCGAAGAACGATTGAATGCCTTAGCAAAACACATGACTATAGGTAGTTAACATTAATACTTACTAAGATTTGATCGTGAAAATGCCCAGAACTTTCTGGCGGTGATCGGTTGAATGAAGACAATGTGTTAGCCCACGAAATTACCCAGGAATTAGAAACTTTCAGATATTGATTTTGAACCTAGAGATGAAAACGCACAGCAATAGCAAGGAAAAGGCAAACAAATTACCCTTTAACAATGGTAGACATAACAACAATCAAAGCCAAATTACTAATAATGCAAAATAGGGTTTCTGATTTTGAACCTGAAGAAGACGAAGGAAAGCGTCGAGCAGGTGCAGTAGGGGGTCTTCAAAACCCAGAATCCTTCGAATTTTAAGCATCGATTCGTCCAATTCGACCAAATCGCATTGGAATTCCAGCAAATCGCTCTGGAATTCCTGCCAATCTCACTCGAATTTGAGCCCTAACTCTGTCACAGTCTATTGTGGTGGAGTCGAGCAGAGAAGGAATGTTGAAGGAATGTTAAAGGAATGAATTAAGCCATCAATTAAAAAGGTACCTTATTCCCCTTTTTCTTTTTTGCATATGCCGCCCTTTGAAGTTAAAAAAAATTTAATAATTTCATCCATCAACCACGCTTATTATGTGAGGAGATTGTGAGGATTCAATTGCCGCACTTAGTATGTGTGGACATTAGTTAATTTGATAGTACATCACTTATAAGAGTGGGTATATATTTCCAGCACTTAATTTGTATGGAGATATTTCTAAGCATTCAACTCCGCCCTTTTGGCCGCCACACATACCCATGTGTGGTTAGACAAGTGCGGTAGCATGACTATTTTTTGTAGTAAGTGTGCCCAAAAGAAGGGGGGAAGGGTCCCATGAAATCAATGCCCCATATATCAAATATTTCACAAACATAAACATTATATAAGGGAATTTGATTCCTTCTTGATAAATTTCTAGTCTTTTAGCATACTTCGCATCTTTTACAAAAATCATAAGCATCACGAGAAATAGTGGGCCAATAAAATCCACACGCAAGAACTTTGTGTGGTGTTCTTTTGGGTCCAAAATGTCCTCCACTTTCTATAGAATGACAGGAGGTTAGAATGGAATGAATTTCACTGTCATCAACACAACGCCTGATTATCTGATCACCATAAAATTTTCATAAGTATGGCTCATCCCAAACATAGTATTTGGATTGAGCTCTTTTCTTTTCTTTTTCAGCTCTAGACAAGTCAATGGGAAAATTTGTGGTGACTATGTAGTTCACAATATCAACATATCAAGGTAACCTACTACTGATAGCATACAAAGTCTCATCAGGAAAACAATCAGTAAAAAGACTACCACTTTCTCCCGTTTCCAGTCTACTAAGATGGTCAGCAACAAAGTTCTTAGCTCCAGGTTTATCTTTAATTTCCAATTAAAATTCTTGCAATAGTAGCATCCATCTAATCAATTTGGGCTTTGAATCTTTCTTTTCTAGTAGATGTTTAAGAGCTAAATGATTCGAGTAAACAGTAACTTTCACACCCAACAAGTAAGGATGGAAGTTTTCAAGAGCAAAAACAAGAGCATACATCTCCTTTTCTGTAGTGGTGTGATCACACTGTGCAAAGTCAAGAGTTCTAGAAGCATAGTAAATCACATGAGGTACTTTCCCAACTCTTTGACCTAAAACTGCCCCCACTGCCTTATCACTAACATGACATATTGACTCAAACGGTAAGGCCCAATTTGGGGTTTGCACAATAGGTGGAGTAGTAAATTTCAACTTCAACTAATCAAAAGCCCTCATACAATCGTCATTAAAATCAAACGAAACATCTTTTACAAGCAAGGCACATAAAGGAGAAACAATCTTAGAAAAATCTTTGATAAACCTCCTATAGAAGCCTACATGCCCTAAGAATGATCTCACATCTTTGCCACACCTGGGGTAAGGCAAAGACTGAATGATGTCGACTTTAGCTTTATCCACCTCTAACCCCCTCGATGACACTACATGTGCAAGTACTATCCCACGCTCCACCATGAAATGACACTTTTCAAAATTAAGTACCAAATTGGCCTCAATGCAATGTCTAAGCACTAGAGTAAGATGATGTAAGCACCCATCAAATGAATCACTATGTATAGTAAAATCATCCATGAAAACTTCCATAATTTTGGTGATAAAATCAGAAAAGATACTCATCATACATCTTTGACATGTAGCAGATGCATTATATAGACCAAAAGGCATATGTCTAAAAGCATAAGTGCCAAAAGGGCAGGTAAAGATGGTCTTTTCCTGATCTGCAGGAGCTATAGGGACCTCAATATAACCTGAATAGCCATCTAGAAAGCAATAATGTGACCTCCTAACTAATTTTCTAGCATCTGGTCCATAAAAGGCAACAAAAAATGGTCATTCTTAGTGGCCTTATTAAGCTTTCTATAGTCAATGCACACTCTCCAACCACTCTAGACTCTAGTAGGTATCAACTCACCTTCCTTGTTTTGCACTATTGTTGTTCCCGCCTTTTTAGGAACCACATGGATAGGACTACCCCACTCAAAATCAGCAATGGGGTATATTACTCCAGCATCTAACCACTTAAGAATTTCTTTCTAGACTACATCCTTCATAGGTGGATTAAGTCTCCTTTGAGGATCCCTCTTAGGCTTAGCATCTTTCTCTAATGTGATCTTATGTGAGCATAAAGTAGGGCTAAGTCCCTTGAGGTCTGCTAAAGTCCACCCTATTGCTTTCCTGTGTTCTCTAAGCACCTTAACAAGTTTTTCCTCTTGGTCAAGGGTAAGTGCACTAGAGATGATGACAGGCAAAGTCTCATTGACCCCCAAATAAGCATATTTCAAATTCTTAGGTAAAGGTTTCAACTCCAGTTAAAGGGTAAAATGCTAAAGGGAAGTAATTTAGCATGATTTTCAGGCAATCCAAACTTGTTTGGTCCATTATGCTCTTGCAAGTAGAACAAAGACCCTATCACATCAACTAGATTATCATTAACTTGGTATGTCACTTTTTGAAACTCAGCATGATCAAGACTCTTAGTAAGCATCGTAAACAATTCATCTTCATGAGACAAGTCATAAATATCTTAGGACAACTCATCGGTACCATCAAGTGTATACACGTAATTCACATCAGCTGGAAATCTCATGGCATCAAAAATATTAAATTTTATCACTTCACCATCAAATTCCATAGTTAATGCTCCTTCATGCACATCAATTTTGGTCCTAGCTATTTTCAAAAATGGCCTACCAAGAAAGATGGGAATATCATGACGTGCATCACCCATGTTCATCACATAAAAATCAGCAGGAAACACAAGCTGATTAACTTGGACTAAGACATCCTCTAAAATTCCATCTGGGTAAGTACTGCTCCTATCAGCTAACTGAATCACTATACCAGTTTTCTTTAACTCTCCTAAGTTCAGTTTATCATAAACAGACCTAGGCATAACATTGATGGAAGCACCCAAGTCAAGCATAGCCTTATCAAAGTAAAGGTTTCCTGTCTTACAAGGAACAGAAAACACACCTGAGTCTTTACACTTAGGGGGGAGTTTCTTTTGAAAAACTATAGAAACATTTTCCCCCACACTTATCTTTTCATTCCCTACTAACTTTCTTTTAGGAGTACACAATTCTTTCAAGAACTTAGCATAACGAGGCACCTGTTTAATTGCTTCAAGGAGAGGTATGTTGATCTCTACCTTCCTAAATGTCTCTAAGATCTCTTGGTTAGTCTCATTTCACCTTAGAGGTAGGGCTTCGAAACCTACTAGGAAATGGTGGCATTGGCTTAAAAGGTTCCCTTTTCTTCTCTCCTATTTCCTTAGTAGTTAGACTAGAATCTTTATCTAACTCTAGTTCAGCCCCTTTGACCTCTAACTCAGGTTCTAATTCCCTACTCTTCCTAGGTTCTTTTAACTCTTTCCCACTTCTAAGTGTCATGGCACCAGCATTCTCCTTAGGGATAGGGTAAGGTTGAGATGGTAACCTATTTTGCATTTGAACCTGCAAGTTGTTAACTATGGTATCAGTTGCAATTTGTCTCTCTTAAACTTGCTTAAGAGTTGTCTTCATATTTTGGAACCTATCATCCATCTGTTTAAGGACTTGTTCTAGTAGGAAGTTGGTCCTATCTTGCTTGATCAGAAAGTTGACGAGATGTTTGGTCAAAACCAGGTGGATTGGTTTTAGGGTCACACTTAAGATTAGGGTGGTCTCTCCATCCTTCATTGTAGGTGTTAGAATATGGATCATACCTCCTCGGACCTTGGTTAGAATAGACAGAATTAACATTTCCATCTTCAAGTGTAGGACAAGCATTAGTAGGATGCCCCTCTAGACAACAAATGCCACATATGACTGCTTTTTGTACTCCCCCAGTAAAAATCTTATTTAACATAGCAGTAATGTGAGATAACTGACTCTCTACAAATGAGCTAGAGCCAATCTCATTAACCCTTTTAATTTGTGACTCCCTAGCAATGAACTGCTGAGTATTTTGGGCCATTAAATTGAATAAGTTTCTGGCCTCTGCTGGAGTTTTATTAACTAGAGCCCCCCACTAGTGGCATCAACCATATTACGATCCACTGGAAGCAACCCTTCATAAAAATATTGAATCAACAACTGTTCAGTTATTTGATGTAGGGGACAACTAGCACATGGTTTATTAAATCTTCGCAATACTCATAAAAAGTTTCCCCATTCATTTGTTTGATACCACATATATCCTTCCTAATAGATCCAATTCAGGATGCTGGAAAAAATTTCTCTAAAAATGATTTATGGAATGCAGTCTATGTAGAGAAAGATCCAGCAGGCATGTAATACAACCAATCTTTAGATTACCAAGCAAAGAAAAAGGAAAGACTCTCAACCTAATTTGGTCTTCAGGAATCCCCTCAAGCACCATAGCAGAGCATGTAATAAGGAATTCACTAATATGATGGTATGAGTCCTCTCCAACTAATCCATGAAACATGGGTAGCAAATTGATGAATCCAGAGTTCAGTTTTATAGGTTTATCTAATGCAGCATAAGTAATGGACATAGGTTGGGTTTCTAGATTAGGGGCAGCAAGTGCCCGAACAGTAGACCTTCTTACCTCTTTAATCTTAAGACTTTCTGGTTTAGGATGACCTTCTTTGTTTTTAGCTTCCAACGTTTGCTGCTTGTCCTCTCCAATTTCCTTACCACTCCTTAATTTCATACATTATGGACAATCTACAAAAATTAAAATACTAGAGTTAGAACAAAACAATAATAGTAGTAAAATTAAATAGAAGTAAACTAACGATCTTATTTTCTTTCCCCGACAACGGCTCCAAAATTTGTATAACTTGTCGTAGAGCTACAAATTAAACCACTGCTTCGATTTATAAATAATATTTATAGTATACGAAAGTAGGGATTGAACCCACGAGGAAAGATTGTGTCAAAAAGCTAGTTTAATTCTAAATGATTTTGCTACTATAATTTATTGTTTCTTCTTTTTGTATTTCTAAAAATAAATCAAATTTAATAAATAAAAATCTGAAAAAATACTTAATATTGCTCCTAAATATTCTAAACTTAATCGTGGAAATAAAATAGTAAATAGCTATCCTAAATAATCTGGAAACACAAAAACATAAATAATAACACAATATTCAACTACAAATTAAAACAGAAAATAACAAGCAGAAAATTAATATTTAAAAAATTACAAATAGTAATCTAAATTAGTATTATGCAAGTTTATAAGTTTATAACTCTAGAATTATAATTAATTAATTTCAGAAAAATTAAAACAGAAAATTAACTTCGGAAAATGAAACAGAAAATAAAATCTAAAATTAGAGAAAAAATAAACTGCACTAATATGAATACGAAATTAAATAAAAAAAATATCCCAAATTTTAGGATATAATTTTCTGGACTTAATAAAACCTAAGAAAACATTAAATAAAAATTAAAAATGTAATTTTCAGATTTATTGAAATAAAAACCTGCACATATCCAATTCACGAAATAATTTTGAAAATTATCAAATAATTTCCAAAAATTCTAAAATTAAATAGAGATAGAATAGGACACTATATAAACCTTGGAAAGGATTAAAACTTGAAAAAAAATAAAAGGAACTATTTTGAACCTAATTTCTAACAAACCGATAATTAAACGGCAAAACAGAATATAAATTAAATCTGAAAATTATAATAACACTAAAAATCAAAATCTAACTTATCTAATATTACTGCAAAACTCCTAAAAGACTACTCTTTTCGGGGGGGAACGAAATTTAAATTAAAGCTAATAATTGAAGAATAAAAATTGACAAACTTAACAAATTAATAAAAAGCAACAAATAATTATCAAAGATCCCAAACTTATGAAAAATACTTAGCATAATCTATATCCACCATATAAATTAATATTTATCATCAACACACAAGTCGATTTTATCCATGAGTCAAACTGTAGAAGACAACCACCAGCAGATCTACCCCATTTTTCCTTGTATTATAGTTTATTTAGGTCAATCCCTAATATAAACCGTACTAGTTTTGATAACCCTCACACCAGCATAAGAATTTAATCAAACTAGAGCATTATGTATTAGAAAAACATCATCTAATGCCTTGTAATCAATTTACCAGCAAACTGATTTAACAAAGATCTATAACGATTACTTAATTAAAAGAGATGGGTTTGAGCCATCCATGATTAATTAGGGAGATACTAATGCCTAAAAGACTATAACTTTTACGTATTACAGTCTTTTAAACTATCATATGAATTCGTATTAAACTAACTAGCATGCATTCTAATTAATATAACACGAATATCATGAACGATAAATACTAATCGCTATAGAATCATGAATAAAAATCAACTTGACAATAAAGCATGAAACTTGTTTCAAAATAATTAATTTACCATGGTTTCAAATGGATTATACTAGGCACGAAAAAATTACTCACTCATACTAAAAATTAAATTACACAAATTAACCAAATACCTCATGTTTAATAATAAACTAAACACAAAAAAATATCAAAGTAAAAGTAGAAAAAAAGAATTAGGAGTGGCGTGAGGTTTTTCTTGTGATGAGATGTTCAAGAAGATGATAGATGTTGAGGAAGGAGGCGTGATATGGGCTTCCGTGAGGGATTATGAAGAAGGCATGAGGGAGGATGCGTGAGGTGTTCTTATGGTCATGGCGTGAGGAGAGATTGATGATGATGATGAGTATGGTGAAGGAGCAGGCTGCCATGGGGGAAGATGTTTATGGCGTGAAGAGGTAGTGGACAAGGGGGAGGCTGTGAGTGATGGGTGTGGCGTGGCTGATGCGTGATACGGCTGAGGAAGGAGGGATTGATGATGATGGTGGTGATGAGTATGATTTATGGTGATGGAGATTAATCAGTAGGGCAACCGTGGATTGGAGATTGAAAGAAGGGTTGTGTGTGTGTGTGTGTCTGGTAGATGATGATGATGAAGTGTGATGATGGTGAGGAGATGATTTATGGTGAGAAAGGTTAGGGTTAGGTGCGATATGGGCTTAGGCTTTAGTGACTAGGGTTTTTTTCCTTGGACTCTTTCTCCTGCAAATCTTTTAGCTTCTCTTCAAATCTTCTAACCTTAGCCCAAATAAATCATTATGGAAATAATATTTTCCATAAATCATTATTTTTGGACCGACTTGATAGCCTAACGTGTAAAATTCGAACTTTGACGTCTTCTCTTCTCCTTTTTATTTTATTAATGCCTAACCTGAAAAATATATAAAATAAAGTAAATTAGACGAAATAATATATATAATATACTTAAAATCATTATTAAAACTTTGCATGATTTATGACTTAACAAAAACCAATATTAGGTTTTCCTTTCAAAATTGTTGCATGTCATAATATATCATAACTATTGCACTACTTCTTGAATTCTGAGATTACTTTTTATTTTTCCCCTTTCAGTTGAGTTCTTGTCATTGTAGACTGAATAATAAGAAAGGAAAGTGTTACGTGCTTTTGTCCCAATTGCTTTTAGTTTTTCTTTTATTGGTACAATTCTTAAGCAAAAAACAAGGAGTTAAAATTGCAACTTCATCTACTATTGCAATTCACTAGATTGCATAATGGAAATTTAGAGAAGCAAATTCATAGGAAAAAAAATAGACTGACATGCTGGAGGAAATTTGAAAACAAAATAGGATGCAATTTATTAGATTGCATAGTAGCTTACTTAAAGATATCCATCAACCATGTACATTCTTGGGCTACCATTGCTGTTGCCCCGTACTCTGCCTTAGCACTTGATAATAACACTATTGATTGCCTTTTAAAGCACCATGAGACGACAACTGATCCTAGGCTAAACATGTAACCCGTAGCTGATCGAGAAGTATCATGACCACCGGGTTAATCCGGATCACAATAACCATTAAACTTGCCATCCTTATAGTATAGACCATAATTAAGTATTCCCTTTATGTGGCTCAATATTCATCGTACCATCTCTAAGTGAGGCTTCTTCGGATTTTGTATGCATCGACTCACTAGACTGATGGAGTAAGTAATATCTGGTATACTTAACGTGTAATGCCCCCAAAAAGCTAATGACATGATTTACAAAAATCTACAGCGGAAGACTTAATAATAGAAGGCACTACCGCCGTCTTGATAAGGACAAGGCTTACTGAAACCATTTAATCTTGCGACTCATATTCACAATCACAAAATCTATTAACTGAAACACTTCAAGACCAAAGTCCATAATAGTTCAACTTTAATACCATCAACTTAATCATACCATGTGATAACTTGCACTCCACATTATACAAGTATATTGAATATAGATCAAACTTGACCCTGAGGTCGATTCCAATATTCTTGCTATGCAGAATCCACTGTGAGCATCTGATAACTTCCAAAAGGGCTTGCTAAAAGGGGAAATAGGTGATACATCATCACCTAAAATGGAAAACATGAAAACAATTCGAAAATGTGAGCAAAAACTCAGTACACGTATTTCTATATTGTAAAATTAGCATATAAACACTGTTGAGGGGTACCTGTCTTTGCAATTCATTTAGTTGGCAATAACAATGAAAATGAAAGTAATATAAAACTGAATTGCTCATTATTATCTAGATGTGAACCCCTTCTAATGATATGATCTATATATAGGTGTACACCAGCCAATCTGATAAAGAGTTGGCCTGAAGCCGCACGGGTAAATGATGGGCTGATGCCTTATAGATGATAACTGATGGGGTCACAAGTTAAATGGCAAATCACTGTATAAACTGATTCATTTATAAACTCATTAAGAGTTGTAATTTGATAAACATGTTCTGCTTTCTGAAGATACAGGCAATGGATGTACCTTGAGTCTTTAAAAATGTCATCTGACTTGATACAAGTTAGCTATTTTATAAATGTCATCTGACTTGATAAATATGTTCTGACTTGATAGCACTTATGCATAACGAGGAACGATAACTAGGCCTCAACTTTGTTTCATAAAGGTCATTGTAAGTATGTGTAGTTAGTAAATAATCTTTACTCACACAATTGACTAAGTAAAAGTAGGTGTAGCAGAAATTGAGTAATTTATATGGTATACATAACTTGGGTATTTCAATATAACTTTAAAACTGAATTGATGAAAGTAATTAAATTTTATATAGAGTAAATAGAAGTAAAATAGTTTACAATGAGATAAATGAGATTACAAAGGAAAAGGCCTTGATGGTGATAATTGAGAGAGTGGTTGTGGCCTTTTCTGAAATAGGTTAATGATACGGGCTTAAGGCTTGCTGATGTATAACTTGGTTCAAGATAACAGCTAGCACACTAGATTAGCTTGATAAATATGATTGATATATTCTAAAGTGAGTAAGTGATCAAGATGTGATGCTAAGAGAGATATATCTTCGTTCAAAATAGCATAAACTGCAATAACTTGGTCTGATAAATATGGTTTCTGAGTCACAACTCTCCCCACTTCTCCTATTTTATTCATAAATCCATTAGATATAGAATTCCACCCCAAATGAATCATTGAACTCGATAGAGGCTATTAAGTTCACTAAATGTGGTATTTTATTTGTAAAATCCATAAATGATTCAAAGCTCATAAGCAAGCTCCCAAATTGTATACTTGTTTTCTTTCTCTTTAATCAAGCTAAAAGCTCCATGAAAGTCCATGAAAATTCATTTCTCTCTTAAATGACCATGTTTGGCCCAAAATACACAAAATGAGTGCATGATCAATCTCAGTTAATCACCAAAGTCATCAAAATGAGTGCCTGATCGAAATGAGTGCATGCTGTTTACACATTTATTCAAAATGCTTCCAAAAATCACAAAATTCCAATTACTCAACCAAAATTCATGAATCGGGTAGGAAATTCAAAAATAATATGAACAACCTACAGTACAATTTTCAGAAATTTCCTCCAAGTATACGCGGCACAGAAATTGCAATAACAACCCAATTTGCACCAAAGTCGGTCAGTTCACTTCAACAATTCATAACTTTCACCCTAAACCTCAAATGGAGACCTAAAAGCCCAATATTTAAAGATTACGAAGTATTCTAAAACCTTCGTTGAGGACACATAGCATGATTCGCACAATAGGGTTCCCAAAATGGGGCTAAAACACAATTGTGTCAGGTTTTGGTCCATCCTGCACAGCTTTGGTAAAACGACCATGACCTTTTCCACAGACCTTGGATTGAGGCGATTCAATAGGAATTTTAAATCTAACACACTGAAATATATACCCACAAAAAATCATAAGTTTGGCTGGACCATTCATTACCAGTTTAATTCCAAAGTCAGCCCTAATTTCCTGAAATTCCAGTCCTTCACTGATTTAACTTTCTCTTTGTTTTTTTCACATACAAATCCCTTAAAATCATTTAAAATCACCACAATAAGATATAAAAAGATCATTTAAGGCCTCATATACATATCCAAACTCTAAACAACTTCATTAATACATAATTACATGATTTGTATCCAAAATAGGGCAGTTTTTTTCAAAACTCCCTAACACATTGATTACACCTCCAACATTCATGAAGTTTTGTCAGAAACTCCAAAATAATATACAGAATCTACCGTAAAAATTTCTGCATTTTTGGACAATCCCATAATTCCCAGAATTTTCGACAGTGGCAATTCAACAAATACAAAATCATGAAATCATGCTCTTGATCAAATACCCATAACTCCAAACATCTCCAAACTCAATAAAAATTGCACAAGAACTATCAATTTGATCATCCAAACATAGCCCACAAATAAAACAACCATAAAACTCAAGATAAAATAAGTTAGCGTTTTGGGATATACCTCACTTTAGGCTTGAATTAGAGGGAGGAGGGGCTGTTTTGAGTGATTTAGATGATTGGACAAGATAGCTAGCAACAAGGGGAAGTCGGGGCAGCCGGGAGGTGGCCGGAAACCACCAAAACTGGCATCACAAGGGGCAGCTGCTGCTTCCCCTGTTTTCTGCCCATGGAGCCGTGGAAAGGAGAGAGAAAACGGAGAGTTGGGTGTGTGAATTTTTGTGGTTATAAATTGTCAATTAATAGCTACATGTGGCTGGAAATTATCCACCCAAAAAGTATCTTTTTGCTAATTAAAATTACGTGCTAAAATAAGCAATTAGTGAAATAACAAAGTTAGCAAAGCTTTCGGCTTTTGTTTTGGGCCCAACAAGCTAAGTTCCGGCTTGAAAAAAACAATTATTTGAAGTGTTGAGCAAAGATAAAATTTTGTATTGCTCAGGATTAAAGTTTATCGAAGGTAAGAAAATAATTAATCACTAATTTGTACTCACCGAGACCTAATTTTGATTCACCCGACATTTAATCAATCAACGAAACTCGAATTAACAATCAATGAAACTGGAGTTGCAAAGCGGTACCCAAAATGAAATATCTCCCAACTGGGATGATTAAATACGAAAAATGAAGGTGAAAAATTTAAATAACATAGTGGAATTCGTTAAATAAATAAATTGAGAGTAATTGAATTTAATAAACATGATTTGGTTAAACAAATAACCATGAGTGATTAGGTCAATAAACATGATAAAGAAAATGAATAAACATGACTAATGAAATAAATAAAGATGATTTAAATAAATAAATATGGGTTAGGATCAGATTATTACATAATGTAAGATAGATTAAAATTTTCGCAATTGTCTGTACATTGATGGTTCTTCAAGATCTTTCCCTTCTCATGAACAAAGCTTAGTGTTCACTGCCACAGGAGTTGAGATTGGTTTGCATTCAAGCATGCCATGCTTTTCGAGAAGATCTTGAGCATACTTATGTTGGCATGTGTACAACCCACCTTTAGTTCTTTTAACTTCAAGTCCACGAAAGTGTTTTAACTCATCAAGATCTATCATTTGGCAGTGTGCTAAATTTTTGTTTCATTGTCACCAATAAAGATAAGGTCGTCAACATAAACCAACATTATAGTCATCCTCCCTTCTCGAGCCTTCTCAAATAGGTTAGAGTCTGCTGGTGTCATATAATAGCACCTTGGACTAAGCACTTAGCCATTTTACCATACCACGCTCTTGGGGCATGTTTTAAGTCCATATAACGCCTTCCTCAACTTGTACGCAAAATTTGGATGACTCTTGCTCTTAAACCGTTAGGTTGGTCTATGTATATCTCACAATCAAGTTCTCTCTGCCGGAAGCCATTTTTCACATCCATTTGTTGTAGTCTTCAAAAGTTGATGGCGGCCAAAGCTAATACAACACATATCGTGGTGGTTTTTGCTATTGGATTGAATGTTTCTTCGTAATCTACACCATAATTCTATGAGAAATCTTGACCCATTACCTGAGCTTTATATATTTCAATCGAGCCGTCAGGCTATATCCTTAACTTGTATACCCATTTACAAAAAATGGGCCTGCATCCTTGGGCTTGGATACTGACTGCCAAGTCTTATTTTGAACAAAAGCTTGCATTTCTTCCTAAATTTCCTTTTCTTATTCCTTCTTTCGTTTTACTTCTCTATAGGTGCTTGGTTCCTTAATGCTTGGTCCTTCTATTAATGTTGTAGTTGCATGTTTAGGATTTAGTTTTCATGTCCTCTTAAACCTTATTAATTGTGGCTCAAAGACTTTTTTTCTTCCATCTTGTCTTCTAGTTTACTTGGCCATTCTCCTTCGGGAGATGCATGATGTATACCTGTTTGCCGTAGGCTCTTCTGCTTGTTTGGTGTCTAAACGTTATGTCATTCTCTTTCTATATATCATTCTTGTGGTGCTCCCTCATTAATTGATTACTTTTGGTCAACCTTGTACAAGGATCAACCTCCCCGAGGGTGCGATCCTGCATGAGTGGTTCGACTACCCTTTCATTGGGGAACATTATTTTGTTTATTATCACTTTTTTTTAAAAAGAGAGTTAAGTATTATTCCTTTCTTTTATTTTCTAAAAAAAATGACAGAAGTAATGGATTGAACCAAGAAGCTAGTTCCTTATTTTAACCTAGGAACCGATCGGTTCTTCGACTAAAATCAGGTTCTGTTTTTCCTAGTCCTGATCCAGTGCAGTGAGGACTGCATGATCCAAGAACCAGGTTCCCTGCCTGGTCCAGGAACCAGTCGGTTTATGGGTCAGATCAGGACCCGTTTTCCTTGTCAGATAGTCTTACTGTTTAGAATCAGTACCACTCTCTTGAGTATACAAATCAAAAAAGGGTAGAAAATAAGAAAGAATTCAAATAAATGCGATTATACAATTTAATAGAGCTGCCAATGAGTTTTTAGGAAAACTTACGAACCAAATCCTTTTTCGAAGTTAATTCTACTAATAGGAACAATCGAAGGGACACTAAAGGGATTAATCGATTCAACTTGAAAAACGTTTTCGAGAAGTCCACGTACAATCCCTAGTGTGGGGACTCATCTTGAGTCCTTTGTCTCCAACCAATGATCCAGATTAAGAGCATCATATCACCACCTATCATCACTGACCACCTCTACTATTCAACGTGGAAAATATAAAGCTTCATGCCAGCATTATAAGATTTCATATAAAATCATGCAAAAAGGTGCACTCTTTAGTCAATGCAAGATAGGTAAAATAAATAATTTACAGTGGGCGATAACAACCTAAAAAATTACATATTTATTGACTTATAAGAACACAATAAGCATGAAAAGAGAAAATAGGAAGAGAAAGATGAAATTTTTGTCCTAACATCAACCTAGTTGATGACCTGGGGGGCCAATGGAGTGATTATGGCGCTAACCTTAGATGAGAGACTTAGGATTGTAGTCAATTAACAATAATTTCCATATGATCTCTAGTGATCTCTCAACAACTTTAATTTCACAAATTGACTTGGTTCTCACTAACTGATTGATTGCTCATTCCCTCCTTTTTTCTTCCTCCCCCCCCCCCCTTTTCCTCTTTTTCCCTCCTTTCTTTTTACCCTCAAGGCATCCCCCTTTTATAGGTGATAATTAGACGAACTTTGCTGACGAAAAGAATATTGACTCCTAGTCATATTAGGCTTAGTGACTTTCTAATGTTATTCGGAATATGCCTTTAAATAGATACAAAATTAGCACTAATAACAGAGTTGGACTTGAACTCGGGAAAAAAGGGAGCAAAAAAGGGAAAAATCGGTCGGGTCCCAATGCCAACAGGCCTTGCTCACTCGAGCGACCACTCCTCTTATTGGATTCTCATTATTTTAATTTTTTTTGACATTTTATTTTAATTAATCCCTTGATTGAGCATCCGGGTTCATGATTGGGTTAATTGCCTCATCATTGGGCTACTAAAAATTTGACTGTCATTTTTAAGCATCTACAGTTAGCCCCCACTTCGATCGAACCTAAGTAAGGTGAAGGCCAAAGTAAGTGCTTAAAATTTTCCTTGACTTGGACGTCTTGAAGCCTCGAAACCTATCCATCCTTGTTGAAGTGTCTGAACCTTTACCGCTATTAGATTTGAAGGTCCGATGCCTTGCATTCTCTCATTGTGAAGTAGATAACTTTATCGTTTCGACTGATCAGCAGACCTTTGCTGCTGGTCTAGCGAGACTGATTGATTCTTCCCCCATATCGCCGAAGTGACACACCTTTGTTGCTAGTCTAGAGATCCTTTGTTGCTGGTTTAGCAATCTATCATCCAATTCATAATTCTTCAATCATCGTCTGATTTACACACTGATAATCCATCAATCATTATCTGATTTACGTACTAATAATCCTTCAAAATCCTTCAATTATTGTCCAATTTACACACTGATAATCCTTTGATCATTGTGTGATTTACATACTAATAATTCTTTGGCTATCGTTCGATTTACGCACTGATAGTTCTTTGATCATCGTGCGATTTACGTACTGATAATTCTTTGGCTATTGTTTGATTTACACAATTATAATTCTTTGGTCATCATGCTATTTAGGTACTTGATAATCCTTCAAAATCCTTTGATTATTATTTGATTTACACATTAATAGTCCTTTGATCACCACGTGATTTATTTACTAATAATCCTTTGGCTACTTCTTCGATCCTTGTCTGATTTACACACTGATAATTCCTTGATTTATTCATGTGATTTACGTACTAGTTATCCTTCATCTACCTCTTCGATCATCGTCCAGTTTACACACTGATAATACCTTGATCATCGTGCGATTTACGTACTCTTCAGGTTGATGATCTTAGTGCCACTTGTTTTGATGCATGCCTATGGCCCCCAATTTGCGTATTGGCCAACACTCATACTTGGCCATCACTTTTTGTTTTTCTTTATGTCTTTGCTCTTTTCACTAGTCTTTGCATGTGTATCTCGCTCTTTAGGGAGTCGTTCGACCTTTTGGGCCATATATCTTGTTCTTTGCTTTGAAAGATTCTTGTTCAAAGTTGGTATGCATGACAATGGGCGTTGGCTGGCCCCTAGTCTAACTAATTTTGGTTTTTATTGTCTTTGCTTCTAGCCCCTTGGATGCTTTGAACTTTGCGTTGTTCCCCTTGATAGAGATGCTGACGGATTCCCTAGGTGTGGTCCTCCTCTTTTTTTGGCTTGCTTTCTCTTAGTTTGTAGTTCCTTGGATGCTTGTTGTTTGACAAGCTACCTGTCGGCAGAACCTGCCCGGTATACACCTTCTTGGTTTGCCTACTTTTTCTATAAATAGTCTCCTCTCCTTTGCGTAATTCACGCCATCCTCTTCTCTTGTTCTCAAGTGTGTATTTTTAGCTTCTACACTCTCATTCTTTTCATAGTGGTGTTTTAAAAGAAAACCATGAGCATAGGAAGAGCTCATCCTCTTTGTGGGGAAGTATGGTTTCCTCAGGATTCTTTCATCAAAAAAGAATGGAGGCTTGCCAGTATCGGGGATGGCATAACCTTTTGCTAAATGTTTGTTGGATGCCGTGCACCTAGCGATGCAATTATAAATGCATTAAGAGTTTATTCTTATTACTACTTGCCTTTTTAATTTCCATATGGGGTGAACCTGAAATATTTTCTCTTCTTTCTTTTAAAGGATGATAGAATTAGTGTTGCTGGTTCCCTTAGAAAGTTCATGTTTGAAGCCGGTGCATGGAGGGCTCAAATTCAAGCTGTGGTAGTAAATACGGGATTTAACGCCCTCTACTATGCATTATGTCGGGTGGTGGACTTAGCTAATCACTTCATCACTCCTGGGGTGGTTGAGTGACTTTGAGATACCACTAACAAGTTCCACCTCCATGCTAACACTCCTTTTGATTTCGCTATGCTAACAGGTCTTGGTTTCACAGGAGAGCCATTAGTCTATCAGGACAATTTCCGTGTTCATCGTGATCAACTCCTTCATCTCTTTGGGCTAATCATGGGATTTATTCCCCTCGGAGATTAGTTCTCCTATAGTATCATAGCGGATTTAATGAATGATGATGAGCAATGGGCCTAACAATCCCAGTTAATTATAACTTTCCTTCTCACCACGACTGTCTTTGCCAACCTCAGCAATTGCTGCCACTTCCACTTCTTGGTCGACTAAGTTGACTTAAACAGGGTAAGGCATTTGAACCATGGAGTTGCCACATATTTGACCTACATTCATGGAATGTGCCAATGAGTTTAGAAGGTTGATCGCACCCACAGGGAGTAATGTACAAGTATACCACTTGGGAGTATATAGAGAGTTATTGAGGTAGGATTCCTCTTTCTTCTCTTTTTTTCTTCTTTATTGGCAACACCTAACTTTTGCTGTTTTGTGCAACTCTAGTTTTATGAGTATTTTTCAGCTCTTTCACAAGGATCTCAACTGCCTCTGAATTTGGTTTTCTGGACTACGGAAAATCAAATCAGGAAGCAGTTCGAGTTGGCTTGTTTGAAGGAACCTATTACTTTTCGACTCGACTAATGAGGTAATGCGGTCGTAGACAATGCATCCCTGCAGTGGACTGTCGTGTTCGTGAAGTTTGGAAGAACGAATATTCTCGTGTGAGGTCCTGGAAGAAATATTGGCTTGGCGTTCCCATCATTATGGTGTCATCTGTCCCACACACTTGACATGTTTCTGAGTAGCATCTGGAGTGGATGACCAAACGTGAGTTTGAGGCAAGGAAGGCAATTTGTGCTAACTTAATCGCTATTCGATTGTGAAGAAATTAAAGAAGGATTATGAGTTTAAGCTTTGCCTGTGTTTTGCTAATAAAGTTCAGTGCTTGCCCATAGTAGAATGCTATTAGGACTTTTTATTTTGAGTTGCATGCTCTCAGAATTTTGGATTGTAATAAAAGTGATAATATTTACTCTAATTACGATAAAACCCCTCACTTTATGCCTCCTCTGCTTGGACCCGCCTTTTTATATCCATATAATCTTTTGAATTTGGTTTGGTTGAGCCAATTGTGGCTTCCTAAGCATATAGAATCAGGCCTTCATAGTTCATTACACTTTTCTCTCTTTGCAGGCCTTGGATCGGCCTTTTGAACTGGTTATTAGTTCAGCTAATAGTCTGTTATGGACTTTCAGGCATAATACTTCTTTATTGATCGAGATTAGTATACTAAGTATATTTCTCTCCTTTCACATCCATAAGTTTCATAGTTTCCCTGGTAGGATGGTATTTATGATGTATGGTCCCAACTAGTTGGTCCTAAATTTTCCCCTTGGGTCTTGTATTGGTGCCATTATTTTCTTCAAAGCTAAATCACCCTCCTTTAAATCGTTTGGTTTCACTTTCTTATTGAAAGCTTTAGAGATTATGGCTTAATAAATCTTAACGTTATGTAATGCTCTTAAATTCCTCTCGTCTATCATCACAAATTCCTCATACCGAGCTTTCACCCATTCCGACTCTGGAATTTGGCTTTCAGCTATCACCCTAAACTAACGGTATTGCTATTTCTATTAGCAGCACTGCGTCCATTCCATACACAAGGGAGTACGGCGCTACTCCTGTGGAGGTTTGGATTGATGTCCTATAATCCAAAAGGGAAAATAGCAGTTTATCGGGGTCAGTCTTTATAATTCTCCACCATGTTCTTAATTATCCTCTTGACATTTTTGTTGGTAGCTTTGACTGCTCCATTTACTTGAGTGAGGCCAATATGGTGATGACTTATGATACTAAATTCTATGGTTTTTGAGTAAAGTTGTGACTTCCTTGTTGAATTGGCTGCCTTGATTACTTATTAGTTCGTGTAGAACCCCATACTTGCAGAGGATGTTGTTGAGTAGGAACGTTGCCACATGCTTAGAATTAATTTCGCATAAGAGGTCGCCTTAACCCATTTTGTGAAGTAATCAATTGCTATAAGCACATATTCATTCCGCTTGTCCCTTCTGGGGTAATTTTTCCTATTATGTCCGTGTCCTAGACAGAGAAAGGCCATGGGGAGGTTTACTTAGATAGGAAGGAAGGAGGTTGATGTTGTAAGTTAGCATACATATGGAACTTATGGCACCTTCTTACATATGCATAGCATTCCCCCTGCATTGTGGACCAGTAATACCCCAGCCTTTGAACTTATTGGCTAGCATTCTCCTTTTCATGTGGGGTTCGTATTCCGGACCATGGACTTCCTTTATGATCTCACGAGCCTCATCCTGGGTCACACAGAGTAAGTTTATGCCAATGGCTGTTTTCTTGTATAGTCTCCCTTTATTCTCGAATTATTGTGAGCCTAACAACCTTAGCGCTCGCTGGGCTATCGGGGGAAGATTCTGGTGGATATTCCTTCTTGGTTAGGTATTGCTAAATGTCATAGTATCAAGTAGAGAGGTCGACATTACACACTTTGGTGGTACAGTAGTGCGCCAATTTGCTCCTCTTTTTCACTGTTATCTTCATTGAATGGTCACCCTTATAGATGTTAATTATCAAGGCGAATCTTGACAAGGCACCTGCAAATTGGCTATCTTCTTACCTTACATTTTTTGGATATTTAATTAATTATTAAATTGGGTTCTCCGCATATGCATAACTTCTTGACACTCGTCTCTATGGCAGCCTGTAACCCTACGATGTAGGATTCATATTTCGCCATGTTGTTAGTAACGTCGAAGTCTAGTTTAACTTAAATAGGAATATGTGCTTAGGTGTAGGTAGTCCAAATAGAGGTATACTTGGTAATACTGTTTATTGTGTGTACCTCCTGGGAGCCACTAGCCTTCATCCCTAATTTGGTGATTAGTTCACCAGTTGTTTCTTGTCTTAGCTGGTATCTCCTTGGACAGTTCTTCTTCTACTAGCATGTCTACATTGCTGAATGCTATAAGACTCTCAAATGGCATGAACGGTAGGTGTTGACAGTATGAGGACTGAAGGCTTCTGATGAACGACCTTACTTGATCTATCTCAGAGGGTTGGCCTACCATGTGGGCAGCTTTTACTGTTCATCTAGCCAAGTAGTCCGTAAACCTTCTTTCTCTTCTTGCTTAAGTAACTCGAAATCCCTGAGTGTGATTAGGATATCATTGTTATAAGAATATTAGCTTAGGAATTACTTGTGTAGATCATCCCAATTTGTGACCCTTCATGGGTCAGAAGTGTTATACCACCTCATGACTTCCTTATTGAAAGTCTAAGGGAACATTAAGTGAAACATAACCTTGTCTATTGCCCTTAAAGTCATAGCGCTAATAAAATTCCTCATGTGGTGGTGTGAATTTTAGTCCCAAGAAACTTGATATTAGGCATGGTGAATTTGGCGATGGCTTCCCTTTCGGGATTGAAGTGAATCCTAAATCATTAAAATAGTTATTAAAAATTGAAGATTACTTAAGCAACTGCTCTATGCGATCTACGTGGGGATCAACTTGGGGAGTGTTATTCTCCAATTCTTTTCCCCTTCCATCCTCCAATTCTTCCGTTTCTTTATTATTATGTTCTTAGGGTGTGGTGGAGTTTGTTCATTATTCTCCGTTCGAGTTTCCTTGTTGAGCTTCTGAAACGCGATCACTAGTCGCTTCACTTTCTCGTCGCTCTGTTCCATCTTAGCTTGTATTTTGTTAATTACCCTCACGAGTTGGGTGAGCTCATTATTCCCTGTAATTGGAATAGGCGCTTGCTTTCCCCTTGACTTTGATCTAGCCGATAAAGCTTCTACCGGTTGGTCTTTAGATAAGAGTCTCTCATTTGTCGGGCTTCGCTCGTACACCTTCTTAGGCTTCCCTATCCTAATAAATAAGGGAGAGCGCTTAGGACTGGCCCATCTAAATACTTTTCCTAGGAAATAAGGACTCAAAATGCGTTCACTTACACACTATGAAAATCTAAGAACGAGACACGAGTATGCAGACCGTATGTTGACTCAAACTAACACAGAACAAGCTGGACCTTTCTAAAGGTACCATCTTGCATCTGTACTGGCTCATTTCTTTTTTAATTCCAAGTCCAAATCTATCCTAATGTAATCTAACCTCCATGAAGCCAGCCTGGCACTGTTCGAACAAAAAATGAGCTATTTTAAAGGTACCTTTACGCCTGTTTTATGCTCGTTTTAATCGTGTTTTTAAGGGTTTTAACTGATTTTATTTTATTTTGTAGATTTTTAATAAATGTGAAAAAATGGCCAAAAAGGCGAAGAAAATGGCAAAAAAAGGTCAAGAATAGAGAACCGGCCCAAAATTGTCAAAAACCAGTCCAAATGACCCTCAACCGGCCCAAAAACAGAGTTGAACCGGTTCAGAGGAAAAAACCGGTCCAAAGCAAGTGAACCCGGTCCAACCTCTCCAACCTGACACGTGCAATTCACGTGACCTCGCCATACCCCCTCTTCGTTCTTCCCCTTCACCTTTTTTCTCTCCTCACTCGACCCCCAGACCCCGAAACCTAGAACTCGACCCTCATCTCTCTCTTCCTTATATCTTCTCTCTCCTCCAAAACTAGCCCACTGAAACCCCAGCCCACAGAAACTTCCAATCCCAAACCTCCTCACTCCAAAACCATCCCAACCCACAGAATTCGAAACCCACCTTCGTCCTCTTCATCCTGATCTCCCCATCTCATCCACCCGTGAATCACGCAGCAAACGCCACAACATCACCTTCGCTGGCTTTCATCTCCATCATCCACGCTAGCAAGCAGATCGACCACTGAGGTTGAAGAGAGTTCGCGTATAAAGGGTTGAAGAAGATGCCATCGAAGGTAATTAGGAAGTAGGTAATTAGGTTAGGTAATTTTACGGTTCTAGGTTAGGTTTAAATTTAGTTTTGGGCTTAGTTAGTTTAATATTGTTTTCGTTTTCGAATTTAATGGTTAATTTCGAATTAGGGTTAGAGAATTCTAGGTTTCAATTCTGCTTTAATTTCGTATATTAGGTTCCCAGATTTCGCATTTTTGTTTAGCAATTTTCAAATTAGGGTTTGGGTTTGAATTTGCAAAACCATGTAATTGGGATTGAAATCTGTGTTTTTGAGTTGTAATCGAGGGTTTTGGTTAATTTTTTTCATAATTGTAGTGAATTTGGTTTGCAATCACGCGATTTTCCCCTTCCCTGATGCTTGCGTTTTGTTCGGGTTCTTCTCTGGTCTTCACCGTGTTTGGGCTGCTATTGGTGGTTCTAATACCCCCTTGGTGGCTGAGAACATCAAATGAGCTAGGTTTGCAACCCATCTTCGTTCCCTGTTTTGCTCTTGCTGTTTCAATTCGTGTTTCCGCCTCCCTTGCTGCTCGGTTTAACTTCTGCTTAGGTTGGTTAATTTTAGTTTTCAGCTAGTCCTGGTAATTTCCATTCATGCTATTTGTAATAAGAATTCACTGTTTTCTTTTCTGGATTGATTTGAATATGTTAGTAGCTTGGATAGAATCTGGTGGCTTGATGACGTTTTGGAATTTTGATGTTTCGAATTTAATTTGGTTTATACTCTGTTTTGGATTTTGAATGATTGTGGTAGTTGATTAAGGTTGAATGCTTGAATTTAGTAGTCGTTTATGCTTACTTGGTATTGTTAAGCTCCTTGGTTTTGGGTAGTGTTGAATAATAAGGTTGCTTGATTCATATTAGTAGAATGCTTAAGTTTAGTTCATTTAATTTACACGCCTGTGTTTCGTTTAGTTGAGTGCTTAGGTTTAATTCATGTAAGTTAATTAATTTAAATTGCTTGCTTTGTTCAATTGAGAGTTTGATGATCATTTATTTGAATTAGGTTGTTAGATTGCTTTAAATAATATCACTTCATTTAGTTAATTAGTTAAATCGATTCTTTATAAATGACCATAATCTCAACGTTGTCCCTGTGGATCGACCCTCAAAGTACTACGATGACAATCGTGTGCTTGAGGTTTTCTCTTTTCTTTAGTTTATTTTTCCACCCCTCAAAAACCACCTACAGGCACTAACGCTTGTTCCCTTCCTTATTCTAGACCGATAGCAGTTCTAGACTCTTACCACGATGCATACTCTGTCTCTGTCTCTCTGACGGATACCTAGTTATACTTGTAACTTGGGCTCCTTTTAGGACTTTTACTCCCTAGACTAAGGTTTGAAACCAGTTGTGTTCGATGTTAAGTGTCCCTTAGGGCTCAATTATCCTTGAAATTGGCTTAGTCTATGATCCTAGCCACTAAGTTCGACCTCTCCTAACTTGGGCTATCCTAAGACCTAAAGCATCAATGCATAACCTTTAGGGCTAAATAATTGAGTCATACAATAACCCATCCAAGCATGCACATGAGTTACAATCATAAACCAAGGCTCTAAGTTACAAGGGTTTTAGGATAGGTATACAATAGTCTTCTCGTGACCTAAAACCCCGTACGTCATCTATAGGGTGCATGAAAAGACTAGGATGTTTTGATTGACTCCCTAAGTTGTATGGACAGGAAAGTGTGTCATGAGGAAGTGGATTAACTAAATGTTGGGTTGAGTCTAGTGGACCCATTGAGTAGTCAGCTAATCTCTCGAAGGGTGATAATAGGTTTGCACTACCTAGAGGTATTGTTATCTCACGTAGGGCAACCCCTTTCAATGCAGGATGCCCAATGCAAGCGTAGTTAAAACTATTTCCCATATTGAATTTCAAATCTCCCCCACTTAAAGAAAATCGTCCCTAATGGAGTTTCCATTATAAGGACCCACCTCCGCGAGGGTGCGATCTCACACAAATGATTCAACTATCCTTTTCCTAAGGTGTTTTATTTTGATTTTTATTATCAGTTTCGTGGAAAAGAGAGCTAATTTTTTTTATTTTTTATTTTCTAAAACAAATGACAGAAATAATGGATTAAACCAGGAAGTTGCTTCCTTATTTTAGCTCAAGATCTAGCCGGCTGTTAGACTAAAACTCGGTCTAGTATTTCCTCGTCATGATCTAGGGCAGTGATGACTGCTTGATCTAAGAACTAGGTTTCCTGCCTGGTCCAGGAACCGGCTGGTTCCTGGGTCAGATTCGGACCCTTTTTCCTGGTGCGGATAGTCTTACTGTTTAGGATTAGTACTACTCTACTGAGCATAGAAATCAAAAAAGGGATAGAAAATAAGAAAGAATCAAAATAATTGTGATTATACAATTTAATAAAGCTGCCAATGAGTTTTTAGGAAGACTTACAAACTAAGTCTCTTTTCGAAGTAAATCATATCGATACGGACAACCGAGGGGATATTAAAGGGACGAACTGATTCAACTTTAAAAAGGCTTTCGAAAAGCCCCCGTACAATCCTTAGTGTGGGGACGCATCTTGACTCCTTAGTCTCAAACCGAGGATCCAGATTCGGAGTGAAGGTGCGATGATCGGATGGTGTGCATCACATCACCCCCCATCATCACTGACGACCTCTACTATTAAACATAGGAAATCTGAATATTTTTTTACGCTAACATACAATCATGCAAACATTAGTAATATTTCATGTAAAATCATGCAAAAAGGTGCAATAGTTAGTCTGATGCAAAGATAAGTAAAATAAATTGTAATGCCCCGTCCCATATCGAGTTGCAGATAGTTACCAAGAACAGCTTCAAGGATTGTCGATTGGGCCCACAAATCATCACAAGCCTTTTCGATATGCTTTGTCCTTGCTCACATGCTGCTTGGAAAACTTCTCAGGAAGTCACCCATTATAAGATTTCTCCACAGTGAGGTTCTTAAGTGTAATGTTCCTAAGATTGGGCTTCTCGAAAAGAAAGTTGAACCTCTAGTGATATAAATAGTCACTTCAAATCCTTTTAAGCCACACTCGAGGTTTTACAATCACCTGCACTTTAACAGCACAATGTCCCTATTGTGCTTCACTAGCTGACCGACTTACACACCCTCATGAGTAGCAGTCCATCCCAATATCTTTACCCCACTAGGTGACTACTCAGGGTTCTCCATCCACTAGCGCAACTCATGGTAGCAGGTCGAGTCGAATACCATCTGTAAAGCCCTGACCCCTATCGGACCGCAGATAGTTATTTGGAATAATGTCAAGGATTGTCGACTAGCCCCACAAATCAGCACAAGACTCTCCGGTGTTTTGTCCTCGCTCGCACGCTGCCTGGAACTTCCCAGGAGGTCACCCATCATACGATTTATCCACAACAACCACGCCTAACTATGAAGTTGTTAATATTGAGCTTCCTAAAAAGAAAGGTGCACCTTTGGTGATATAAGTAGTCACTTCAAATCCTTTTAGGCCATACTTGGGGTGTTACATAAATAATTTACGGCGAGCAGGAACGACCTAAAAGATTGCATCTTTATTGAGTTATAACAACAAAATAAGCATGAAAAGGGAAAACAGGAAAAGGAAGATGAAGTTTTTGCCATTAGGTAAACCCACTTAATTACCTGGGGAAGCCAATTGAGTGATTGTAGTCTTAGATTAGAGACTCGAGATTGTAGTCGAGTAACGATAATTTCCTCATGATCTCTCAAGTCATCTCTCCATAGCTTTGATCTCACAAATTGACTTGGTTCTCACTGATTAATTAATTGTTCATTCTCTCCTTTTTTCTCTTTTTTTTCTCCCCTATTTCCCTCTTTTTTCATCCTTCTTGTTTAGCCTTGAGGCACCCGCCTTTTATAAGTGACAATTAGAAGTAGTCTGCCTAGGAAAAGAACATCAACTCCTATCATATTAGACTCAATGACTTTTCTAATGTTATCAGGAATTTGCCTTTAACTAGACGCGCCTACGAAATTAGCACTAATAACTGAGGTGGACTTGAACTTGTGAAAAAGAGAGCCAAAAATGGGGAAACCCCGGTTGGCTCCCAGACCTAACTGGCCTTGCTAACTCGAGCCACCTCTCCTCTAATTGGATTCTCATTATTATTATTATTATTATTATTATTATTATTATTATTATTATCATTATTATTATTATTATTATTATTATTATTATTATTCACCATTTTATTTTGATTATTCGCCTCATTGGGCCTCTGGGTTCACGATTGGGTGAATTTCCTCATCACCAGGTAATTAAAAATTTGGCTACCATTTTTATGCTTCTGGATGTTGGAGTGCTCCTTAAATTGTTGCTCCTACTTTTCCTCGATCTCCTTAGAATCTGAAAGTACTGTGGCTTCTAATGACTGCCACGAAGATGCTTCATCGAAGACCACATTCCTTGAAGTATGACAACGTCCTATTATTAGGTCACAACACTTCCATCCCTTTCTTTCATTGTGATAGCCCACAAGGATGCAACATGTTGCCTTTTGTCGAACTTGCTTCGTAAGTGGTCTGGTACGAAGACCTAACGCAAACCTCGAAAGACTCTAAAATGGTTTATCATAGGCTTGACATTCCATAACTTTTGATATTGACAAATGAACCGAAACCTTTCATGTGGTAGTGCATTAGTGACATAGACACCGGTCTTCACACCTTTAGCCCAGAAGTGCTGTGGCACATGCTCGGCATGTAGCACGCTTCTACACATCTCTGCAGGATGCCAGTTCTTTCTTTCTGCCACTCTATTCTACTACAGTGTACTGGGGCAATAAACTGGTGTTATATTTTATGTGCTCTTAGGTATTTAAAGAATTCATCGAAAGTGTACTCTTCCCCATCATCCCCACTATCTGTACATAGACACTTCACTTTATGTACAACTTCACTTTCAATCATATTTTTGAACTTAATAAACTTGTGTAATGCCTATGATTTTTCTTTTACAAAATCTACCCAAATATATCTTTAGAAGTCATCAATAAAGGTAATCATGTGCCTGTATCCGGAGATATATGATTATTTCACTGTACCAAACACATCAGAGTGCACGAGCTCGAGGTGGCTCCTTAGCGTTGAATGTTGACTCCTTAGGCTTGAATGTAGACTCCTTATAAGGAAGTTGATGCACCTTCCCATATTGGAATCTCGCAGAAACTATGTTATGCTGAATCTCAAGTAGTAGAAGGAGATTTATCATTGACTTTTGTAACATCACCTTTAATTTGTGATAACTTACATGGCCAATTCTTACATGCCATAAATCTAGTGTCTCATTCTTTCTTCTTTTATCTGCATATGTAGCTTGGGTTAACATGACATAAACGGGCTCTAACCTTCATCCTTCCGTAAGTGGGGGAGAAGTGGGCTTGAGGCTATAGTGTACCTTCACATCATCAAGCCCAATGACCACATAATTCCCCGAGGATGTTGGTCGGGACACTAACAATAGATTCTTCTCCATTCTAAGCACATGGTAAACATTCTGTAGTTGCACCTAATATGGCTTGAATCGAGGAGCAATTAAAGTGTTACGGGTGATCAGCATTTTAGAGTTATTTGTCGTCACTATGACTCGATCTGCTTTATCTTCAGTCATGTTTTGAAGCTTGTCCATATGTTCTATCATGTGATTCGGCAACTTGAATTCACAACCCAATCATATTCATAGTTAATGGTTTTGTTACTCGTCATGACAAGAGTGCTTTCTTGTTTTAATTAGCTATTAGCTCCTCAGCAACTGATGCAACTACTTCTACACTAGTTGCTTGATTACTTTCTTTTGCTACGAAAGATGCCTAGAAGTCCTATTTTTCTTCACTATCATTGTTTGTGAAAGTGATTACATTACCTTCCATTTGAGAAGAATTGCAGCCTCGAGCAAAGCGCCCTTTCGTCACATTTGTAGCATTGATCTTCTTGACGACAATATCTACTTTCTTCCCGTTCTCCTTGAACCTGATGTGCTCCCCCTCGAGGCAGATCTTGTCCATGTTTTCCTTGTTTCCACCTTGGTTGCCTTCTCCATGATGATTCTCTGACCCCATTGTAACTTCTGACACCCTTACCTTGACCTTGACCTTGACCTGCTATCGTTTTCGTGAGGAGAGCAATTTCATCATCCTTTATTGAGACCTTAGACATTTTCTTGTCTATGTTTTCTTGGGTTGCCGAGATACTTTCTAATTATGCTGAAGAGCCCAACCCTAAATTTCTATGACAATGCCGCTATATTTGGGGTCCAAGCCTCTAATAATAATTCGACGAATTCGACTCTTATTAATTGCACTTTCAGTGCCTATCTTTTGAATTTCATCACACAAAGATTTAACTTTTGTAAAGTTTTGAACTATTATCATGTCTCTTGGTTTGATGGACATAAGGTCATTCTCCAATTGTTGTAGCTGGGCTTCATTCTTCTTTGAAAAGAGAGTTTTTAAACTACCCCAAGATTCAGTTAGCATTTTATAATCCTTAATTCGATGGAGAAACTCATCCTCCACTATGATGAAGAATACATACATAGGCTTTCATGCCTTGATCTCCTACTTTTTTTCTCCTTTTGATCTGTTGGCATAGTTTTCTCATCACCACGAATGATATTCCATAAATCTTTCCCTTTCAAATAGTACTTGATACGTGTGCACCAAGTACTATAATTGCTCCCATGGAGCTTCTCAAGTGAGCTAGCTGATGCCGAAAGATCTGTTATAATAACTTAACAAGTGCCCAACACTTGACCAAGAAGTCCAAGAACAACATATCTCACAATCTCTGATTGTACAGGTATAGTACCCCCTATACTTCTGTCCCTAAGTTAAAATGGCAAATGAGAGCTAGCTCGAATAAGGCTCCCAAGACCTTGCTCTATACCACTCGTTGAGAAAGAGGACACCAAGTGGTATGGTAGGAGAAATAAGTTTATTATAAAGTCTCAAGAAAATGTGCAGAAAAGTGAGCAAGACTTGCACACTCTCTCAAAATTATGTTGGAGACCTCTCTTTCACTCTTTAAGGACTCCTCTCTAACGGTCTTATATGTGATTTCTCTCTTTTTCTGGGTGCCTAAACTAAGAGACCTCACCACTATTTATACTAACTCCACCTCCTCAAAAGTGTGGTGGAAGTTTGGGACAAATGGCAAAATCTTACAAGGTCTACTATCACAAATATTATATTTTCCCCAACATTTTTCAAGTAGATAGAGTAGTATCATAGATATTCATAGGATCTATAATATTCTAAGTAAGTATGTTAGATATATCTCTAAAAGACCTATAAAACCCTAAAAAAATCTAAATATTACATTTCCAAAATTCTATATATTAATGAATTACTTCTAAAATATTCTCTTACTTGTAAAGGGGATGGTGATGAATTTTTTATATTTAACAAACCCTATTTTGAGGGATACGAGTATCAAACAACATTTACTAGCCAGATTGACTCATTCAAGACACAGAAGGATTCGAATATTGTAACACCACTTAACCCCCGACAGGCGTCACACCGCCAAGGTCCCCAAGGGAGAAACCTAAGGCTGTCGTGACTAAAGACTTCTTTAAAGATTCTACCTAACTTTAAGTTAGTTAGGAAATCATGGAATAAAATTGCAAGAGTTCCGCCTATAAATGCGACATTTATAAAATTAGAAAGCAAACTGATGTATGTCTCAAGGGAAGAAGAATCTCAAGCTAACACACATCAAAAGATAACCAAAACTGAAAGATATAATTTGGACAAGAAGTGGCATGGTCATGCCTAGGAGCACGGGTAGGCCGTGCCAATTTGCTGTTGGCCGAAAGCTAAGAGTTCTAACTTTGCACGGTTTGAAGTGCTTTGAAGTTTAGTTTGATGCTAGGCCTTTTGGTGAAGACTAGGCCGTGAATATGGAGGGAAAAGAGAGTATGAAGGTATATGAATGAGAGGATAAGTAAGGATTATCAAGTGGAAGATCAATAACTCAAGATTCAAGATAATAATCTCAACATGAATCCAAATAGATCAAACTAGGATAGGATAGACTAAACTCAAAGAATGGATACAGAAACAGCACCAATCTTGAGTCTAGGGCCCTTAATCTTCATTAAGATACAGAATCACCACTTAATCAAGGTTAAGACTCACTTGGACACCACCTTAATTGGCCTAATTAAGGATAAGCAAGCAAGAGTTTGGCAGAGAGAAAGCAAAAGCTCTCAAACTAATTTTATCATTCAAATGGAGTTATATTCTTGATATGGCCGTGAGGTGCCTTTAGTAATCAGCAAAAATAGCCAAGCTAGCAAGCATACAAGCAGGCATACACCTCCCCCCCCCCTTTCCTTACTAGCTAGGAAAGGTGTTAAGGACTAATTACATCCGGTTATAAGCTAATGCAATTACAATCATGCTTAACTAAATTATTACATCCAAATCATGAAGTAAAGTAATGTTTAAGCTTATTATACATTAATTAAGCTCACACTTAGGCTTAATACAACCAGAAATGAAGCTTGGAAGCCATGTGCACAATCAAAAAGTGATTCTCTCTTTACGGCTAGCCGATAGGAATGGAGAGACAAGATATTTGCTTCTTCTTCCTCATTGGTCGAACTTCCTAAGGTAGCAGCCAATCCTAGAGAGTCTTGAGACATGTGCCATGTCTTAGGAGGCATGCCAATAAGCTTTGTAAGCTAGAAAAACCGGTTGAAGCTAGTGATGCATTCGGGTTATGCTGAACCGGGTTCAAGAGCTGTGGAGGCCAGTTTTTAAACAAAATTTAAGCATAGCAAAAGTGATCATGATTTGGTTTTCATCCATGGGGGGTACATTTGGGATGTATATAACCCCCCCCCCCCACCAAGAAATTAAGGTTATAATGTGTTTAAGTGGGGTAATTAACTTACACTTTAAACCATGCAAATTAGGGTCCAATCTGGCCGGTTTAGAAAAACACCTTGATCTCCCGTCCTCTTGTGTGCATGATTTGAAATCAATACTTGGACTTGAATGTAGACTTCTTGAGGATTCCAAAAATTTAAAAATCCATGACTTAAACCACAATGTAGCTTAAGTAATGACATGAACAAAACCGGGTAAATTATGGTTTGCTAGCCCGTGTACACTTCCTTGATTTCCTTGAACAAGTTAGACCAATGCTTGTACTTTGGAGCTTAAATTGGACCTTGAATGAGTTGTTGGACCTTCTTCGTTGTCAATGGTGGTGTGGACTCCATCATCCTCCCCTTGTTGAGAAGATTTGATCCTCAAATTAGCAAGGTAATCATCTTCATGGTAAACTTGTAAATCAACTACATTGAATGTGGCTAAAACTCCATAGCCACCTGGCAAATCAACTTTGTAAGCATTGTCATTAATACATTCAAGTACCTCAAAAGGACCATCAGCTCGTGGCATAAGCTTGTTCTTCCTCTTGGATGGAAACCTCTCTTTGCTAAGATGAATCCATACAAGATCTCCTCGTTGAAATACCACTTTCTTCTTGTCCTTGTTGGCGTGGGATTGATATGCTTCATTAGTCTTCTCAATCTTGCTTCTTACCAACTCATAAACCTTTTTGATTTGTTCTACCCTTGCTGCTGCATCTGGATGTGGCTTCTGATCAAAGGACCGTGGGATGAGATCAAAGGGACTAAGGAGATCAATCCCATAGACCACCTTGAATGGAGAAAGACCAGTAGCCTTGCTTGGTGTCCTGTTGTAAGCAAACTCTGCATGGGGTAAAAGCAAATCCCAAGCCTTGGCATGAGGCTTAATCAAAGCTCTTAGGAGAGTTCCTAATGTTCGATTAGTAACCTCAGTTTGCCCATCAGTTTGTGGATGACAAGTAGTACTATATTTCAGCTTATTACCTAACTTCTTCCACAAAGTTATCCAAAAATGACTCAAAAACATGGTATCCCTATCAGAAACAATAGACCTACGAATACCATGTAGCCTTGTCACTTCTTTGAAATGCAACTCAGCAATATGTGTAGCATCATTAGTCTTCTTGCATAGAATGAAATGAGACATCTTAGAAAACCTATCAACCACAACAAAGATAGAATCTTTGTTTCTTTGGGTTTTAGGAAGTCTAAGAATGAAGTCCATACTTACATCAACCCATGGAGAAATGGGAATAAGCAATGGCGTGTATAAGCCTTGAGGTAGTGAATGACTCTTTGCAACTTGACATGTTCCACACCTCTTTAGGATATCATGTACATCACGTTCCATAGTTGGCGAATAGTAATGCTCCCTTAGCATGATAGCAGTCTTGTTTTCTCCATAATGCCCGGCTAGAGATCCTCCATGAACTTCTCTGATTAGTAACTCCCTTGTACTACACCTTGGAACACATAGTCGAGTACCTTTGAATAGGAAGCCTTCCTGGATATGAAAATCTCCTTTGGGGTGTTTAGAGCAATCAACATATAATGCCCCAAAGTCTTCATCATTGTCATATAAAACCTTTAGATGCTCAAAACCAAGCACACAAGCATCTAACCGAAATAATAAGAGATACCTCCTGGATAGAGAATCAACACCTTAATTAAGTTTACCTGACTTGTGCTTGATAGTGAAATGATATGATTGCATAAACGCAACCCACTTGGCATGTCTAGAGTTTAACTTATGCTGGCCTTGTATGTACTTCAATGCTTCATGGTCAGAATGTAAGATAAACCTCATTTGCAATAAGATAATGATTCCAATGCTCTAAACATCTCACAATAGCATAAAACTCTTTATCATAAGTGGAGTACTTTCTTCTAGAATCACACAACTTCTCACAAAAGAAGGCTAGAGGTTTACCTTCTTGAGTAAGAACTCCACCAATACCTACACCAGAGGCATCACATTCAACTTCAAAGACTTTACTAAAGCATGGCAATGATAGAACCGATGCTTGAGTAAGTCTAGTCTTGATCTCTTCAAAGGCAGATTGAGCTTTAGGAGTCCATATAAATGATGTACCTTTGATAATTTTAGTCATAGGAGCCATGATAGTGCTGAAACCTCGAATAAATCTCCTGTAGAAAGAAGCTAAACCATGGAAAGCTCTAACATCATGAATACTCTTAAGTATAGGCCAAGAACGAATGGCTTCTACCTTACCTTCATCTACCTTTATACCGTCTTCAGTCATAATGTAACCAAGAAATGTAACTTCAGGACTAAAGAAAGCACACTTCTTAAGGTTACCAAACAACTTCTCATGTTCTAAGACAAGCATAACTTGAGTTAAGTGATCTTGATGTTCATGCTCATTCTTAGAATACACCAAAATATCATCAAAGTAGACTACCACAAACTTGCCAATGTAAGGTCTAAACACTTGGTTCATTAACCTCATGAAAGTGCTAGGTGCATTAGAAAGACCAAAAGGCATTACCAACCATTCATAGAGTCCACCTTTTGTCTTGAAAGCTATCTTCCATTCATCACCTTCTCGGATTCTGATTTGGTAGTAACCACTTCGAAGATCAATATTTGAAAACACTTTAGAGCCATACAACTCATCTAGCATATCTTCAAGTCTTGGTATAGGGTACTTGTATTTGATAGTAATCTTGTTAATGGCCCTGCTATCAACACACATTCTCATTCCACCATCTTTCTTTGGCAGCAACAGAGCTGGAACGGTACATGGACTCAAAGACTCTCGAATTAAGCCCTTTTCCTGCAATTCTGCAACTTGTCTTTGAATTTCATTAGTGTCCTTTGGATTCATCCTATATGTAGGCTTGTTGGGTAGGATGGAACTAGGAATAAGATCACTGTGGTGTTGAATATCTCTCTCGGGAGGTAAACCCGTGGGGATCTCCTCAGGGAATAAATGACAGAAATTTTCAAGGAGTGTGTTGGTAATGGGATGAGTGGGCATCAAATTTTCTGGTTCTTTGTGGATGCTTAGAATCCACTCTCTAAAGGCTTTAAACTCATGTTGAGAAGCCTTTAAGACTGATTCACTCATGGCTAGTAAACTGTCATTGTATTTGGGCTTATTTTGAGGGGGAATTTCGTGGAGTTTGGATGGGGGTAAAGGGGCTAAGGTGATTTTCTTGTCAAACTTGGTAAATGAGTAAGTGTTTAGGTAGCCATTATGCATAACTCTACGGTCATACAACCATGGTCTCCCTAAAAGCATATGACATGCATCCATAGGAATAACATCACACCATAACTCATCTTTATAGTTCTTTCCAATGGAAAATGAAACCAAACAAGAGTTCACCTGAATTCCCTTGCTTTGATTTAGCCACTGGATGTTGTAAGGATGTGGATGAGTCATTGTTTGCAGCCCTAGTTTCTCAATCATGCTTAGAGAAACTACATTAGCACAACTTCCACCATCAATGATCAAAGAGCATATCTTACCTTGAGTAGTACACCTAGTATGGAATATGTTCTCTCTTTGCTCATCGTTAACTCCTTTCTGTTTGCTTAGAACTTTCCGTAGGGCTAAGAGTTCACCTTCATCTGCTTCTTTCACAACATCTTCTTGAGTCTCTTCAGCTTCTAAATCACTTTCAATCTCATTTTCTTCCTCTTCAAATTCTTCCCTTACGGCAGTCCATTCGGCTAGAGTAATGACTTTTCGGTTTGGACACTCCGAAGCAATATGACCAAGCCCTTGACATTTGAAGCATCTTCTGTTGTTGGATTAAGGTTAGGTCGAAAAGGGGATGCTGGAGCCTTTTGAGGTGCTGTGGTTCTTTGTGGATTAGAAGGGAAGGGCATTTGTGGGTTAGGAGGTGGGTTGGAACTCCCCTTGTTAAAGGGTTGGTTCCAGTTTGGGGACCTTGGATTTAAGGGCTTAAAGGCTGGTCTAGCTTTCTTTTGTTGTTCAACCTTGTGAGCTAGCACACAAACCTCGTCAAAAGTAGTATAAGCTTGTAATTCAACAACATTAGAATACCTAGGTTCAAGTCCTCTTAAGTACCTAACAATTGTTTGCTCTTCAGGTTCTTGAAGATCACATTTAATAACAGGCTTTTCAAACTCTCTAGTATACTCCTCAACACTTAGATTGCGTTGGTTCAGATTATGAAGTTGGGAATAACAACCTTGTACACATGTGGGTGGAAGGAACCAAGCTTTTAACTTGGCATTCATCTTTTCCCAAGTTCTAATCTTAGCTTTTTGTTCCCTAACTCTTTTAGCACACAAATTAGTCCACCACAAAGAAGCATACTTACGTAGTCTCAATGCCACCAACTTGACTTTCTTGTCTTCTGGAACATCCTTGTATTCGAACACCCTCTCCACTGTATGCAACCAATCCAAGAACTCTTCGGGGTCAAGCTTGCCTTCATATTCTGGAATCTCAACTCTAAAATCATTAGAGTTAGCTTGTGCTCTAGGTTCTGTTCGTGGCCTCCTCCATGGTTCTTCATCACTTGAAGAATCAAGAGTGTGGTTGAAAACTTGTTCTTGGTTTCGTGGTTCAGGATAGGTTGGCTCTGCATTCATCTTCTGTTTTTGCTTGAGAAAAGTACCCAATTGCTTGCATAGGTACTCATTTGTGCTCTTAGTTCTTGGTTAGAACTCTTGGTTAGTTCTTGGTGTAAGAGAAGAACAAAATCAGATTGTGTTTGAGAGATGGGGAAGAAAGGAACTTTGGATGGATGGATTGAATACCAAGCTAAGGAGAAACCTGGCCCTGATGCCAAATATAATGTATGTCTCAAGGGAAGAAGTAACCTAAGCTAACACACATCAAAAGATAACCAAAACTCAAAGATATAATTCGGACAAGAAGTGGCACGGTCGTACCTAGGAGCACGGGTAGGCCATGCCAATTTGCCACTGGCCAAAAGCTAAAAGTTCTAACTTTGCATGGTTTGAAGTGCTTTGAAGTTTGGTTTAATGCTAGGCCTTTTGGTGAAGACTAGGCCGTGAATATGGAGGGAAAAGAGAGTATGAAGGTATGTGAATGAGAGGATAAGTAAGGATTATCAAGTGGAAGATCAACAACTCAAGATTCAAGCTAATAATCTCACCTTATTACAATCATGCTTAACTATAGGAACGGAGCCATGTGCACAGTCAAAAAGTGATTCTCTCTTTACGGTTAGCCGATAGGAACGAAGAGACAAGATATTTGCTTCTTCTTCCTCATTGGTCAAACTTCCTAAGGTAGCAGCAAATCCCATAGAGTCTTGAGACATGTGCCATGTCTTGGGAGGCGTGCCAATCAGCTTTGTAAGCTAGAAAAACCGGCTGAAGCTAGTGATGCATTCGGGTTATGCTGAACCGGGTTCAAGCTGTGTGGAGGCCGATTTTTAGACAAAATTTAAGCATAGCAAAAGTGATCATGATTTGGTTTTCAGCCATGGGGGGGCAACTTTGGGATGTACATAACCACCCCCCCCCACCAAGAAATTAAGGTGATAATGTGTTTAAGTGGGGTAATTAAACTTACACTTTAAACCGTGCAAATTGGGGTCCAATCTGGCCGGTTTAGAAAAACACCTTGATCTCCCATCCTCTTGTGTGCATGATTTGAAATCAATACTTGGACTTGAATGTAGACTTCTTGAGGATTCCAAAAATGTAAAAATCCATGACTTAAACCACCATGTAGCTTAAGTAATGACATGAACAAAATCGGGCAAATTCTGGTTTGCTATCCCGTGTACACTTCCTTGATTTCCTTGAACAAGTTGGACCAATGCTTGTACTTTGGAGCTTAAATTGGACCTTGAATGAGTTATTGGACCTTCTTCGTTGTCAATGGTGGTGGGGACTCCATCATGAACTTAAGCGGTACCTGGTGACATTACAATAAAATTCAAAAGGAAATAGGAGTTTCCCCTTGAGTCACACACTAGGGGTTGAGGCTTAAGCCATTACAAGTGTTCGTTCAAATAATTTACATAGATTAAAACACTGCCAGAGCCAACTACATGCTTGCTTCATACACTTCTTTAACTAAAATAAGAAATCAGACGGCTTCACAAAATGCAACTTCACAAAAGATACTTTCAACCAATGATTGGTAATACTATGTCAGCATACACGATCTTTCAGACATCAACTGGGGAAAAGGGCGAAAGGAAATGGAGTGAGTCACCGCATGCGCAGTGAGTGTTCCTCCACTCCTTAAAACAAAATCATTTATAGGCAATATTACTTGTAATAGGTACATATCAAGTATTGATGTAATACTATTATCATGTTATGTGACACAACTCGTAGGTCATTCTTTGGCTAATTATTCACTTGTGACAGATTCTTAAACTTAGGGAACGTCAAACACGCTAGGAGTTTTCTTTACTCAAATCATGCATTTTTAAAACATACGTGCTTGATGTATTATAAGACGATGGCGACCCATTACTTGATGTTTCATTCAACCATGCTTAGAAATTTGTTTCATTAGGCACCTATAGGTTTTTTCTTTTCTTCATTTGAAAACGCTTTTCATAACTGCTTGAGGTTCGCATTCCTTAAAAGAAATTGCTTTTGAATTGATCATATAACGACCCTTATAAACTTTTCACATTTCATTCAATCTAGCCTCTTAGTGGCTCTTAAATCTTTCTTTCTTCTGAAATACCTAAAATGGCGAAATGCCGACTGCTTTTCTTACTTATTAGGAAAGTATTCTGGGCATAAGATCATAGTGTGCTAATCGGGTGAGACCTATTCTCAACCCCTAGTGAGACTATCGCTCACGCTATGCTCTTACTCCTGGGATGGCAAGTAACTATTGGACCTTAACCCTCGTCAGGGTCTCTAGAGCTTCCCACTACTAGGATAACTCCTAGGGTAGGAATTCCCCCATTCAAGCAAGCTCACTCCCATCTTATTGTCCCAATGCACAATATCTTAGCCAATTTAAAGTGTATGGCCATAATGGCTAATAAGTTTGCTGCCTCTCATAGCGAAATCCTTTTTCACATAGCACACTCTCTTTTTATTTAAATTCCTTAGGGATTCTCCCATTCTAGCGAGTTCACTCCCAAAACTGTATTCATATAGTTAAAATAGGTCATCGATTACTAATAGTTATGGCTTACTAGCAGTTACAACCATGAAAGCTTTCTTTTAAAAACTCACCCTCACTTGCAAGATGAAACTTAATGCCATAAAAGGGGAGGGGGTTTGCACGTAACACATTCAAACACTTCATGGTCAATTCAACAGAATGAGCCACACATGGTCTCGCAATCCTCACGATTGCGGTCAATCACAACCTAGGCTCTCTCCTCACAAAACACCGACCACAAAGAACCCCAAAACTATCACTAGTTCAACCTTAAGCCATCCAACTACCATCTCGGTTTTCATTTGTATAACTATAGCATACCAACATGAAGGCCTATAAAGAATGTGCAATAAGGGTTATGTACTTAACGAGCAAGCAGCTCCCTCTAGCGGTGTACTATGAGAAGCAAATATAACCACATATACATATACATCTATATTGCCTTAACTTGAAATAATGCTTAACAAACCAGATTAAACTAATCAAGGCATGAATTAACTATTAAACAAACATCAATTTGAATGCTCACATGTTAATTTGAAGCTACTTTTTAGGCATGAATTGACTAACTAAACAAACATCGATTTGAATGTTCAGATGTTAATTCGAAGCTACTTTTTAGGCATGAATTGACTAATTAAACA
>JACYFF010031954.1:51220433-51273407 GCA_017589665.1 Selenicereus undatus
CAAACATCGATTCGAATGCTCACATGTTAATTTGAAGCTACTTTTTAGGCAAGAATTGACTAATTAAGCAAAGATCGATTTGAATGTTCAGATGTTAATTCAAAGCTACTTTTTAGGCATGAATTGACTAACTAAACAAACATCGATTCGAATGCTCACATGTTAATTCGAAGTTACTTTTTAGGCATGAATTAACTAATTAAACAAACATCATTTCGAATGCTCACATGTTAAGTTGAAGTTACTTTTTAGGCATGAATTGATCTAGTTAAACAAACATCGATTTGAATGCTCTCATGTTAATTCGAAACTACTTTTTGGGCATGAATTAACTAATTAAATGAACATCGATTCAAATGCTCACAGGTTAATTGGAAGCTACTTTTTACGCATGAATTGAACAAATTCTGATCACTTTTAGGGCATCCTAAACATGCATATTTTGAGCCTGAATTCAATCAAACAAAACATGCACAACCCCTCTTTACACTTTTAGTAAGCCTAGCTAATCTTAATCAGATAAGCATCATCATTCAAGGCTAAACATTTTTGTAATTAATAGTAATTTAGGAGGAGAGAAACACTTACTTGAGCTAGCCTAAATTCAACCTTAGTAGCAGCAATTCACGCCCCAAACGCCCGCCTAACTGCTGAACCCGAAACCCTAGCCCGTTTGCTTGTTAAAACCAAACCCTAGCTCCCGAATTTGATGATGTTTGTGGCTGATTCGGGTAGAATTCGACCCCCAAATTTATATGGGAGGTCGATTGTGGCGAGGTTGGCCAGATTCTGGCACGTGGGTGGTGCTTCGAGGCCACCAAAATGTGGTTGGCTGGCTCCGTTTTGCGGCGAGAAGTTGAATGATGGAGATGGCAGGGGTCGGCAGTGAGTGGGTCGTGCTCAGGGGACCACTGTGGTCCTTCTCTTGCCGGCAACACGTGGGTTCAGGAAGGGGGTGTTGAAGGCTTTTTAGGGAATGTGAACTGAACTGAATTTAAACCTCAAGCATACAATATCATTGTAATAATTAGAGGGTCGGTCCACAGGGAAGATGTGAGATTTTTGGTCACCAACTGATTAACTAAACTAAATGGGATTTCTTAAAGCAATCTAATAACCTAAACAACCTAAACCTAAACTAAACCTTATATTGATTATCCAAGTTAAACCAAACTAAAATTGAACTGAGCATGATTTAGCTATCAACCACATGATTTCAACTAACACAGTGAACAAAACCCAATCCAGCAATCAAAACCAAGGCATAAGCTAAAATGATCAAAATGAAGCAAATTAGCAAGCAACCTGAGCCACATAACCAAAACAGCATGAAGCTACTAATCACACTGAAGCGCACTGAAGCATAATCAGCAGAAAGAAGGCGGAGGAGCTTAACCTAACTGCAACCTAAAATGACCAAAACAGAACCTAAACCAACATCCTTACTACTCAATCATCCACCATTCATTTTCAGGCCAAACATAACCTAAGCAGAGAAAACAGAACAGTAGCAGCAAAAACAGGGGAAAGGGAAAATGGGATTAAGCAGCAGCAAGCAGCAACGGGAAAGAGATTACCCAGAAGCTCGAACATCAAAATTGTGCCTCCTCACTTGCAGCCATACAACAAGGAAGATGGCAGAGTCGAAACAGGAGAAGCAATAGCAGTACCAGCTAAACCGAAGCAGTGAACAAGGGAAAGGGAGGGGGATTAAACTAATGCTAGCCTAGGCCTCAACGCTTTGCAGCTCAACCTCAACTAACATCAATGGCTGAATCGCCATTAACACACCTTCAAGCTCTCGAACAAACCGAAATAGGGGAAGGAGATTACATAAACACACGCCAGAATTCTGGGGCAAATTGAACCTAATTTCTTATAAAATCGATTCAGAAGTTCGAATTACACCACAAATTCAGGAAAATCAAACCAAATACATCAAATTGTAGCTGACTAACATAAACCCTAATTTACGAAAAACTGGAAATCTAACCCTAAAACACGAAATTAAACCTCATAATCTGCTCTCCCTTCAATGGTTGTCGCCACTCCATTTACACCCGAACTGCATCAATCTGGGCCCTCGATGTGATGATGCGTGGACGATGGATGAGGGATCAGGGAAGTGCTTTGCTGGCGTTTGGAGCGTGGTTGACAGGTGGTGATGGTGGAGATGATGGTGGTTTCGAAGATGGGAAGCAAAACAGTGGGTTGGGGTCTCTGGGTTTCGGGTTTGGGGGTTTTGGGATATCTGTGGGATGGGTGGTTTTGGGAAGGGACAAGAGAGAGAGAGAGATGACGAGGCAGAGAGAGAGAGGAGATGGCGAGGTGATGAGGTTGTGAGGGTTCTGGGTTGGAGTGTCGGGGGTCGAAGAAGAAGCAGATGCGAGGATGAAGGGAAGAGAGAGAGAGCGTGTGAAGGGGAGGGGGATATAAGAGCTGAATCGGTTCAGGCTGGACGGGTTTGGTTTTTTCTGAACCAGTTCCCTGATAATTTGGACTGGTTTTTTTTCTTGAGTTTGGCCCGGTTCTTCAACCTCCGACACTTCTTCTATTTTTCTTGCATTTTTCTCCATTTTTTCACATTTATTAAAAATCTACAAAATAAAATAAAATAAATTAAAAACCTAACAAAATATTATTAAAACGAGCATAAAACAGGTGTAACAGTACCTTAAAAATAACACATTTTTGGCTCAAACAAATACTCTTACACCAAGATTTTGCTCGTCCTCGAGTAAAACAAACTACGCTAACTAAAAGAAAATGAAAATAAGGAAAAGAAAATCCTAACTCACTGTCGTAGGAATAACGATTGCATTTAGCGGATGCAACAAGCCCTTTAAACCCCTTGGTCTCCCAAGTGGACGAGTGAGGTCTTGTGAGGGTTTCAAAGTGAAAATGCCCACAAAATTATTCAAAAAATAAAAGAAAAATCTTTTTGGGTTTTTTTTTTCAAAACTGATATGTACAAAACTCGGGAAACATATGCACAAATCCTAATCAGCTAAATCACCCATGTACTTAATTATTGACCTGTATATACATAAAATGTACTTCAAAGCCTTCTACCTCTAAATGACATCAAAACACTAATTTTCACCCCATTGAACATCTAGATTTTGAATCCATCTCGGTGTTTGTGTGTAAGTGTATCATCATCCACAGGACTCAGATTTACTAGAATAGACTCAATCCCACTTGGTTGACATAACTACATTTATTCTTATACTAACTTTAGAAGCAACCTTCCCAGTAGCAATATTGCCTCAAAGGGTAACACCCAGTAGCACGTGCCTCAAAGGGTCCCAGTGGCGCATGCCTCAAAGGGATACTTGTCATTCCAAATTTTATTCTTTTTTCTTTATTCATAATACAATTTTTTTTTCATTTTTTCAATTTTTTTCCAAAGTAATCATGTCTCAAGCTAGTGGGAGAATCATTCATGGAAACCTAAGACCTAAACACAATGATGAAAGGATAACAAGGACTGGATTACACAACCCGTAATGAACAACTGAATTTAGAATTAGGGCTTAGACTATCATATTCGAAGTTAAAGACTTATCACGCACATCCTACTTCTATACAAGCTAATAACTAAAGCACAGAGGATTCAATCTAATCAGAAAAGATACAAATGTCCCCAAAAACAACAAAAAATTGCAAAATTTTCAATAAAAAATGGAACCTCACTCCCACACCAAAACTTCACAACGTCCTCATTGGGAGAATTAAGGTGCTAAAAAGCAAACACATAAACTATACAACCGTAAAACCTAAAATATATACAACTAAAACACGACCAAAAACAAAAAAAAACAAAACCAAAAACAAAACCAAAAACAAAACAAAACAAAATGATAATCAAAACTAAAATCAAAGAAGCATAAGGAAAATAGTAAACTATACAAGAATAAACTGAAAGAAAGAAGAAAAGAGAGAATAAAAGAGAGAGAAGAAAAGGAGTTTCTGGCAAACCAGGTTGGGTGCTGAGTACACCCAAACTATCGCAGATCGCAATTAGTTACAGAGTAGGCCCGGGTTATGGAGCATCAGACACTCCACATCCTCTTGGGTCGGCAGCTCGAGAAATGGTTTCAACTACTGGCCATTGACTTTGAACAAGGCACCAGTCTGCAAATCCTGAATCTGGATTGCACCATAAGGAAAAACATGAGAGACAACATAAGGGCCCGTCCAGCGGGACCTTAATTTCCCTGGAAATAAGTGAAGCCGAGAGTCATACAAAAGTACTTTCATTCCCGGGGCAAATTCTTTTCTCAAAACATATTGATCATGAAACAACTTTGCCCTCTCCTTAGAAGATCGAGCACTCTCATATGCTTACGCTCTGATTTCATCAAGTTCAATCACTTGTAGTCGTCTCGTGTCTCCCGCCTCAGTCAAATCATAGTTGAGCTTCCTAATAGCCCACCAAGCTCGGTGCTCTAACTCTACAGGTAGATGGCAAGGCTTACCATAAACTACTCTGTAAGGGGACATGCCGAGGGGAGTCTTATAAGCTGTCCTATAGGCCTAGAGAGCATCTATTAACTTATCGGCCCAATCTTTCCTATGCCTACTCACAGTTTTCTCCAGGATCTGTTTTATCTGTCGATTGGAAACTTCAACTTGGCCACTTGTTTGAGGGTGGTAAGGGGTAGCCATCCTGTGGACTATCGAATATCTTCTAAGCAAGGCATCAAAAGATCTATTATTAAAATGAGTACCCCGGTCACTAATGAGAGCCCGGGGCATGCCAAAGCGAGCAAAGATATTTTCCCTAAGAAATTTCACTACAACTTTAGTGTCGTTAGTCCGAGAGGGAATGGCTTCCACCCACTTAGATATATAATCCACAGCCAATAAAATGTACTCATTCCCAAAAGATATTGGAAATGGTCCCATGAAATCAATACCCCATACATCAAAAACTTCCACTACAATAATGGGGTTTAATGGCATCATGTCTTTCCTGGTTATCTTGCCTAATTGTTGACATCTGGGACAACTCTTGCAGAATTCAATGGCATCCTTAAAATAAGTTGCCCAATAAAAGTCGGATTGAAGAATCTTGGCAGCTGTTTTCTTCCCACTAAAATGCCCCCCCAAGCTTGGTCATGACAAAAAGACAGTACATTCCTCACTTCATGGTCGGGTATGCACATTCTAAAAACTTGGTCAGAACAGTATTTGAACAGATAAGGGTCATCCCAAATGAAAAACTTTACCAGGTGAAAGAATCTATCCTTGTCATGTTTGGTCCATCCCTCAGGAATCCTATTGGTAACTAAATAGTTGACAATATCAGCATACCATGGATCAGGATGCACAGCATACACTTGCTCATCAGGGAAACATTCAGAAACTGAGGGAATCCTATCTAGCCCAGACCATGTTCATGAAGAGATTATTCCATCACGTCCAAGAACAAGATCACAAACCAAGGGAATGGCTCTTATGTTGGAGGAAGAAGAAGTTGGCACAAACGGGTTCACTAGTTTCAAAGTGCCCGGTTTTGTGTACCTGATTTCCTAAGCTACGTTGTAGCTTAGCCCTAACGTTTTTTCATTTTTGGAATCCTTTTGATGTTGTTTTGCAGGTACAAAAAGGATTTTCAAGTCATACCCTCAAAAGGATTGAAGATCAAGGTCATTTTCCAAGTGACCCCATTTTTGCCCGGTTTTGCGCGGTTTGCAGTAACCATTTATTTAACCCACAAAACCCTTTTGAAAACTTGATTTTATTGAGGGGGGGGGGATTCTAAACATCCTAAAGTTACCCCCCACCTTTAAAATTCAGGTTTTGGCCAATTTTGCAACAAGAAAAAATTGCACAAAAAAAGGGACCAAACCGGTTCTCCACCCCCTATGGCCGGCCTCCTTATCTCCACCTTGCTAGACAAGCTGAATGTTACTCTTCCCAAGCTTGGAACATCCCTCAAGGTCACCTAGGAAGAGTTGAAGCATTGGAAAGAGCAGCCAATGGGAGAGCATGGCAAGTTATCTTGTTCCTCACTTCTCATTGGCTAGCCGTTTTCTTCTTCAACACATTTCGGCTGCCCATGTGCTGAGTTCCTTCAATCTCAGCAAGCATTAGTGTTAAACATAGGCCTAAGTGTTGTGTAATCAAGCTAGACAAGGATTAGATGCTTAGTTTGATGTATTAAGTATTAGTTAAGCATGTTTTGATGTAACCGGATGTATTAGTAGCTAAGCATGTAATTAGATTAGTCTAACACTTTTCCTCACTAGGAAGGAAAGTGATGTGGGTTTTTACTAGCCAAGTAAAGTGTCTTCCTCTTGTATAAAGGCCATATCGGCCATAGTAAGAAGCAATTCAGATTTCACCTTGGTAAAACTTTGAAGAGAAGCTTAGCTTTTCTCTCTCACAAATCCTTACTTGCTTATCCTTAATTAGGCCAATTAAGGTGGTGTCCAAGTGAGTCTTAACCTTGATTAAGTGGTGTTTCTGTATCTTAATCAAGATTAAGGGCCCTAAACTTGAAGGTTGGTGGTGATTCTGTATCCAATCTCAGGTTTAGTTCTGTCCTATTCTAGTTTCATCTCTAAGATTTGCTTAGTGAAGTGATTAGCATGGATTAGTGCTTAATTACTTCTACTTAGCTAATCTTCCACTTCCATTCACATTCTTTCCTCAAATACCTACTTATACACCCATTTTCAACATCTCCCATTCACCAAAACAACTCAAAACCGAAGCAAACCACAAAGGCCTCCAACCGTGTACCTTTCCTCACTTCACGGTTTTTGTGGCCAGCAATTTGGCACGATCTGATCGTGCCATAGGGCACGACCGTGCCACCCCTTGCCGTGGCCAATTCTCTCCTTTTCCTCTCCCTTTTGATGTGTAGTGTCTTGGGTTCTCTATTCCCTTGACATATACATCAGAAACACTGTACTCACTCTCACAGGTAATCCTAGACAAGTGATCAACTACAAGGTTTTCACAGTCAAATTCTTGTAAAAGCAAAATCCATCTTACAAGTCTAGGTTTAGCATCCTTTTTAGAGAGAAGGTACTTAAGGGTAGAGTGGTCAGTGTAAACAATCAAATGGGGACCAATCAGATATGGTCTGAACTTTTCAAAACCAAAGACAACAGCCAAAAATTCCTTTTCAGTAACAGTGTAATTCAGTTCAGCATCATTCAATGTATGACTTGCATAATAAATCACATAGGGTTTTCTATCAATGCGCTGTCCAAGTACAACTCCAAGAGCAAAATCCGATGCATCACACATTAATTCGAAAGATTCCCCCCAAATAGGAGGATGAATGACAGGAGCAAAAGTAAGGACCTGTTTAACCTTAGAAAATGCCTCATGACATGCTTCAGAAAAGTTAAATGGCACATCTTTAGCTAACAAATTGGACAAAGGCTTGGCAATTTTACTTAAATCCTTAATGAATCGTCGATAAAAGCCTGCATGTCCAAGGAAGGACCTAACTTCTTTCACACTTTTGGGAGGGGGAAGATTGACGATCAGGTCAGTCTTAGCTTTGTCCACCTCAATTCCATCTTTGGAAATAATATGACCTAAGACTATACCTTTCTTAACCATAAAGTGACATTTCTCCCAATTTAAAGTCAAACTTTTCTCCCTACACGTTTCTAAAACTTTTCTCAAATTACATAAGCAATGATCAAAAGAAGATCCAAACACAGAGAAATCATCCATAAAAATTTCCATGCATTGCTCAATCAAATCTGAGAAAATAGAAATCATGTATCTTTGAAAAGTAGCAGGGGCATTACACAGTCCGAAAGGCATTCTTCTGAAAGCATATGTCCCAAATGGGCAAGTGAAAGTGGTCTTCTCCTTATCCTCAGGAGCAATTGAAATCTGAGTATATCCAGAATATCCATCTAGGAAGCAATAGAAGGAATGGCCAGCTAATCTTTCTAGTATCTGGTCTAAGAAGGGAAGGGGGAAATGGTCTTTCCTGGTGGCAGCATTCAATTTTCTATAGTGTATACACACACGCCATCCAGATTGAACTCTAGTAGGGATTAATTCATTCTTATCATTCCTAATTACAGTGATGCCAATCTTTTTAGGAACGACTTGAACAGGACTAACCCATTCACTATTAGATATTGGGTAAATGATCCCATGATCTAACCATTTCAAAACCTCCCTCTTGACCACTTCCTGAAGAGTAAGATTCAAAAGCCTTTGCCGATCTCGGTAAGGCTGAACATGGTCCTCTAGATGGATTCTATGTTGCACCACAGAAGGACTTATCCCCTTAATATCCCCTAAAGTCCATCCCAACGATTCCTTATTCTCCCTAAGCAAAGAGATGAGTTTGGCTTCTTAGACCCGATCCAAGTCAGAAGCTATAATAACAGGTAAGGATTCATCGGGTCCTAAAAATGCATACTTAAGAGAATCGGGGAGGGGTTTTAACTCAAGAACAGTGGGGAAGATAGATCCATCAGCAGATTCAGACATAACAGTGAGTAAGCAATCAGCATCAGAGCATAAGCCATCAAATTCAAACATATCATACTCAGGATTATCATTTATCAGAAATGACTCATACTCAGTAACAATTGCATCATCCAAATCATCATCAAACACAGGGTTCTCTATCCAATTAAGGGTAGAAGAGTCCATATCATCAAATCTTGATGACTGTCTTTGTATGTTAAAAACATTTACTTCCATAGTCATATTGCCAAAAGACGGTCTCATCATACCATTTCGACAGTTAATAAGGGCATTAGCAGTAGCTAAAATTGGACACCCTAGAATCATAGGGATCTGACTGGTAAAACTAGGTATTCCCTTTTCAGTTTCATTCACCATGAAGTCCACTGGGTAGATGAAGTCACCCACTCTAATCAATACATCCTCAACTATCCCCCGAGGGATTCTAGTGGATCTATCAGCCAACTGAATGACAATCCTAGTAGGTTTCAATTCACCCAATTCTAGCCTTTCATACTCAGCAAAGGGAATCAAGTTCACACTAGCCCCTAAATCAAGCAATGCTCTATGAATGAGCTGGTCCCTTATGACTATAGACACAGTAGGGCAATCGGGGTCCTTATACTTTGCTGGTATCTGGGAAAGGATGGAGTTAGCTCCAGAAGTCAGGAATGCCTTCTTAGGTACACTAGTTGCCTTTTTTGTAGTACATAAATCCTTTAAAATCTGGCATAAGGAGGCATCTGCTCAATAGCATCAAGTAAGGGAATATTGATCTTGACTTGAGAGAAGGTCTCCCTTATCTTCTCAATATTGCCCTGATCTTTCTTCTTCAATCTATGAGGGAAAGGTGGTAAAGGCATCTGGATTTTCTGAGAAGAGGAGGCAGGAGGAAAGGAAGGACTCTTAGAAGGTGAATCTCTAGCTGAATCAGGAGAGTCTTTTTCTTGAAGTTCTTCTTCCTCGGAGGGTGGTGAAGAGGAAGGACTCTTAGAAGCATTGGGAACACTATCAGGAGTATCCCCTGACCCATTGGAAGAACCAGTCTCTTGTGCAGATGATGGGGAAGAATTCTGAAAGAATTGATGAGGATACCTACAAGGTTCATCAGGGTTCCTCACTTGGTTATCAATCTCTCGACCAGAACGGAGAGAAATATCCGCATTCACTTTTCTCACCGACTCATTAATGCCACTAGAAGGGGAAGGGGTATGACCCTTAGGGTTCACTTCAGGTTGACTTGGAAAAGTACCTGGTTCCCTAGAAGAAGATGCTAACTGGGAAAACTGTTCACTAATCATTCTCATCATTTTTTCCATGTTAGCATTGCTAGCATTAATCAGTCTCTCCACATTATTAATTTCCCTCTCAAATTTGTCAAGTTCAGTATAACCAGGAGGAAGTTGCATTTGAGCTACAGGTGGTGGAGGTCTAGGGGCATTAGGTGCACCTGAGAAAGTGGGTCTTGGAAAAGACTATGGAGGCTGAGCCGAAGGCTGGAAATTGTTTCCATGAAACATCCCTGGTTGAGAATTATGTACAACGGCATTAGGTCCACTAGCCCATGACATATTAGGGTGATTCCTCCACCTTGGGTTAAATATAAGGGGAGTACGGGTCATTCTTTGGTCTCTGTAAAACCGTACTTGCTTGTTGTTGTTCAGTTGTAAATTGATGAGCAAAATAAGGACAAGCACTCAGTTAATGGTCTAAAGCTTGACAATGTGAACAAGACACTGTAGAAGTCTGAGATAGTGAGGACAACTGGGGAGATAATCCCTTCAACATGTTTTCTAAGGCAGCTATCTTAGACTCTAAGTGACTCACATCAGAGACTATATGTAAACCACCCCTTACTACCCTAGAATTTAGGCTGTCATCACGACCACTGCATCGTTTTTTCAACCAAGTCCTCTAGGAACTCCCACGTAGCTGCAGGGCTTTTAGAGAGAAAACCCCCCTAACACATGGACTCTACCATGGTCCTACTTTGTTGGTCATGTCCTTCATATACAATTTGACATAAACGAGCTTGGTCTAGACCATGGTGAGGACATTGAGCGAATAAGATCTTAAACCTATCCAAATATTTCCAAAATGATTCCTGATCAAGTTGCACAAACTGATTGATTTCATTCGTTAGCTTGACAGTTTTGGCATTAGGAAACTACTTTCTTAGGAACAATTTCACAAAATCATCCTAAGAAGTCACATAATTAGCAGTTAAGCCATACATCCATCTTTTAGCAGAATCTCACAAAGCAAAAGGAATTAATTTCATTCGTACAACATCAATGGGAACATTAGGAAACTGCATCATAGAACAAACTTCTTCGAATTCCCTTAAAAACAGATAAGCATCCTCTAAACCTGTGAATTTAGGGAGCATATGGGTGTAATGAGGTTTCAATTCGAAGGTGACATTAGGTGGAAGAATAGGTACAACAAAACACGATGGCAAAGCAGTTCTAGGAGGATAAAAAATATCGCTCAATGTTCTTTCTTGTGCCATTTCTCCTAAGTCAAGTCGAGGCTCAATTTCAGGCACTAAGTCAGGCTCAAATTCACTCCTTCTTAATCGTCCACTTTCGGGGTCTCTAGTCCAACTGGTCATGCATATCCCAACCTTCACAATCAAAAAGTGATTTTTTTTTGGTCTTTTTTGAAATGTTTTTGGATTTTTGGTTTTTTCAAAAATGAAAACGATACCAAAATGAGAAATTGAAAATCGATTCGAAACATAAAGTTACGAAATGACTAACAAGAACTCATTAAGTAAATAACAACTAAACAAAATAACAACTAAACTAAACAAATACGAAAGCAACTAAAAACATGACCAAATCTCACCGTTTTTCCCGACAACGGCGCCAAAATTGTTGAAGGTTTTTAGGGAGTGTGTACTAAACTGAATTTAAACCTCAAGCATACAATATCATTGTAATACTTAGAGGGTCGGTCCACAGGGAAGACGTGCGATTTTTGGTCACCAACTGATTAACTAAACTAAGTGGGATTTCTTAAAGCAATCTAATAACCTAAACAACCTAAACCTAAACTAAACCTTATATTGATTATCCAAGTTAAACCAAACTAAAATTGAACTAAGCATGATTTAGCTATCAACCACATGATTTCAACTAACACAGTGAACAAAACCCAATCCAGCAATCAAAACCAAGGCATAAGCTAAAATGATCAAAATGAAGCAAATTAGCAAGCAACCTGAGCCACATAACCAAAACAGCATGAACCTACTAATCACACTGAAGCGCACTGAAACATAATCAGCAGAAAGAAGGCGGAGGAGCTCAACCTAACTGCAACCTAAAATGACCAAAATAGAACCTAAACCAGCATCCTTACTACTCAATCATCCAACATTCATTTTCAGGCCAAACATAACCTAAGCAGAGAAAACAGAACAGTAGCAGCAAAAACAGGGGAAAGGGAAAATGGGATTAAGCAGCAAGCAGCAACGGGAAAGAGATTACCCAGAAGCTCGAACATCAAAATTGTGCCTCCTCACTTGCAGCCATACAACAAGGAAGATGGCAGAGTCGAAATAGGAGAAGCAATGGCAGTACCAGCTAAACCGAAGCAGTGAACAAGGGAAAGGGAGGGGGGTTAAACTAATGCTAGCCTAGGCCTCAACGCTTTGCAGCTCAGCCTCAACTAACATCAATGGCTGAATCGCCATTAACACACCTTCAAGCTCTCGAACAAACCGAAATAGGGGAAGGAGATTACATAAACACACGCGAGAATTCTGGGGCAAATTGAACCTTATTTCTTATAAAATCGATTCAGAAGTTCGAATTACACCACAAATTCATGAAAATCAAACTAAATACATCAAATTCTAACTGACTAACATAAACCCTAATTTGCGAAAAACTGGAAATCTAACCCTAAAACACGAAATTAAACCTCATAATCTGCTTTCCCTTTAATGGTTGTCGCCACTCCATTTATACCCGAACTGCATCAATCTGGGCCGTCGATGTGATGATGCGTGGACAGTGGATGAGGGGTCAGCGAAGTGCTTTGCTGGCGTTTGGAGCGTGGTTGACGGGTGGTGATGGTGGAGATGATGGTGGTTTAGAAGATGGGAAGCAAAACAGTGGGTTGGGGTCTCTGGGTTTTGGGGTTTTGGGATATCTGTGGGCTGGGTGGTTTTGGGAAGGGATAAGAGAGAGAGAGAGATGACGAGGCAGACAGAGAGAGGAGATGGCGAGGCGATGAGGTTGTGAGGGTTCTGGGTTGGAGTGTCGGGGGTCGAAGAAGAAGCAGACGCGAGGATGAAGGGAAGAGAGAGAGTGTGTGTGAAGGGGAGGGGGATATAAGAGCTGAACTGGTTCCGCTAAACCGACCGGTCCGGTTCAGGCTGGACCGGTTTGGTTTTTTCTGAACCGGTTCTCTGATAATTTGGACTGGTTTTTTTTCTGGAGTTTGGCCCAGTTCTTCAACCTCTGACACTTCTTCTATTTTTCTTGCATTTTCCGCCATTTTTTCACATTTATTAAAAATCTGCAAAATAAAATAAAATCAATTAAAAACCTAAAAAAATATTATTAAAACGAGCATAAAACAGGTGTAACAGTACCTTAAAAATAACAAATTTTTGGCTCAAACAGGGGGACAGCCGGCTTTCTGGTCTTGCGTGTGGAGGAAGAAGAGAGACTGAGTTGCAGACTTGGGGGTTAGAATTCTCGGGTCCTGCTGCCCAAAATTTGCCAACCCCCCCTTTTACTCTTTTTCTTTTTCTCTTTTTTTGTTCAATTACAACAATAGCTAAGTTCTTATCCCAATTTCGTTGTCGCTCAGTCTAAACATGGGTTGAAACGTCCTAGAACGGGCGTCCTAGTTAAATTCGAACAACGACTAAATAAAACGATTAACGATTTTAAAAGTTTGGGTTAGCATCGACTCAAAAATTTTCTAAATAAATAATGACAATAATAGTAATAATAATAAAGTCGTTCTTTTTAGTGAAATTAATTATTAAAAACGCGCACAGATGACATAACATCCTTGTTGAAAAATAATTCAAACGCAACTTGGTAAACTTAGCAACTGAAACAGTTAGTGAGCAATAGAAAGAAAGTGTGGCCCTTACAAATATGTAGTTTATCACAGTCAATAAGCATTTAAATGTTACTAATGGGGATTTAGGTAATGATGATTTTTGAAATTGATTATCTTGAAAATTGAGGATAAGACCTGACTATATTAAGCCTTTTATCTATGATGGAATACAAACCCAATGCATTAAATAGCTAGATATACAACCCGATTATTGCAAGCATTTTGCTATTTGTTTTCTATTATTTTGTAGTCCGTCATCTCAAGCTATATATAAAAGGTTCTTTTTGAAGAGAACATGGGGAAGAAAAAGATTGGCTTAGGTTACTAGTAGGCTTGTTGGGGTGTTTATAATTAGATTTCAATCTAAATTAGAAAGGAATAAGGTTGTCTAACATTAGATAATTTATTTCCTTACGAAGCCCTTTATTGGTAAACCATAGTCCTTGGGTAATCTGATTCCAAATATCACATTACTTCCCTCCCTAGTTGGGTTTATCATTTATGGTTAGATCTTAAATACTAAGGGAATGGTTGGTTGATTAAGGTTGCCAATTTAGTGGGGAAGACTATGGCAACTAACAGGGTAAATAAGGTACAACTAAAAATACCGACATCCATGTGCTTACTGAAATGAATTTGATTAAGGGGCTCCCAAAGAAATTTCTTTTATGAATAAATTGAGAGAGGTGGAAGTATAGCCTGTTGATTATAAGTGAAAACTTTCAAATGTACTTCTTATGCTATAGTCAAGCATGTGAAAAATGATTGTAGGAAGAAAAAGAATATAATTTGGAAAAGGAAAGAGTTTGTTGGCCCTATGCAACTCTAGACACTAAAAATTTATTCGTGCCGTATCAAAATAAAATCAAATTAATTAACCGGGCCAACCATTTTAACTAATTTAATCAAGCCCTAAGACTCACAAGTCAAGCCCAAAAGACTCACAAGTCAAGCCCAAGATGAAGCCCAGGTGACTCCCAAGTCCAGACTCAGTCAAAATTTGAGTCAAAGTCAAAGTCAAAACCGAGGCTCAAGATGACTCTCAAGTCAAGTCACGACCCAAAGCCCAAACGACGTCCAAGTCATGGTGCGGTCAAAGTCAAAGTCAAAGGTCATGACCTATATCAGCTCTCAAGTCAAACTTCAAAATGACTCTCAAGTCAACATCTGGTCAAAGCTCGGGGCAACTTCCAAGTCAATGCTTGGCCCAAGCCCGGGAGACTACCAAATCAAAACAGACGAAATTCAAAACAGTCTAAGGTAAGGCCTGATTGAAAGGTCCAAAACCAAGTCAAGGCCCAAAACCCAAGTCAAGGCCCATCTTGACTTTCAAGGGGGAGGCTTTCCTATAAATAGGCCCCCCCTTAGATTCAAAGGTTGAAAAATTCATCCTTAAAAGAGAAAGAATTAGAGGATTTTGTATGCATAGAGATTGTACCCAAATTGATTCAAGTAAATCTATAAAAATTCAATCTTTGTAATTTTGTGATTACAAAATTTGGCACGCCCGGTGGGCTATCTCTACCTCTCATCCCTTTCTCTTAAAAGATCAAGACTTTCAAGTCAGAAGAACATCTTCTTCAACGAAGACATGGCTACAAAGAATGTTGTCGCGCAAGCTTTGAAGAAGAAGAGCACAAGATCTCTTTCGCGCATATCCTATGGAGTGAGGATCACTTCTAGCAAGTGTGCAAACACAATGAAGACCAGAAGTATAGCGAAAGCTGCTGCGCTGACCGCTCCTGGGCAAACTGCGCTGCCCCCACCCAAACCCCAAGACTCGAAGACGCAGCAAAAGGCATCCTCTTGGAAGGGTGAAATTCAAAACATTACGCTTCAATCTCCAGTCTGCGAAGTTGAAGACTAGTACAGCAATAACTCTTCTTTGCCCTCACTGAATGGGGCACGCATGTCAGAGACTGAAGTTGAGTCCACCAAAACTGTTGTCATGCTCGCCATGATGACAGGCACAACCACTCTAGAAGAGGAATTGGCTAACATGAAGGCCATCCTAGAAAAACTCACTAGGGACAACGAAGAAAAGGAAGCACGCATTAAGCTTCAAGAAGAAAAGATTGCTAAGCTTACGAAGAAGTTAAAAAAACGGCCAGCTCAATCTTCCATAAAAGACTCAGAAAGTGAGGACTTAGAAAAAATGTCCATCCACATTGAAGCCTCTGACAGCGAGAAGCAATCAAAAGGCGCTACCCCTAATCATTTCAAGTCCTCTAGATCAATGACCATTGAGCAAATCCAAGATTTGATAGCAAATGTTGTTAAGGTGTAGCTAGGTGAAGGTTCACGCAGAACTCTTCTATACACCGAGCCCTACACTAAGAGGGTTAATACTCTTTGCATGCCCCACGGTTACCAACCCCCCAAGTTCCAACAGTTCGATGGGAAAGGCAATCTTAAACAGCATGTCGCTCATTTCATTGAGACATGCAAGAATGCTGGGACTGACGGCGACCTTAACGTGAAATAGTTCGTCAGGACATTGAAAGGTATTGCCTTTGACTGGTATACTGACTTAGAACCTGAGTCCGTTGACAGCTAGGAACAAATGGAGCAAGAGTTCCTCAACAGGTTCTACAGCACTCATCACGTTGTCAGCATGACTGAGCTGACAAACACAAAACAGTGGAAGGACGAGCCGGTTCTTGACTAGATCAACCGATGGCATGCACTTAGCATCGAGTGCAAGGATTGCTTGTCTGAAGCGTCCGCCTTCGAAATGTGCACCTAAGGCATGCACTCAGACTTGCTGTACGTCCTACAAAGGAGCAAACATAGGACTTTTCAAGAATTGACGACCAAGGTGCATGACATGGAGGCGACGATAGCTAGTCATCGCGCCAACTCCTTCTATTCTACTGAATCAAAGAGGGGCAAGAAGAGCTCGTCGTTCAAAGTTGCGACAAATAAGCATCCCACACTAAAAGAGCTTCAGGAAAAGAAGTATCCATTTCCTGACTCAGATTTGTCAGGCATGCTAGATGACTTACTCGAGAAGGGTTTCATCGAATTGCCCGAGCCAAAGCGCCCAGAACAAGTTGGGATGACCGCCGACCCCAAATACTGTCGGTACCATAGAATCGTTAGTCACCCTCTTGAAAAGTGCGTTACACTAAAGGAAAGCATCACGTGACTAGCTAAAGAAGCAAGAATCATTTTAGATTTGGATGAAACAGCAGAAGTTGGCCACATCACAGTGCAAGAGGCTGATGAGTCAGATTCTGAAATGGATTATACTGAAGTGCTAGAGGGCTCAGGAGAATGCTTCATAAAAAGCTTCTTTGATAGGGTGGCTGTCTACACAACCTCATGTTTTGAAATTGACGATGATGAAACAAATGAAGTGTCGGATGTCCCTCCTGAACAAAGCGGTGATAGCAGCATCCGACCACAACAACAATGGAAAGAAAAGAATGAGAGGACAATTTCAGTCTCGTCCGTCAAGCAAGCAAATGTCGCGGCAAATTTAGTGGCACCAGTCTTCAAATGTACAAATCCTAAAAGTGCAACCAAGGTTGAACGCAATTTCAATGAAGCAAGCCAGTGTGTTCTTAAAGAAAAGGGTGTGCGTCCAATTCATTGGGTAAACCCAAGCAAACTGACCAAGGTTTCTCTCCCTGGTTTTGTTGCCTCTTCTAAAGGCTTGCTCCAAGAAGAAAGTGAGATGTCAAAGATGCGCATCAGCGATGGGTGTGATCCTAGTGCGCACAAGTTAATGAAGAGGTCAAACCATGACTTCAGCCAGCCAACATTTTTGGGGCATGTGATCGAAGCTAAGCCCTACAGACTTGACAGTGTGCAAAGGGTCATACAAAGTCAAGGGGGCAATGCTGCAACGCCTAAAGTTGGTCTTAGCTACATATCGCCCCAGCCTATGAGGATTCTGGGACGACGTAAGGACAAGCAAGCCCTCACGTAATATATCACAACTGAAGAGGTTGATGACAATGAGGGTGAAAATGCCAAGACCAACCCCAACACGTCGGTGTTCGACAGGTTGTAACCGTCAACATTGCGCCAACGCCCTTCTGTGATTAGAAAGATTGCAAAGGGTAAAATCCTAAAGCCCCCTGTCTTCCATAGGTTGAAGAAGGATAAGCAACCTAAACCCTCGGTCTTTGCCAGAATAAAGATATATGAGATGTCATCAAGCGCACCACCCTCACAAAAAAGAGATTCGGTGTTCAGCCACCTTGGAAAACTAAATGAAATTCAAAGTTCAATTCCTTCACACATGAAGTGTGTTTCCACTTTGGATGTGAATGTGGATAACTCGTTGAAAGTAAAGAGATGCGTCCTGGTTCTCACTGGCCATGGGGCTAGGGTCATTCCAAAAGAAAGAACCAAGAACAAGCTTCTTCCAACTGCGACGCAAGCCAAGATGTCGGTGACTTCCCTTGAGGAAATACTGGATAAGCTCCTGGGCAAGAGCCTAAACTGTTCGCTACCACAAAAAAAAGGGCTTGATACGTTCCTGAATAAGAGCTTAAACTGTTCATTAAAAAAAAAACACACCTAACGTTCACATTCAAAAAAGAAGACTCCCGAACAAGAGGCTAAACTGTTCGCACATTAAAAAAAGAAGCTCCCGAACAGGAGGCTAAACTGTTCGCATATTCAAAAAGAAGACTCCCGAACAAGAGACTAAACTGTTCATACACATTAAAAAAAAAGGCTCCTAAACAGGAGTTTAAACTGTTCACATGCATTCAAAAAAAAAAAAGACTCCTGAACAGGAAGCTAAACTGTTTGGAATAAGAAAGAAAGAAAAAAAATTGTATTATGAATAAGAAAGAAAGAAAAAGCATAAATTTGGAATAACAAGTATCCCTTTGAGGCATGCGCTACTGGGCGTTACCCTTTGAGGCACGTGCTACTGGGTGTTACCCTTTGAGGCAATACTGCTACTGGGAAAGCTTGCTTCCAAAGTCAGTATGGTAATAACGTAGTTGTGTCAACTAAGTAGGATTGAGTCTAATTCTGGTAAATCTGAGCTCTGACATGATGATACACTTGCACACGAGCACCGGGATGGATTCAAAATCTTGATGTTCAATGGGATGAAAAATTAGTGTTTTGATGTCATTTAGGAGGCAGAGGGCTTTGAAGTACATTTTATGCATATACAGGTTAATGACTGAGTACATGGGTGATTTAGCTAATTAGAATGTGTGCATATGTTTCCCGAGTTTTGTACATATCAGTTTTGAAAAAAACCAAAAAGATTTTTCTTTCCCTTTGAATAATTTTTTGGGTATTTCACTTGGAAACCCTCACGAGACCTCACTCATCCACTTAGGAGTCCAAGGGGTTTAAAGGGCTTGTTGCATACGCTAAATGCAATCGTGATTCCTACAACAGTGAGTTAGGATTTTCTTTTCCTTATTTTTCATTTTCTTTTAGTTTGTTTAGTTTGTTTTACTTGAGGACGAGCAAAATCTTGGTGTGGGGGTATTTGTTCGAACCAAAAATGTGCTATTTTTAAGGTACTTTTACACTTGTTTTATGCTCATTTTAATAATATTTTTAAGGTTTTGATGTGATTTTATTTTATTTTGCAGATTTTTAATAAATGTGAAAAAATGGCGAAAAAATGCGAGAAAAATAGTGGAAATGTCGGGAATTGAAGAACCAGGCTTAACCGATTTGAACCGGGCCAGAATTGCACTGGACCAGCCCTGTTAAAAAAAACCGAACCGGTCCAATTTCCAACCCGGTTTAGCATTTTTAACCTCCCCTTCACACGCTCTCTCTCTCCTTGCGTCTCTGCTTCCCCAGAAACCAACCCACAAAATCCCTTAACCCCGAGTCTCCTTCATCTTCTTCATCCCCATCCTCCATCACCATCATCTCTCTGCCAGCGCATCATCCGCATCCCTCCATTCACGCCGCCAATGCCACGACACCCCCCACCTCATCTTCCTCATCCACCGTCCACGGCATCCACGCATCGAAGGGTTGAAATTCGACGGGGTCTGAGCATAAATCGACGCTTGCAGACGACATTGAAAGGGAGGAAATTTAGTAGGTAAATTTAGGTTTAGGTTAGGCTTAATTTAAGGTTTAGATTAAGTTTTAGTTTTGAATTGTTTTCGTTCCAGTTACTCGAATTCTAGGGTTAGGTTTAGTTTCGATTTCGTGTTCGAATTTCAGAAAATTTCGGTTAGGGTTTAGGCATTTTGATTTGTTTTCGGCTTTCAATCTCATGTAATTAGGCTTAGTTTTGCTATATTGGAGTTGACATTCAAGAATTTCATCTTGTAATTGCAATATTTTGGCCACAAGTGTGATGCGTTTTGATCCTCTTCGTCCCCTGTTCGATCTGCTGTCCTCAGTTTTCAGGTCTGTTTTGGCTTGATTTTCCCCTCCCCTGTTGCTTCGGTTTTGCTGGTTCTCGATAAGTTGGTTTGGGTATGATTCTCTACTTAATCTCTTGCGATTTAGATAGCTAATAGTTGCTGATTTCGGTTTCAGCAAGGTTGTAATGAGTCTTTCTGTGCTTTTAAGCTAAGTTTGTTTTGCTACGGTATTGATTTTGGTTGAATTAGTGCTGAAGTTGGTGATGTTAATTGATGCTCGTGACTGTTTTGTGATTTTTGGAATAGGATTGTTAGTAGTCTAAAACTCCCGTGCTGCTGCCTTTTTCGTTCTGTTCTGCTGTCCCTACTCCCCTGTTTCTTGCATTCTATTTCGTTCGGTCATGCTACTGGTTGTTATTATTAGGTTTAGCTGGTGGTTAATGGTCATGATGTTGCTTAGAGTTAGTGTTAGATTGTTCATTGTGTTGAATTGACACGATGTTCAATTTCGGAATAATGTTGGTCAGTTGCTTGGTTTCGAATCATGCTAGGATTATGTCTCATTAGTATAGTGCTTCAGTTTTTGGTTGCGATCTGGTTGTTCGATTACCTAGGTTTAGTTAAACATTGAATATTTGGGTTGTTAGATTGCTTTAAATAATGTCATTTAGTTTAGTTAATTAGTTAAATCGTTTTGTTGTAAATGATCGTAATCTCAACGTCGTCCCTAAGGATCAACCCTCAAAGTACTACAAAGATAATCGTATGGTTGAGGTTTCTCTTTTCAGTTATTTCACACTCCCTAAAAAACCTCCAACATTGAACTATGTAACAACTTGATCTTATTGAAAATTGCAAGTACCCATAAGTACGTAGGCAGCTTTAGCAAATCACCAAGTGCATTCAAACACATCACACACGAAAAAAAAGGGGGGGACATGAAAGAGAAGAGATCAAAGACATCACCTTTCTGTCGCGCTAGCTGCTCCTCACTGCTCATACCACTTTCGTGCGTATCGGTATCCGTTCAAGGCCCATGGCCAAGCGGCAAACCATGTCGCAAGTGATTCTTGAAGTCTTCATGCCACTTTCGTGCGTATCGGTTCCGTTCAAGGCCCATGGCCATGTGGCGAACCATGTCGCAAGTGGTTCTTGAAGTCTTCATACCACTTTCGCGCGTATCGGTTCCGTTCAAGGCCCATGGCCAAGCAGCGAACCGTGCCGCAAGTGGTTCTTTAAGTCTTCATAGCACTTTCGTGCGTATCGGTTCCGTTCAAGGCCCATAGCCAAGCAGCAAACCGTGTCGCAAGCTGTTCTTCAAGTCTTCACGCCACTTTTGTGCGTATCGGTTCCGTTCAAGGCCCATAGCCAAGCAGCAAACCGTGTCGCAAGTGGTTCTTCAAGTCTTCATACCACTTTCGTACGTATCGGTTCTGTTGAAGGCCCATGGCCAAGCGGCGAACCATGTCGCAAGTGGTTCTTCAAGTCTTCATACCACTTTTGTGCGTATCGGTTCCGTTCAAGGCCCATGGCCAAGTGGCAAACCGTGTCGCAAGTGGTTCTTCAAGTCTTCATACCACTTTTGTGCGTGTCGGTACCCGTTCAAGGCCTGTGGCCAAGCGGCGAACCGTATCGCAAGTGATTCTTCAAATGACTCCTCAACCTGCACATGCAACAATACAAGCGCAGCAAAAAAAAAGGAGGTCTCGGCATTCCAAAAAAAATAATAGCAAGCATAAATGAAGCAAAATTTGCTTCCAGTCAAGTTGTTCCATGGACAGGCAAACCAAGGCATGATGGTTCCCATGGTGGGAATAGGCACCCGAATGGATCCTCTAGTGCAGCCATTAGGAGCCCTGTTGCGCATCATTCGTCCCTGAACTCTACTTCAGCCAAGTTTGCTCAAGGGGATTTTGCTTTGAAGTCTGCATCTACATATCAAGGAGGTGCGAGATCGGCACTGTCGCCTACTTTAGCAACTGCTAACTTCAAGGGTGGACAATCGAAAATATCTGATAGTGTTTTATGCCCTAAACTACCTCAGGCTGTGATGAAGGAGGAAAGGAACAACAGCTCAAGTCAAAATCATACCAATAGTCAGTGCCCCCTTCGCAAAACAAGCAGTCATCCAAACTACCATAAGCCATGTATTCATAAACTAGGCAGCCATACTATGGACATGCTCGTAGGAGAAGAACCACCTTCGGATGTCTTATACAGCTTAGCACTTCAACCTGCACTAGATTTCAAATAAGAAAAAGATTCATATGACAAAAAAAAAACCTTCAAGCATTCAATCAAACACCTAGCGTGCATAGTCAAGAATCGCACAGAAGGCGTAAAATTGGATAAGACTCTTGCCAATATACATTGATCAAAGCTTCACAACCTCAACAATGGTGTCCTCAACTAAAAACAACATCATTTTCATCAATGAAGAATCCATAAATCCACCAACATATTTTAACCACCATTTTCAACTCCTTCAACATAAGTCCCAGCAAGCTGGGGAAGCTTTTGACCGGAAAGGGCAAAGATCGAAGGTGTCTTTCGATGTTAAACTGCAACCTTGTAGGCACCAGTTGTTTCTGTACCATCTGTCAAACGAAGCATGAAGACATTGGGCATTACCCTAAAACTTACCAAGTACTCAATGGGATGATGAGTTGGACCATCTTCCCGAAGCCCAATCGAATCGTGAGTCATGACAAAGATGACCCAGCTTGTGACAAGGCAGCCATTCTTATGGAGGCTCTCATGTAGTCTGCGAATTCGCGAAGAGATGTGCCTCTCATCCCAGAATTTGGTGGCTACCAAAACAACAAGGCATGTCTGCCCCCTATAAAACATCAATCTGCTGCCCCCTTTGCAACTTGGCAGCCCTTATATTCTCTTTTGTAAATTGATGCTTCTTATATTTCCTTGAGGTACTCTTTTGTAATTTAGTGGCTCTTATCAGGTATGACAATTTGGTGAGTCAAAGGGAACGTTGGTGCAACTTGGTGAGGTAGTCTTTTGCAATTTATTGCCTCTCACATGGCAAGCTAACAAGTTGGTCGTGCAAGGGTTACAGAAAATGGGACAACACGATCAGTTGGGTCCTTCCAATTTAAGTGGTGGCTTGCCTCACCAAAAAAAAAAGGAGCCGCCTAAAATGGCACGTTCCAAAAAAAATATATAAAAAAAAATTGAGACGTCAGCCACACTCAAATGACGAGTCTTACACGTGACTTGTCTCGAAAGGGCAATTTGTAGCACTAAAAATTTATTCGTGCCGTACCAAAATAAAATCAAATTAATTAACCAGACCAACCCTTTTAATTAATTTAATCAAGCCCTAAGACTCACAAGTCCAGCCCAAAAGACTCACAAGTCAAGCTCAAGATGAAGCCCAGATGACTCCCAAGTCCGGACTCAGTCAAAACCGAGGCTCAAGACGACTCCCAAGTCAAGTCACGACCCAAAGCCCGAACGACATCCAAGTCACAGCACGATCAAAGTCAAAGTTAAAGTCAAAGGTCAAGACCTACATCAGCTCTCAAGTCAAACGTCAAAACGACTCTCAAGTCAACGTCCGGTCAAAGCTCGAGGTGACTTCCAAGTCAATGATTGGCCCAAGCCCGAGAGACTACTAAGTCAAAACAGACAAAAGTCAAAGTAGTCTAAGGTAAGGCCTGATTGAAAGGCCCAAAACCCAAGTCAAGGCCCATCTTGACTTTCAGGGGGAGGTTTTCCTATAAATAGGCCCCCACCCCCTAGATTCAAAGGTTTGAAAATCCATCCTTAAAAGGGAAAGAATCAAAGGATTTTGTATTCATAGAGATTGTATCCAAATTGATTCAACTGAATCTATAAAAATTCAATCTTTGTAATTTTGTGATTACAACAACACTTTTCATCCTCTCATAAGACATCTAAACTTAATTCTTCTGAAAAAATTACTTCTACTAACTCTGTTGGTGAACTGGTGTTGAGGAAGTTCCTACTAGTAATCTAATTTAGCATGGGGCTATTATTGATAAAGGTCATCTGTGTTTTACGGTTTGTCTGATGATCATAGATAGACCAACTCGTCAAGATGAATTTTGAATAGGATTACCTTTAGCCATGGAGAATGTGTGCAGACGTTCCTTCAGACAAATCTTGGTTGCTAGGCTTTTGGTGTATAAGGCCTGTAACTTGAGCTAGAGAGCAGCCGTGGTAGTCGCATCCAAGACTTCACGGAGAACATGAGTTGCCAAGCACAGTTTAATCGTCGAGAGAGCCTTTTCATCGAGCTCCTCCCATTGTTCATCTATCATGGTTAAAGTTTCTTCATTTTTCCAGCGATAGCCTTGTTTAACCCATTCTGGGTAAGAACTACCATCATCTGGATCTTCCATATGTCGAAACTCATCTTTCCATCGAATTTGCATATATCGAACTTTGTGGCTAATGCCATCCTATAACCAATGCTTTGATACTACTTGTTAGGATCGTGTAGGAATTGGATGGAAATAACAAATAATCACAAAATACGATAAAAAACAAGCACAAATCAGCTCCAAGATTTACGTGGAAAACCCAATATGGAAAAAACCATGGACGATGATGAGCAAAATCCACTTTAGAGATGCGAGAGTAGATAATTGATCTCACAGCAATGTGCTCTAAGGAGAAATCAATTAGTGATTACAATTCACTATAGAACACTCTCTTGTAAGGACAAAATAGTAGAACAAGAAAGCTCCACAATTGTGTCTGTATATTGTTACCTGTTGATGATGATTTGGAGGCTCGAAGGCGTGCCCATTATAAAGGGATCAAGCAGATATTATGAGGAAACCCTAGTCGTCATGATATTTGGCCCATAAAGCCAACAAATGAGGAAACCCTAGCGGTCATAATGTTTGGGCCACAAACCCAACAGAATATACTCTATTCCCAAGTCATCCCATTAGCATCCTTAAATTCAGCAGCTCTTCGTCGATGACATTTGAGGTCCATTCATTGATGACAGGTCTATTCTAAATAACATTCCTATTTGTAAGGATTGGTGACAAGATACAACAAGAACAGGATTTCTGTAAAGTGTATGGTGGAAATGACATAAACTCAGGCTTAAGATACAATTAGATGGGACTTCTATTATGAAGCTTTAATTAGATTAAGCTTTCCTATGCATCTGTTCAGAGATGGATGATTTGTTTCCAGGACCATGTTTTCTATGAAACTTCATGGCCAACTATATGGCTATTTTAAGAGTTGTAGAGGTTGGACTATGGTTGACATCGTCTCCCATCTCATTTTGTGATTGCTATGGATGACATAACTCGGTGTCTTAAATTGGCTAGCTCACAACATACTTTTATGTACCATCCAAGTTGCAATGGTGTTGGTTTGGGTCATTTAAGCTTTGCAAAAGACTTACTTTTGTTTTACAAAGGTCAAGCTAGAAGTGGACAATAATCTTATGGCAACTTTTTTTTTTCATTTTTCTCTGTACTCTTATGTAGAAGCAAATTCGGACAAGTCACAAATCTCAATTACAAGTGCTTTAATTGGAGAATTAAGCTCATGTTTTTCTTGACTTTAATGGTTTCAATAACGATCTTTTCCTTTTAGATACCGTTAAGTCCAAATCAGGCACTGCAATGGCATTAAAGCAAAATGCCAAGTCTTAATTGAAAAGATCACAGCAAAGATAAGAATTTTGTTTAGTCAACAAAGCATCTCCTATTGGCAAAGGTATGACTTGTTAAGTCGATTCTCTTTAGTGTGGTGTCGTACAAGGCACAGATCTTATTCTGCATAAGAATGCAATAAATATTGTCATTCAATCATCCAGAAACTTTTTATGGGGTTCCTTAGATGGCCACAAGAGGTATGCCCCTATCTCTTAAAATATTTTGTGCTTGCCGAAAATTGGAGGTGACATAGGCATCAACAAGTGGAATATTGCAGCACTCGATACAACTCTTTTAACATATAGCTAGAAAGGCATATTGTGTGGATTAGAGGGATAGATCACTATTAACTAAAGGATAGGTATATATGTGTTTTCGAAGAAACTAATTTTTACGATGAGTCGAAAGAGTGGGCTTACACGTGGCAATCTTCGAAGTCGACTCGGCCTACAGCTCCTAACCTGCAAAAAAGGGAGACCTCGCATGTGGACTCGAGGGATGCCCCTCCTACAATCAAGCAACATTTGGTCCCAAGAAATAATAAAGTAGAGAGAAAAGTGATATTTCGTGTATTGGAGAATGTTCCTATTCCCCTTTTTCGAGGTGGGTATTTATATTCCTCTTTGCCAATGGCAAAATAGTAACTTCACATGGGATGCTTCCCTAACAAGCCACCGGACGGTTTCCCAAGCTGGGCCTGGGAATGACATTTAGGATCTAGGAGTGTCCTGAGATGGTCGAGTTAGCCTAGGCCCACAAACATGTTGTTAAGGCCTATCGTGGGTTTAGGTTTTTTCCGGATCATTTAGCCCCTCACATTATACAAGTCCGCATTTTGAAGTGAGTAGGTGGGATGTAAAATTAATATCTTTCCTATGTGTGCCTTGAGGTTCGGCACTTGCTCATCGTTCTTTCTCTTTAGTCAAAGGCATAAAAGAAGTGCTAGGTTAGAGGACACCCTGCTCAAGGATGGCCTAAGCCCCTTGGGGCTAAAGGTGCATAAGGAGAGATGGGCGAGAGGACGTCTAGCTCAAGGCTCGTTGGGCGACAGGACGCCCCGCTCGAAGAACGCTGGGTGGGAGGATGCCCTTAGGGCTAAGAACGCATAAGGAGCGATGGGTGAGAAGATGCCTAACTCAAGGAGCGTTGGGTTACAGGATGCCCTACTTTAAAACAGCCTAAGCCCCTTGGGGCTAAAGGCACATAAAGAGCGATAAGCAAGAGGACGCCGAGCTCAAGGAGTGTTGGGCAACAAGGCACCCTACTCAAAGAGCACTGGGCGGGAGCACGCCCAGCTGAAGTGCGACCTCAGCCCCATGGGGCTAAGAACGCATAAGGAGTGATACGCGAGAGGACGCCCAACTCAAGGAGCGTTAGGCGACAGGATGCCCCCCTTAAGGAGCGCTGGGCAGGAAAATGCACAGCTGAAGGCCAGTTTGCTAAGAACTCGTAAGGAGCGATGGGTGATAGGACACCCAGCTCAAGGAGCATTGGGCGAGAGGATGCCCAGCTCAAGGAGCATTAGACGACAGGACGCCCCGCTCAAAGAGGAAGTTATCCCCTTGGGGCCAAGGCGTAGTGCAACAACCGACCTTGGGTCATGCTTACCAGTAACCGGCCTTGAGCCGTGCTTGGTAGCGACCGGGCATGGGCCATGCTTGGTAGCGACCGACCTTGGGCCGTTCTTAATGATCCTTCGCCCCTTTGGCGAAAGGTGTAGCGATAGTTCAGGGTTGTGCTTCTTGATCTTTAGCCCCTTTGTGCGAGAGGTGTAGCGACCAGCTCGGGGCCGTGCTTCTTGATCCTTTGCCCTTTTAGGCAAGAGATGTACTGACCAGCTCAGGACTGTGCTTAGGAGCAACCGACTTTAGTCTGTGCTTATTAGCGACCGGCCCAGGGCCGTGCTTAGCGATCCTTCGTCCTTTGGGCTAAAGGTGTAGCGACAGGCCTTAGGCTTTGCTTACCACTTTACCAGGGACCAACCTAGGGTCGTGCTTTACCAGTGACCGGTCAGGGGCTATGCTTACGAGCAACTGACCTTGGGTTGTGCTTATTAACGACATGCCCAGGGTCGTGCTTAGAGATCCTTCACCTCTTTGGGCTAAAGGTGTAGCAGTCGGGTTTGGGCCTTGCTTACCACTTTACCAGCGACTGTCCTAGGGTCGTGCTTTGCCATTGACCAGCCTGGGGCTGTGCTTACAAGCGATCGGCCTAGGGCCGTGCTTAGCGATCCTTCGCCCCATTAGGCTCAAGGTGCAACGACCGACCCAGGGACGTTCTTAACGATCCTTCGCCCCATTGGGCTAAAAGTGTAGCGATCGACCCAATGTCATGCTTACTAGCAACCAAACCAGGGTTGTGCTTTATTGATCCTTTGCCCCATTGAGTTAAAGGTGTATCGACCGGCTCGGGGTCGTTCTTAGCGATCATTCGCCCCATTGGGCTAAAAGTGTAGCGACCAGCCCAAGGCCATGCTTAGTAGTGATAAGCCTTGGGCCATGCTTATTAGCGACCGGCCTAGGGCAGTGCTTAGCAATGATCAGTCGTGGGCCGTGCTTAGCGATCCTTTGCCCCATTGGCCTAATGGTGCAGCGACCGACCTAAGGTGTAGCGATCCTTCGCCCCATTAGGCTAAAGGTGTAGCGATCATTCCAGTGCCGTAGTTGACGATCCTTCGCCCCATTTGGCTAAAGGTGTAGCAACCGGCCCAAAGTCGTACTTACCAGTGACCGACCTAGGGTCGTGCTTGGCAATCCTTCGTCCCTTTGGGCCAAAGGTATAACGACTGGCCCAGGGTCGTGCTTAGCAATGCTTCACCCCATTGGGCTAAAGGTGTAGCGAACAGGCCAAGGCCGTGCTTAGTAGTGACTAGCCTTGGGTCGCGCTTATTAGCGACCGGCCTAGGGCAGTGCTCAGCAATGATCGGTCGTGGGTCGTGCTTAGCGGTCCTCTGCCCCATTGAGCTAAGGTGTAGCGACCGGCTCAGGGTCGTGCTTAGTAATCCTCAACCCCTGGGTGCCAAAGGAACAGAAGGAGCGTCAGGCAGAAGGATGCCTCGCTAGAGGAGCCTTGGGTGTGAGGACGGGCGACCTTTGAGGCACAAAGTCCATGCGACGACCAAGTGCTAAATTGGATGAGTGTTGATCGAGTGCTGATGAAGGATGAGTGCATTGTCTTCACAAGTGTGGCCGAGCGTTTCGATATAAGCTGCTATAATGATGGGGACCATCCAAGTCAACCCTCCATGGCACCTACCAACACTCCATCCACTGTTTTGGAGGCCAAGATGGTCAAGGAAGTGCACACTTTGGTCAGGAACCACTTGTGCAAAGAAGAGGAAGAAGTGGCCAGTTCATACCGTTTCTGGCCCAGGTTTGTTTCACTTCTGGAGCAAAATTCTGAAGGCAAAATTTCCTGCACGCTAGACCAAATTAAAGCTTAGGATCTAAGCTTTCCAACAAGTACTTTTGAAGAATTTTTGGAGCCCATTTGGTCGGTCAACTAAGGCAAAACCTGAAGGTGTTACACTGCAGGGCGCAATCCAGCACTGTCCGAATGCAAGGCTTGATTAGTTAACCTATTGAACTCCAAATTTTGTCAAACTTTAGGGAATGAAAATAGATCTAAATATTTATCAAATCATGGCCCTAAAGTTGAGTGGAAGGACTGGCTTGTGCTTCTTTTATCCAGCCAAAGAAGGAAGAAAATCCTTGTGACCGAGTAAAGGCTTGAACCGGCTGCCACATTGATTTTGGTGTGTACTCTTGCATTAATGGATGTTTTAAACCCCCAAGCTGATGTACTATGGTAGCTTAGATGCTTGACACCTCAACCTTGAGATTAATTAAGCTGGTGAGGTGTTAAGGTTAGGCTAGATCACTTGTTTGATCATCTAGTACTTGTAATCTAGTCTATGCTTAGTCTTTTAAGCCTTTAACTTATGCTTTGCTGCTCTTGGCCGAATGGGAGGGTGGTATGGAGCTATAAATACCCCCGCACTTCCTATTGTAAGGGTCTTTTGCTCAATTGAATACAAACCTTAGAGCATTGTCTCTTCCTCTCAAATTCCTAGTTCTGTATCTCAAGTTTGGCAACTTGGGTGCTGTCTAGGTCTCTTTATCTTCATTGGGTGGTGTTTCTGTGTCCCAATTGATCTAAGGAGATTGCCCTAGTATTCTACAACAGTGGCTCCTTGGATTGTCTCTTGCAAGGTACTAGTTTATCCCCTTTGTTTCTGTACTTTCACAGAAACGAGTCCTCCCTTTCCCCCCATCTCTTTTCAAGTGCAAGGTGAGATACATCAAGTGGTATCAGAGCCTTGGCTACCCTCCTCAGCTTGCTTCCATCCACAAACACCCTCCCAAACACTAAGCTACAAACTCCTCTAAACATCTCCCTTTGTTCTCCCTTGCACCACTTTCTGCCGAGCCACGGACAGCAGTTTAGCACGGGCACCCCGTGCCATTGTGCACGACCGTGCCTCCCCTCAGCCAGTGCCATCCCAAATAGCACAGTCGCATGGCCACCTCGTGCCTCATTGCACGACCGTGCCACTGTGCACGACCGTGCCTCCCCTCAGCCAGTGCCATCCCAAACAGCACACTCGCATGGCCACCCCGTGCCTCATTGCACGACCGTGCCACCCACTCCCAACCCGAAACACTCCATTCCCCACTCCCATACAACCATGTCTACTAGCCTCACACCGGAACAAAGTGACAAGGCCGAGCTAGAGGCCAAGGTCAAGTATCTCCAAAACCAACTTGGCCAACTCCTTGAAGAGAAGAAGAGATATATGAGGAACTCAAGAAGCCCCACAACTCAACCCCCTCGGGTTGACCTTGAAGAAGAGGAGAGCTATCCCCGTGATTCCTCTAGTGAAGAAGATGAAGGAAGAAGACCTTTTCGGTCTAGTGGTGGTGGCAACTTGGACTTCAAAGTTGACATCCCCGAGTTTGAAGGCCATTTAGACCCCGACTTATTCCTAGATTGGCTTCGGACGGTTGAAAGAGTCTTTGATTACAAAGACATCCCGGAGGAGAAAAAGGTAAAGCTTGTAGCCCTTAAACTTCGCAAGTATGCTTCTATATGGTGGGCTAATTTGATGACCAAGAGGGCAAGAAAAGGGAAGGGTAAAATCCGTACTTGGACTAAGATAAGGGATAAACTCGAGTCCAAATTCCTACCCACCCATTACCTCCATGATGACTACCTCAAGCTCCACTACCTCAAACAAGGAACCAAAAGTGTGGAAGAGTATACTAGGGAGTTCGAACAACTCCTCTTGAAATGTGACTTGAATGAAGAAGAGAACGAAACCCTTCTGAGATATTTGAGTGGTTTGGACGAGAATATAGCCCATGTCATTGAACTCCATCCCTACTCCTCTCTTGATGAACTTAGTTCCCTTGCTTACAAGGTGGAACAACACCGAAAGGCCAAGGGAAAAGGAATTGTGTCCAAGCCCCCCATTCGGTCCTACCCATTCCAAAGGCCTCCAAACACAAATCCTAGACCCCAAGCCCCACCCCCTCCACGACCAACTCCTCAAGTCACCCAAAACACACCACAAAGAACCCTTCCCAAACCGGAGGATAGAAGAAGGTGTTTTCAGTGTCAAGGTTTAGGACACATTGCATCCGAGTGTCCAAACAAGAGGGTTATCACTTTGGCCGAATTTCAAGCTTCCTTTGAGGGGTTTGAAGGAGGAAACGAAGAAGACCATGAGCAAGAATCAAATGAACCTCTAGAAGAGGTTGAGGAAGGTCCGAATGAAGGCGAGTTGTTGGTGATTCGAAAGGCCTTAAGTGGCCTAGCCTCTCCAGATGATCTTGAACAAAGAGAGGCCATCTTTCATACAAGATACACCGTGGGTGGTAAAATGTGTTCCCTTATCATTGACGGGGGGAGTTGTGCAAATGTGGCATCACAATCCATGGTAAACAAGCTCAAGCTATCGGTGACTCCTCATCCTAAGCCATACACCATTCAATGGCTTAATCAAAGCAAAGGTTTGCAAATTTCTTCTCGGTGCCTCTTATCTTTAAGCATTGGGAAGAACTATAAGGATAAGATTTGGTGTGACATTGTGCCAATGGATGCATGTCATGTCTTGTTGGGGCGCCCTTGGTTATTTGATAGAAGGGTGATGCATGATGGCCGAATGAACACATATACTTTCACCCAACGCCACAAAAAAATCACCCTTACTCCCCTCAAATCAACCACCCCCTCCAAGCCCAAAGAAACACCACAAATGGATGTCTTTCTTACCACTCTCCTCAAGTCTCAAATGCATGAATATGAGCCATACAAAGAATGGCTTTTGCTAGGCCAAGAACCGACCCCATCCACGACCCCCACCTATCCCATGCTCACTCCTCTCCTACAAGCATTTCAACATGTCTTCCCTCAAGAGATACCCTATGGCGTACCCCCAAAAAGAACCATCCAACACAAAATCGACCTTGTGCCCGGTTCTACTCTTCCAAACAAGCCGGCATATAGGATGAACCCCCAAGAAACCCAAGAGGTTCAACGGTAAGTTGATGATCTCCTAGCTAAGGGGCTAATCCATGAAAGCTTGAGCCCGTGTGCCGTCCCGACCCTTCTAGTACCCAAGAAGGATGGGAGTATGAGAATGTGTGTTGATAGTAGAGCTATCAACAAGATCACTATCAAGTACTGGTACCCCATTCCAAGATTGGAAGACTTACTTGATGAGCTTCATGGGGCCACTATTTTCTCCAAAATTGATCTTAGGAGTGGCTATTACCAAATTCGGATCTTTGAAGGGGATGAATGGAAGACGGCTTTCAAAACTAAGGGGGGCCTATATAAATGGTTCGTTTGGGTTGTCCAATGCACCAAGCACCTTCATGAGACTCATGAATGAGGTGCTTAGGCGGGTCATAGGCAAGTTTGTGGTTGTGTATTTTGATGATATTCTTGTGTATAGCTGTGATGAGCAAGAGCATGCAAGTCATCTTCAACAAGTCCTTAGTATCTTGGCAAAGGAAGAGCTCTATGGCAACCTTGAACAATGCCATTTCTTCACATCTCAAGTCATCTTTTTGGGATATGTGGTTTCGGCTCAAGGTATTCATGTGGATGAAAGTAAAGTCAAGGCCATTCGTGAGTGGCCTACTCCCTCCTCCATACAACAAGTTCGAAGCTTCCATGGGTTGGCATCCTTCTATAGGAGATTCGTGAGGGATTTTAGCTCTATTGTCTCACCCATGACCGAGATTATCAAAGGCAAGGCCTTTGAGTGGAATGAGCAAGCTAATCAAGCCTTTGAGGAAATCAAGAGGAGGCTTATTAGTGCTCCTATCTTAGCACTTCCCGACTTCTCCAAGATCTTTGAGGTGGAGTGTGATGCCTCCGGAGTAAGTATAGGGGTTGTGTTGTCCTAAGAGAAAGGCCCCATTGCCTTCTTTAGGGAAAAGTTGAATGACACCAAGAGAAGGTACTCCACCTACGACAAAGAATTTTATGCCATCATCCGAGCCTTGGAGCATTAGAGACACTATCTTGTTGGGGCCGAATTCATCTTTCATTCGGATCATGAGGCCCTAAAATTCATTCAAGGGCAACATAATCTCAATCCCCGCCATGCCAAATGGGTTGAATATCTCCAAGCTTTCAACTTCATGATTCACCACAAGGCCGGCAAGTTGAACAAGGGGGCGGATGCTCTTTCAAGGAGGCACTATCTCCTTTCGGTGCTTGAATCAAAGGTCCTTGGATTTGAGATAATCAAAGGGATGTATGCTAATGATGAGGATTTCAGTGAGATCATGACCAAATGTGCCACCCATCCCCACGGCCTCTTCCACAATCAAGAAGGATTTATCTTCAAGGGCTCACGGCTTTGCATACCCAAGCGTGGGTTTAGGGAGTTGCTCATCAAGGAACTCCATGGAGGAGGTGCTCTATCCGGCCACTTTGGGGTAGAGAAGACTTGCTCAATGCTTAAGAAGCATTACTATTGGTCCAAAATGGCCAACGATGTGGAACACTTCATCAAAAGGTGCTCCATTTGTCAAATGGCTAAGAGCCATGTCCTTCCTCATGGCCTCTACTCCCCCTTGCCCGTGCCTCTAGCCCCATGGGAGGACATTAGCTTGGACTTCATCACCAGCTTGCCCCGTACCCAAAGAAGCAAGGACTCTATTATGGTGGTGGTGGACCGGTTCTCCAAAATGGCCCACTTTGTCCCTTGCCACACCACTCATGATGCCTCTTCCATAGCCAACCTATACTTCAAGGAGATTGTAAGGCTTCATGGCATTCTAAGGAGCATGGTCTCGGATAGGGACACTAAGTTCCTTAGTCACTTTTGGCTCACACTTTGGAGAAAAATGGGGACACATCTCAAGTTTAGTACCACTTGTCATCCGCAAACTAATGGCGAAATCGAGGTGACAAACTGGACTTTGGGAACGTTGCTTAGGGTGCTTGTCAAGAAGAACATCAAGGCATGGGATGAACTCCTACCTCATGCGGAGTTTGCTTTTAACCGGGCGCCAAGCAAAGCCACTCACCTCTCCCCTTTCCAAGTGGTCTATGGGTACAATCCAAAAACTCCTTTGGACCTCACACCCATCCCCACTTCTAGCAAGTTTAGTTGGGAGGCCGAGAAGAGAGCCAAAGAGATCAAGGATCTTCATGCTCAAGTGAGAGAAAGGATTGAGAAATCCAATGCCCAAGCCATGCATCAAGCCAACAAACACAAAAACGAGGCCCATTTTCAGCCCGGGGACTTGGTATGGATTCACATGAGGAAGGAGAGGTTGGCAAGCAAACGTAAGTCCAAGATCATGTCAAGGTCGGATGGCCCCTTCGAGGTATTGGAAAAGATTGGCCCTAATGCATACAAGGTCGATTTGCCCGGTGATTATGGAGTCTCCTCCACCTTCAATGTGGCCAATCTCAGCCCCTACTATGAGGAGAATGAAGAACTCCCTAGTTTGAGGTCAAACTCCAACTCACTAGGGGAGGATGATGGGGACCATCCAAGTCAACCCTCCATGGCACCTACCAACACTCCATCCACTTTTTTGGAGGTCAAGATGGTCAAGGAAGTGCACACTTTGGTCAGGAACCACTTATGCAAAGAAGAGGAAGAAGTGGCCAGTTCATACCGTTTCTGGCCTGGTTTTGTTTCACTTCTGGAGCCAAATTCTGAAGGAAAAATTTCCTGCACGCCATACCACATTAAATCTTAGGATCTAAGCTTTCCAACAAGTACTTGTGTAGAATTTTTGGAGCCCATTTGGTCGGTCAACTAAGGCAAAACCTGAAGGTGTTACACTGCAGGGCGCAATCCAGCAATGTCCGAATGCAAGGCTTGATTGGTTGTCCTATTGAACTCCAACTTTTGAAAAACTTTAGGGTATGAAAATGCATCTGAATATTTATCAAATCATGGCCCTAAAGTTGAGTGGAAGGACCGGCTTGTGCTTCTTTTATCCAGCCAAAGAAGGAAGAAAATCCTTGTGACTGGGTAAAGGCTTGAACCGGCTGCCACATTGATTTTGGTGTGTACTCTTGCATTAATGGATGTTTTAAAGCCCCAAGCTGATGTACTATGGTAGCTTAGATGCTTGACACCTCAACCTTGAGATTAATTAAGCTGGTGAGGTGTTAAGGTTAGGCTAGATCACTTGTTTGATCATCTAGTACTTGTAATCTAGTTTATGCTTAGTCTTTTAAGCCTTTAACTTATGCTTTGCTGCTCTTGGCCGAATGGGAGGGTGGTATGGAGCTATAAATACCCCCTCACTTCCTATTGTAAGGGTCTTTTGCTGAATTGAATACAAACCTTAGAGCGTTGTCTCTTCCTCTCAAATTCCTAATTCTATATCTCAAGTTTGGTGGTGTCTAGGTCTCTTTATCTCAATTGGGTGGTGTTTCTGTGTCCCAATTGATCTAAGGAGATTTCCCTAGTATTCTACAACAGTGGCTCCTTGGATTATCTCTTGCAAGATACTAGTTTATGCCCTTTGTTTCTCTACTTTCACATAACCGAGTCCTCCCTTTCTCCCCATCTCTTTTCAAGTGCAAGGTGAGATACATCATATAACCCCACGAGGAGAGAATTTTCCTTTTTTATAGCTTCCTAAAGTCCCCAGTAGGACTTTATGCAAAGTCTAAGTGAAAACATCAATTTCCATATTCACATGGGCTTGGTAGTGGGCCCCATCTTGACAATTGCCATGTCCTTGCTTTCCCCACTCTTTCTCTCTTTTTTTTTTTTTGGGAAGATTGCTCAGGGCCCACCTCATATGATTGTGGGAGCGTCTGCAAATGTCTAGTTTTCTACTCCAGTGATCAGCATGGGTGGACGTCCAAGTAGTGAGGCAAATGTTTAACATGGGGCCGATTTTTCGTTTCCGGCTAAGGCACGCGGTTCCCCAGTGCTGGGTTTTTGAAGGTCGTGCGGTGGTGCATAGTCCACCATTACAAGCCAGACCGGGGTGGTGGTGATACAGCAGACGATGAGTGATTGGCTGGAGCAGCTAGACTAATGGTCGATACGGTAATGGAAATCAGATTTTAAGGACCAAGGGGTTGATAATTCGCTCGATTGGTGTCACTTGATTTCTCTTTGTACTAGCAGTCGGCTCTTTGTACCAAGCAGCAAACGGTTTAGCATCGGCAATCAGACAGTGTCCTCAACATATATCTCTTCTAGTCAGCTTCCACCAGTCAGCCCTTATTCTCGACTAGACACTACGGTCGGCCGATCATCTCTTGTCGAGCACTTAAAAAGCACCCCTATCATTGCCAAATCACGTTGTACTCCTTCCTTTTCTCTTGTTTTGCGCTACAGGATCCGAGCAGGATCGCATCTTGAGACGGACAGTACCTACTACCGTGTTGTTGGGGTTGCCGAGTGAATTCTTCACTGTTCCTCTTCTGCCATTTCAAGTCGATGATTTTAACTTCTTACTTCTTCATTTCTTCCTTCTATTTTATTTTGTGCGGAGCCCACGCAACTTTGATTGCACTTAAAAGAAAGTAGTATTCCTGGCCATAGATACAATTGCCTTCACGCTTTATTCTCCTTTCTTTTTTTTTGAATTTGGGGTTCCCACCAAATATAATTGGCACATGCTGGAAGCACACTAATGTTCCAGTTGTTGATGCTTGCTTGCCGTGCGACTGTTCCACTCCTTATTTTTGGGTGAGGGTCCCACCAACAAAGCTATATAATTTATTTTCTTAGTAAAATGCCCTATGACAGGCTCTTGATGAATCTTAAGCTTCATAAGGTAGGGCTAGGTGCTAGTATATATGTGATGGTCGAGCGTTTCTTATTATTTGGTGAGCCTTAAGTAAAGGCGCGTTTGGCCTTAAGAGGACTCAAGGCGCGGGAAGGCGCACCCAACTTTAGAGGGTGCAAGGTAGGTGCTCGTAGCAGGTCCACCTAGCTCCTCACTTGGTATGGTTGGACGTCCTGAGGACACTGCATGCACGTTATAGGGCAGCTAAATGCCCTAGGCCGTGCTCTATCATCGATTACCATCTTCTACCACTCATCCCCATAGACGGTGTCAATTTGTTTCCGGAGAAACTAAATTTTATGATGAGTCGGAAGAGTAAGCTTATGTGCGACAATCTTCAAAGCCAACTCGGCCTATAGCTTCTCATTTGCAAAAAAGACAGACCTCGGGTGTGGACCCGAGGGACGTCCCTCCAACAATCAAGTCAGCATCAAGTCCCAAGAAACAATAAAGTAGAGAAAAAAGTACTATTTCGTGTATTGAAGAATGTCCCCCTTCCTCCTTCTCAACGTGGGTATTTATATTCCTCTTTGCCAAGAGCAAAATTGTAAGTTCACATAGGATGCTTCCCTATTGGGCCATCGGATAGTTTCCTGTGCTGGGCCCAGGAATGACATCTTAGGATCTAGGAGTGTCCTGAGATGGTCGGGTTAGCCTAGGCCTACAAGCATGATGGTGGGGCCCATCTTCGGTCTAGGTTTTTTCCGGATCAATTATATAAAGAGATACAATGTAGGACTTTCCAATGAATGATTGCAATATTATTATTACCGAAGCATGCATGTTAAACTAAAAAGGCACGATGCATTAGTATTCTGTATGATCGCTCCAACACAACTTGATGAATTTGTTACAGCCACGTACGTAGCGGGAATCCAATCATTCACGAAAATGAGCCGCGAAGAAGTCAACGTAATGGAACCCATTTTCAGGGCATGGTCTTTTCCCTTGATTAACCTTTGCCCTCTTAGGTCTTAATTGCCCATTTGGATATCTCAAAGACTACTAGAGTCAAATAGTAAATTTTAAAATTGATCCCAACAAAAAAATTACAATGATACATGATGACATGACTATATCGTATAGTAAGCCAATTGAGTATCTGATGACCTACCTGGAAGGCTCCACATAAAGATAAAGTTTGAAACTTGAAAGTATATGATAATAGCCATGCCAAAACCCAATGGACAAGATTTACCAAACTTCTGCCCCCCTTGACATGAAGTGGAAATATCTGCAATATAAGGACAAGAAAAGAAAATCTTAAATTAAACTATTCAAGAAGCTTTTAACTTGATTGCCAACTTTCATTTTTACTTGTGCCCAATCTCAATATATGCATAACCGAAAAAAAAGCAAATATCATAGAAAAGTGTTTATAGTTAATGTGAAAAGTCAAGAGTTTAAATCCCATATTACTTATGATAAGTTTTTGTTCACCACCATTTTCTCATGAACCTTATAAGTAGGCCTCTAAGCATACCTCCTAAATTTTGATAGGGCTAGACCTAGTTTTCAAAAGTGTTATCTTATAGGCCAAATTCAAAACCGAATCTATGCTTAAGTTTTTTACTTAGAACGGTTGTAGGAGTACCAAATGTAGCAATTTTACCCTTAGAAAGACTAATTTCTTGAGGGACTAGATTTGAAAAGCATTAATTGTCTACTATTCTTTTAAAAGAAGCAGTTGACAATTTAGAGAGACATTTTCCTTTAGTAGACTAAAGTATTGATTAGGAAGAACACTTCCAAGTTAAGGGGTTCATCAAGTGATCGTTCCAAATATCACTTTAGATCATTTGCCTATACTACTACAAACTGGGCAAGTCTACATAGGTAGACTGCAACACGAAATTCTTGATCAGGTGGATAATGGCAGGGAAAAGTTTAAAGTCATTCACAACATTAAAGTGGATGGTGAACTGAACGTTAATGCTTTTCAGTTGAAAGGGAAATTGTCCCCTTTTATTAGAGTCTTTATCACGAAGATCATCCGACAATGCCTTTTCTTGGTGGACTTTATTTTGACGCTATTATCTTTCACGATACCATGGATCTCAGAAAGATTTCACGGAGGATGCACTTTGCAATGCAATCAATGACTTAGACAATGAAAAGGCGTCGAGACTTGAAGGCTTCAATATAGCCTTTTTCTCACATTGTTGGAATATTGTTAAGGGGGTGGCTACATAATTTTTTGCTCATATTCATAAGGAAGGAGAATTTGAAAAAAAATTTGTATGCTACTCTCATCACGTTGAATCCCAAGGTGACTCGTTTAGATGATAATAAGAAATTTAGACCCATTAGCTCGGTGGGGAGTGTTTATAAACTCTTACTAAAGTCTTTGCTTCAAGGTTGAGGAAAGTTAGCTCGAACCAAGACACCTTTATTCTTGGGTGTCAAATCTTGAATGCAGCGTTGATTAACTGTTAATGAGTGTATTGATTCCCACATCAAAGTTGGGCAACTAGGTATTCTTTGTAAGCTCAATACTGAGAAGGCCTACGATCATGTCAATTGAGTTTCCTCTTGGCTAATCTTGAAAACATGGGTTTTCCTAGTAGTAGAGGAAGTGGGTGTCATTTTGTATTTCTACTGAACGCTCCTCTACCTTGATTAGTGGTAAAGTTCCAAATTATTTCTCAAGTTTGAGAGGTTTAAGGCAAGGTAACCCTTCATCATAGTTGTTGTTCATTTTGGTCAAATAAACTTTCAGCAAATTGGCAAATAAAGCAGTCCAGCTGGGTTTCTTGGATGGTTTTATTATTAGTAACTTCAGTTATGAGGGATTATTAATTTCCATTTGCTTTTTGCCACTGATGCATTCCTTTTTGGCAGGCTTGATGAGAGCAACTGGGTTATTTGACATGCATCCTTCTGGTTTTTGATGTTATATCTAGATTTATGATTAGTTTATCTAAGAGTCTAGAGTGCTCTTATCCCATTGGCAGGGTTCCACATATTCATCTCTTAGCCCATTTCATTGGTTGTGGAGTTGATCATCTCCATTCCTTTTGGGATGGCCTTCCTCTAGGTGCTTCTTATAAGAGTTGGGACCCTGTTGTGGAGAGGTTCCATAATAAACTTGTTGGGTGGAATTCAAAGCTTTTGTCTATACGGGTAGAGTAACCTTATTGAAAAGCATGTTATAGAGCCCCCCTATCTAGTTTGTGTCTTTATTCACCATTCTCGCTAGCTTAACCAGTCACTGAGAGAAAGATCATCAAAGACTTTCTTTAGAATAGTAACAATACATGCAATGGTCTCAATTGGATCAAATGGAAAGAAGTTTCTCATCCAAAGCAAGAGGGAGGGTTTGGCATAAGTCCTCTTCGTGAGATGAATGATACTTTGAAGACCATGTGACTTTGAAGATGTGCAAAGGAGAATCATGCCTTGCGAAAACAATGTGATCAAGGCAAAGTTTGGGTATGATAATTTGGAAAGGTGGAGCGACAAGAACTCTTGTTCCCATGAGGTTGATTGTTGGAAATCTATCGTAGCAGGTTTGGAGTGCATCAAATTCCTGGTACATCGTGAGGTAGCTAATGACTTAAGGGTGTTATCTTGACATGACGTTTGGTGTAGGGATTAACCTCTTAAGGATCAATTCCCAAGTATTTTTAAGTTGGCTCATTTAAAGGAAGCAACGATACAAGAGAATGTTTCATGGGTTGGGGACAATAGCCATTGGAATTTGATTTTTGTGAGAAGCCTTAACGGTTAAGAAGTTAGCATTTATAGTTTATTGGCTTCACTTGCTAACAAGGAGATCTTGCATCACGACAATGATGAGATTCTTCGGTTGCATGACTATAAGGGATCTTTTACTATCAAGATTTTTGTGCCATGCAACTTGGAGCTTTGAATGGCCTAGATTTTCCAACCAAGCCCATTTCAAAATCTAAAGCTCCCATAAAAGCTTGTTTCTTTGCTTATGTAGTCACGAAAGGTAAGATTCCTATGGAGAACATGCTTAAAAGAATAAATTTTAGCACTCCAAGTTCATGCTCTATTTGTTTGGAGGAGGAAAATATGTGGATCATCTTTGTGTGCATTGCAGGTGTGTTTCTTTATTATGGAATTTGTCTCTATCTTTAATGGGGTCAATTGGATGTTAACATCTAATGTGACAGATGTATTGGCATCTATGGCAGCGAACAATGAAGAAGGGTTGGGTTCATGTGGTCGAAAAAATGATTTATTTGCCTATTTGGTGGGCTACTTGGAATGAGAGAAATCGTTCGTTTTTTAGGACAGAGCTATGTCTTTCGAAGGCTTCAAGCTATATTTTTTGAGGTTGTATAGTTGGAGTGTGGTGCTTAATGGTCATAGAAGTGAAGTTTTTGGATTTTCTAAATTCTATTATAGATGAGAGCTTAAGGGGATAATGTTTTTGTACTTACCCCTTTTTTATACGGGTGACATTCTCTTGGTATCCTATCAATACATCTCTTGATTACTTATAGGGAAAAAATCAAGGTTAAAAATTATGAAAAATTAAATTTTCCATCTAAATAAAAGTAGAAGTGATATTTTATAAAAATTTCAAATATCAAATCAACATTTCATGGTCCCCGATCCCCTAAATAATTCTAGAGGCAAAATGTAGAAGTCTCATCCGTGATTCATACAGACATTTCTTTCATTGAAACTACATTTAGTAATATTTTGATCACCTAGTACTCCATAAGAAGGTATAAACAAATCCTCTTGAAGCATTTTGTTATGATTCTACACAAGCTAAGAAGAAAACCTATCACTAAGTGACTTTTCTGACAGTGTTAGAATGAACACATGCTATACATGCAGGCATATATGTTACTTAACCTTTAAAGTTTTCGAATTTGAAATTAGGCCACTCTCAGGCTTAGTACTAGACCATATAAAGATAGGGATTGTTGTGAGTGAAAAAAAGCATGAATAGAATATCAAATGGAATGTCTAGCATTTTCTTTCGTTCTTTTTTTCTTATAAATGGAGGGAATGCCTAGAGTTGAGGCTGGTTAAAAAACAATTGTTTTTTTAAATCATTCATAAGCCTCATAGAAGCGAAAATAAATGAAACAACAATAAGGCTGACATATGACTACAATTAGATAATCTAATTACTTTTTATGGGCTAAAAGAAAAACAAAGGATATTCCATTGGATACCCCAACACTTCTGAGAAATTCATTGATACTGTAAGATAGAAACAAAGATTTGTTCTATAAATCTAAATTGATGAATATAATTACTATACGTCAAATTGATTGTTAACTCTATTTATCAAACAAATTTCTCAAAGATGCAGTAATCCCAAATGGAATATTGCTAAAAAAACTGCTAAATATAAACAATATCAATGAAAACCACTCAAGATATGACTTAGACATTCTTAAATTGGACAATGACTAAAAGTAATCCACTCTAAAGTCCTGAAACCACCAAAGTCTATATCATACTCCTAAGAGCACATACTCCTATAAGCCTCATAAGCGCCACATATTAAAAATTGTCCATATGACAAATAACACACCGGAAAAATATATATACGCGGCAAGTGGGATTACACTACAAGTTATAATGTACTGCGAGGAGCATGTACTCTCATTGCAACATATATGTGTATTTTCATGTATTTATCATATGAGTGGTTATTAGTAGTTATTTCTTTTATGTGGCTTCCGATAGTGTATACTCCTAGATGTAGTGTATACCCCTTAAGGAATACACACTCCTAGGTGTATGATATACATTGCTTGAAATCACCCAATAAGAAAGAAGCTCAAAGAGCAGCAAGAGTTTGCCACATCTTCAAAATAGAGAACTATATCCACCCTACGACATTAACAACCAGCAACACTTTCTATTTAAAGCGAACTTTCAAGTGTACTATCTATATTGAAGGTCACGTTATCATTAATATTAAAAGTCTTTCCAATACAAGATGACTGTCGTGGAAATGACAAGAACACCAATATAAGTGGTTGCATCCTTTTTAATATAGAAGCAATGTGCAAGTCTTCATTTTGTAACTTACCTCTGACATAGTGACCCAGGGAACTACCCTAAATCCAGATGAAAACGTAGCTATATAGAGTTGATAAAGTAAGAAGCCTAATAGAGGATAAGGACGTTAATGTAAATTGACTGTAATTTTACTCCGATATAATACAGCACCAGGCTCCCATATTCGATGAGCCAAGAACTTCCAAAATCTTTCACATTGGTATCAGAGCATCTCTAATCCTCTTTAAAAAAAATCCCCAAACCCTATTTTTTTCCCCTCTCTCTCGTGAAACCCTTGGCTAATGGACCCTTACTGCCACTTTTCCTCCTTCACCAACTGGATCAGCCACCACTGCCAGCGGTCCTCGTACCCTAGAGCGCACCACAGTCGTCACCTCCTCTCCCACTACCGTAACTGGTTCTTCTGGGTTATATCCACCACCGAGTTTCACCACGTCGCCCTTCTCGCTTCTGCCTCTCTCCTCCTTTACGAAGAACGGTCTTCATGGCCCTCATCTGGTGCCCAAATCGTCATTCTGCCCCCTGCCCACTCTCTCGTTGGGCCTTTATGGCCAACCCATGACTAGTTGGGTGCCGCCATTGGTCGGGTCTTTCGACCATGGCATTCACTTGGTTGGGCTTTCCACTAACTTTGGGAGTGACCCGATGTGAGGGGTTGCTCCTTCTCTCCTACTCGGGTTACGTATCATTAACCCGAACCTCTGGATGACAAATATCAAAAATTTTGTTACTAATACCCTCGAAAAGGTTGATGATTTCTTGTCCTGGAAGACTCAATTTTCTTCCTTTCCTTTTATGCATCAGTTTTGTGGTATTGTTGATGGGACGATTCTACGACCGCCTTCGTATGTTTATGTCTCCTTTGAAATGCCTCAATCCAATCATGCTTACACTCTTTGGGTTTGCCTCAATCAGTTGATTAGGGCTTGGTTGTTTATTACTATCTCCAAATATCATCTCACTAAAGTGCACTATCTGCTGCATTCCTGCACTATTTGGACTTGTCTTGAATCACGGTTCAATACTGCACGTCTAGCCCGCGCTATGGATTTGAAGCGTCTGCTCATGCATCTTGACAAACCTAAAACTCAGCCGATGGATGATTTCCTTCGTGGTGTCAAAAACATTGCAAACCCCTAGCTTCTATTTAGTTTACAGTTTCTGACACCGATTTAATTCAATATACCTTGAATGTATTAGATTTTGACTATGATGGTTTTATAGATGCCCTTACTCATATGCCTAGTGTGCTTACTCTTGATGATGTTCGTAAGAAGTTACTTGTTCATGAACATCGTGTTTGTCTCTACTATTATTTCGTCTCATGATGCCGACATTAATTCCCCATCCTCACCCACTAACTCGGGATGTGGGAAGAACAATCAGAATAATCATGGCAGGAATAATAAGAACAATCATGGGAAGAACAACAATGCCAAAACCACTTCTTAGACCAGCTCCACTATTAGGGGTACATCTGCAGGTTCTATATTATGTAATGCACTGTGTCATCGTCCACCATTCAGTGTGCTTCTGTTTTTGTTACTAATTCTTTATCTGCAGCTAATGAAACGTTTGAGGGGGTGTTGAGTTCAGGTTCATCAGATCTATCACCCTATTGGTCATATGTTGTTGTCTATTCCATTTGATATCAGCCTCGTCAGTCTTCTTCCCTTTCTACCATGGCCAGTTTTACACCTGCTGAGGCTAGTGAGATCCTGGGTTATCCAGACTCTACCATCGCATCTCATATGACTCCTTACAATGGTTATCTATCCGGTAAAACTCCTTATTCTAGTTCAGTTCAGATTGAAGTTGGCAATGGTAGTCTTTTACCTATTACTAATGTTGGAAATGTGAACATTAAAACTCACAATCAGCCGCTTAAACTAAATTTTGTTTTGTATGTTCCTCAACTAAAACACAATTTGCTTTCTATGCGTTCTTTGTGTCGAGACAATAATTGTCATGTTCAGTTTTCTGATCCTGTTTTTTGTGTCAAGGACAACACCACCAGTGAAGTCTTTTACAGGGGCCTAACACCGTCAAAGAAAATGTTTACCCTGTTCATCTTACACATCTACGTGCTCATGTTCCTGCTTTGGCTTTCTTGCATGAGTCTGGTGACGTCTGGCATTGCAGATTGGGTCATTATGGCATACGAGTTTTAGATAGTCTTAGGAAAGAACATATTATTCATTCTACAATTTTTAAAGACAATTGTGTTCCTTATTGCCTTGCTAAATTGCAAAGGTTGCCTTTGAATTTGGTATATCATTATTCTACAACTCCATTACATATTATTCATTATGATGTTTGGGAAGCTCCACTAGATTCTATAGCTTCTTTCGTTATTATGTTATCTTTGTGGATGATTTTTCTCGTTTCACTTGGTTGTGCCCCTTCAAACGCAAATCAGAAGTCCCTATAACTTTTGTTCAATTTTAGAAAATGGTTGAAACTCAATTTGATAGGAAGATCAATTTTTTTTTTATGTGATAGTGGTTTAGAATTTCATAATTCCTCTCTGAAGGATAAATGCTTAGCCTCACACATTATTTTTTATAAACCTTGTCCTCATACTCTAACACCCCCAGCCCCTAGGGCCGAAAGCGTTACGTTTTCCTAACTTCTTACTTAAATTTTGGGACGAAACGGATAGAATTTCCCCTGAAAACTGAACGTTCCTGGGCTAAACGCCTTACAATATGTCCCTGTAAATCAGCGGAAGCGTAAACATTTAAAACATAACTCAACGGCCACACGCCTGAGTTCATAACTCGACGAGCCACCTGCTCGGAGTACACCAAACAGAATAGTTCACTAATACAGAAACAGTAAGAGATACAACTCAACGGTTCACACAACCGGAGTACGGGGTTTACATCCCAAAACATAACCAACTTCAACCAAAAGACATCTAATTGATTGGATGGTTGGCTCATATGGCCATACAGAGCGACTCATACCCAGTATGCATTACATGAACTTAGAATACTGTTTACAAACGATTACAAACTAAAAAGGGCTTTACATGACTCCTTAAAGACATAAATAGGCACAAATGACACCTTGCAAGCAATAATCAATTCCAGCTGATTCAACTTCTTCCTGTGATAAAGAAAACCTGGGAAAAGGGGAAATAGTAGTGGGATGAGCAACCACACGCTCAGTGAGTGTCCCCCAACACCCTTAAAACCAAAACCGTTGCAGGCAAATAATATCTTTACTAGTCACATATCACGTATTCATACTTTAATATCATATTAGGCATTCATAGAATTCCTATGAAGACATTACTAAACATAACTTCATTTTAACCCTTCGAACACATCTCTAGACTCCTGAATGATTAAGTTCTTTGACTAACAAGCAGTTAAGTAATACTAACATGATATTAGACGACATATCCCAGCTCGTAGGCTCTTGGCTACACATTTAAGCATGATAGATTCCAAGCTTTGATTAAGGTTGGCATGCTAGGAACTTGCTTACTCATCATGTGTTTCTAAAACATAAACATTGAATACAGTATCACTTATATACTTAATATGCACTTTTAATCAGACAGGTTTGATACGGAAAGAGATGAGGCCACATGATATTGGAATCCGCTTTCAACATGCTTAAGAATCACTCCATAAAGCATTCATTCAGTACTTTCTTTCTTTCATTGAAAACATTTTCTTAACCTCTTGAGGCTCTTGCCCTTTTTAAAAGAGACTTCATTTTGTATTCGTATGATATGCATAAGGCACACACAGATTCCAAGTCTCATTTATAGGTTATGCATAAAACATGCTCATAAGGCCTTCTTTTTCGTAATCGTATCTTACTTAGCATTTCATTCATATATCATTCATAAGAAAAGCATAGAACATACAAAGAAAACTCTCTTTCCTTTCTTTGAAAACGTTTCATTTAGCCTCTTAAGGCTCATAAAAATTCTTCTCTTAGCCTCTTGAGGCTCATATTCTTTCATATCGGTCGCATACTGACCCTTATAACTTTTCTCATTTCATTCAACTGGCCTTTTTGGGTCCGTAAAGCATTCTTTTTCCTTAAAACCTTAAAACATATAAAATGGCATAGGCCAATTGCTTTTCTTATCTTGGTAGGAAAATACTTTTGGCATAAGATCATTACAGGGTGCTGATCGGGTGAGAACTATTCTCGACCCCATAGTGAGACCTAACGCTCACGCTTAAGCTCTTACTCCCGGGATGGCTACATATAACATATCGGACCATTACATCAGCCCTCGTCAGGGCCTCTAGGGTTTATCCGGACTTATCCCCTAGGATAACATCGTTCATATCATATCATATTGTCCGCAGCACATTATCTTAGCCACTTAAAGCGTATCGGCCATAACGACTAATAACTTTGCATTTCAAACAGTAAAATCATTCAACGTATAACTCACACCTTTTTAAAACTCTTTAGGGATTCCCCCGTTCAAGCGAGTTCACTCCCAAAACTGTTTTCATTTAATTAAGATAGGCCATCATGCAGTAATAGTTATGGCTACTATCATTTCAAAACATGAAATCTTTCTTTGAAAACTCACCCTTATGCACATAATGCCATTTGAGCACTTAAGCACATATATTACATTTAAGCACTTCATAATCAATTCAACACAATGAGCCAGGCATGGCCTCGTAATCCACACGATTGCGGTCAATTCACAACCCAGTCTCCCTCCTCACTTTCACCATACCACAAGACCTCAAACGCTCATAATGTTGTCCTCAAACCGTCCAACTACTAGCTCGTTTCATCAATTTATTAATCACAATATGTTATCATATAGACTTATTTAAAAGAGGGTGAGGTTTAAGCTCTAACCTGAGCAAACAGCACCTTTCAGCCACATATAACCATATTTAATCGTCAATTGACAACACTTTACTAAGTAAACCAAACATGATTCAAATCTGACATATACGATGCATTTTAGAGGAAACTTTCCTAAGCATGAACGTACTTTGAATGAAACTAAACGTATCTCAATAACTTCAAGTTTAATTCGATTACAAGCATTAGTTAGTTTAACTCGAATCGAAGCTAAACATATTAAACCAACTTCGTTTTTAGTTCTTTTTATACCTTAGCTTACTTTAGTCGTATCCAAGCTAACCACGTTCTTATAACTTCAAAATTAACCCCTTTTCATGCATCGCTAATTATTTGAATTGGAGCTAAACATATTAAACCAACATCGCTTTTAATTCTTTTTCATGCATCAACTAATTAACTTGAATCGATGCTAAACACGTTAAATTAACTTCGAAACAACATCTCAGGCATCGACTAACTAAATTAACATGTATCGATTCAAGTTATTTTCGGGTTTTAATCAACTAAACTAACATTTAACGATTCGAAGTCGTTTTCAGGCATAACTAACTAAACTTAGCATGCATCGCAACTTAAAGCTTAAAACGATTTCGAAATTAATACTAATTTAGGAGGCGAGGAACACCCACCTCGATTCCATGCTAGAGACACGCAATTAGCTTGAACTGAGGCCAAAATCGAACATCAATTGCTCAGAGTCTCCTCTGTCCTTCGCGCAATTCACGACCTGGCCCAAATCCAAAACCCTAGCTCGCAATTTTTGTCCAATTTTCACACGATTAGTGACGGTTTGAGATAGAGATTCAATTTAAAGAAGGCTAAAGGCTTCAAACTCACCATGCAAGTGAATTTTATTCGAGCATCGGTTCTACCCGCGCTGAATTCAGCCAAACCGTGGCTGATTTGGGTTGAATTCGACCACTCGAATGATGGGGGAGGTTGATTCTGGGTGTTTGGCCGGATTCCGGCATGTGGGTGGTGCTTCGAGGCCACCCGAGGTGCCGCTGACTGGCTGTGTTCGCGACGAGGAGAGGGGAGGAGAGGGGGTGGTGGTCGCGAGCAGGGGACCGCCGTAGTCCCTTCCTGGCTCGCCGGCAAAGCTCGTGGCAGCGGTGGCCGGCGACTCTGCGTGTGGAGGAGGGAGAAGTGGGGAAGCAGAGGGGAGAGAGATAGCAGCGTGAGTTAGAGAGAGAGTGAGGGGATGTCGTGGGAGGGGGTCTCACGGGCATGAAGGAAGAAGAAGAGGGGTAGGGCGACTTTACCAAAATGCCCTTCCTTTCTATCTTTCTTTTATTTTGTTCCAGGCTACTTAGGAATCGGTAATGCTAGCTTAGTTCGTACCTCGAACTGTAACCCTTCTAATGTTGACAACCTAATCGTATTCAGGAAACGACTAAATAAATCGAATAACGACTAAATTAACCTATCGATATAATTCAAAGGCATAAATGACACGAATTAACTCTGAAATCAATAATAGCGATAAAAATCCCCTTTTATAAAATTATAGTTTTCAAAAGCACATCGATAATCATTTAACTCATATAGTTACTAAAAATACGATTTTATAACATGAAAAGGTAATACAGGCAACCTAACATAAAAATAACGAAGGCAGGTCTTACACATACTCAAGCATTATTTTTCGTAAACCTTGTCCTCATACTCAAGCACAGAACGGTGTAGCTGAATGTAAACATAAGCACCTTCTAAAAATGGTTCGTACCTTTCTTGTTCAATCTTTGTTTCCTTTCCATTATTGGGTTGAAGCTACTTATGCTGCGATTTTCACCATAAATCGTTTACCTATGCCAACTTTAAACAACAAAACTCCCTTTGAAAAATTGCTTCAGCATCTTCTTGATTACACATTTCTACGTACTTTTGGTTGTGAGTGTTTTCCTAATATTCATGTATCTTCTTCAAATAAACTACAACCAAGGTCTGTTCAATATGTTTTTCCTGGGATATGCTAATCAATACAAAGGTTGTTGTTGTTGTGATCCCAAAACTGGTAACCTTTACATCAGTCGACATGTACGCTTTCATGAAAATGCTTTCCCTATTCAGAGACTATCATCTTCTCATATGTCTATGCCCTCAAGTTTTGAGATGCTTCTTCATGACATTCTCACTTTTACCCCTATTACTGCATCTATGGTGCCTCCCTTGTCTTCTATTTCAGCGATATTTGCCACACCGTCAAAGTCCCTCCCTGCGTCGTCTCCCCTCCCTGCGTTGCCCCTTCCTGCCTTAACCAGCTCGGCCATCTTGGCCCATCCTTCACCAGTTCCCCCTATGTTGCCTCTCCCTGCATCGTCCCTTCCCCAGTTGCCTGCTCCCTCTCCTCCTCCTATTGTGGATCGGTGGTCCTCCCCGGCACCTCCCCTTGTTGTGGCGTCCTCTCCTTCCCTGCCATCCCCTCAGTGTTTGCAGTTGTCGTTACCCGTTACCTGTTTCCCGTGTGTCTAGCTCCAATGTTCATCCTATATAAACTAGGTCCAAATCTAGTATTGTTAAACCCAAATAGATTCTGTCCCTTATCAATTCCATGTCTGAGTCTAAACCCTATTCTTTTAAAGACGTTATTTCTAGACCTCAGTGGAAAGCGGCTATGACTGATGAATTTAATGCTTTACTTTCTAATGACACCTGGGAACTTGTTCTGCCAACTAATGCTCACAATTTGGTGGCGAGTAAGTGGATCTTTCAGATAAAATACAAGTCTGATGGGTCGCTAGAACACTAAAAGGCAAGACTTGTCGCTATAAGTAATCATCAGCAAGCATGTATTGATTTCCACGTCACTTTTGCTCCTTTTGTTCGCCATGCCACCATTAGTCTTGTCCTTTCCATTGCTATCACTAAACACTAGCTTATTCGTCATCTTGATGTTGACCATGCTTTTTTTTATGGTCTTCTTACTGAAAAAAGTCTCTCCTGTCTTTGTTGATCTTAAGTTTCCTACTCATGTGAGCCATCTTAAGAAGGTTATCTATGGCTTGAAACAAGACCCTTGTGTGTGGTTTCATCGCTTCAGTAGTTTTCTACTTACACATGGTTTCTCTTACAGTCAGTCTGACCCCTCCATGTTTACTTTTCGTAATGATTCTCGCATTCTCATTCTTCTTCACTTTGTTGATGATATTATCCTAACTGGTAGCTCCCTGTCCCTTCTTTCCTCCTTTATATCTGCTCTTTCTCAGCAGTTTGCTATGAAAGACTTTGGTGATCTATACTTTTTCTTGGGTGTTCAAGTCGTTTGTTCCCCAACAAGGTTGTTTTTTTCTCAAAGCAAATACATTTCTGATCTTCTTCTCAAATTTCACCTGTATACTTGTAAACCTGTTCAGACCCCCATGGTTGCCCAGAACACCCTCTTGCTCTTGCAGATCCCACAGAGTACAGAAGAAAGGTAGGTGTGTTGCAATATTTGGCTATGACACGACCTGACATTGCATTTGCAGTTTATGTTGTTTCCCAGTATATACATGCTCCCTGTACTTCTTATCTTTCTGCTGTGAAGTGCATTTTTAGTTATGTTCAGGGCACCTTATCTAACGGTCTTCACATTCGGCCTCTAACTTCTCTATCTTTGATTATTGCCTATTCTGATGTTGATTGGGCTGGCTACAACAACTCTTGTCGATTTACTACTGGTTACGTGGTGTTCTTTATACCCAACCTTATAGCTTGGCACTCTAATATGCAACATGCAGTTTCTAAGTCTTCTACCAAAGCTAAATATTGGGTTGTGGCTTACACTTTTGCTGAAACTATCTTGATTCGCAAACTTCTTGCTAATCTTGGGATTGTTCTCTCTACTCCATCTCGTGTGATATGTGACAGCATCAGTGCCACATACGTCACTGCCAATCCCAGTCATCATGATTGCTAGACCTGACAAAATCGATATGAGATCCAAAACCCGAATCGAATGACCCGAATCCATACCCGAACCGACACCCGAAATGGGATCAACCGCGATTTGGAATGGAATACCCGAAGTAAACTGATCTAGAACCGAATGAAATGCAAATTGTGGCATGACCTGAAATGACCAACACCCGAAATGACCCGACCCAATTCAAACCCGATCTGTAGTGATCCGACCCGAAGTGAACTGAAAATGGACAACCCAAACTCGAACTGAACCATACCCAATTTAAAATTGATCCGATTCTTACCCGACTCAATTTTACCCGAATAAGTAGCAACTTTTTTTTTGGGTTTTAGTTTTTTCCCTTTTGGGGGGAATTTTGAATTTTTCAAACTTAATTAGCTAAGTTTAGGTGGAAAAACAAAAACAACTGAAGAGGAAATTTTTACAAATGAAATCGATTAAAAACTTAAGAGGAAAAAATAAAATAGTTGATAAAGTTTTTAATTCGATAGATATGTAGTAAAAATATAAGAGAAACATATTTTGCCACAGTAAGAATTAAGAAAAGATAAGTATAATCAACAATTTATTAAACTTATTAGGATCTAGCAATTATATTTTACTATTTGATTCGCTTCATGACTTAATGCAATGCATGCTATGATTATAAATTTATAATATAATTTAGTGACTCCTGTCAGAAATTCCGCACTACTGATCTACGATTCTAAATCATCTTCATAACATGTTTAATTCTACAAAATCATATTCAAGAATGTATCGTTACGTATGATCTCATAATAATGTGACTCACTTGAATTTTGGACAATTAAATTCCAAGCCTTGAGTTTCAATAACGAGCATTCACAATAACAAAAATGTAATCCTAATTAACACATACTGATGTATTGTTGTTGCTTTTTAGTTTTGACTCATTGAGCAAATGTAGATCAAGTTATTAATTTCACAAAGACAAATCTTTGAATGTTGATGCATGATCACTTAACGAGCTATCAAAGAACATTGATTCGATTATTAAAAATGTAGGCTTGAGCAAACCTGTTTCTATTTACCAACTCCAAATATCACAAACGTCAAGTTATAAACCAACACCAAGATGTAAATAAAAATTTTGTTACTTTCTTTCCTTTCTTTTCATTTTTCAAGGTATATTTTGGTATTGGGCCTCACAACTGAGACCATTGACAAATGATCTGCGTTAGGTTGGTCCACTTATTTTGTCATCGCATGAACTCAATTGAGATTATTAAAAGTTGACTTAACAACACATAATCCTTTGGATAATTGCACGGCGCATTTGATATAGGGTTAGGGATGAGTTGTATACTTGTATTTGTAATTTACTAACTTTCTTAATAAGTTTACAACTA
>JACYFF010031954.1:51283783-51336530 GCA_017589665.1 Selenicereus undatus
TCTCTCTCTCTCTCTCTCTCTCTCTCTCTCTCTCTCTCTCTCTCTCTCTCACCGGAATCCTCCCCCTCTCACTACCTCTTAGTGCGCCAACCCACTGTTTCCAGCGCCGCCAACCCCCACCGTCACCGACCGCCTTCTTGTTGTGGTTGGTGGGTGAAGATACATGGGTGATACACCCATCCATCCCATGTTTCAAGACTTGAGGTTTTTTTAATTTTATTTTACCTTGTGTTATTTTACACTTGCAAAACAATTACGAATTTCTAACATAAAGTTTTAAGAATTTCAGCTTTAGAATCGAGAGTAGGAAGGGAATCATCTTCCATTCAAAAACCGACTCAAGGTAAACTTTAATGGCATTTTTTTTCGTTTTTCATTGGTTAAAGTTCGTAGCTTTAGCTTGATTTGGGTAGGTTAGGGGACTTAAAAATCTATAGAATGGGAGTAGGTAGATGAGTGACCCGTCATGGTGGAAAAACCGTGCCAAGAGGACTCGTTGGAAACGAAAAGATGTGGACAGAACCTTTTGGGTTAAAGACCGCACCTACCCCACTTTTAGAAATTCGGCCAAGACAGCAAAGTAGCCCCAAAATGATGACACTTTTAGGGTAGATGGGTCGGGATGTTGTGGGTAATCCAGTTTTTGAATCAAGAGAATTGGAGCAGTATAGCACGAGCTATGGTCGAATTACCGAGGGCTGCCAGAGCAGCATAGCCAGGGATATCGTAGAAATATTAAGAAAAACAACCTAGTTCAGGTCAGAGTCTAGAAAAACCCCAAACATAAGAAGTGTAGAAGATATGCTAAAATCTCCATAATAGGCAAGAAATTGAAATTCCAACATCGGGAACAAAAGTTGTTGGCTCTGGAAGTTGAGCTCATATTCTGGTTGAATCTGGACCTAGAGTTGGGCTACGGTTGGTAGCCTTAGGCATGGCTAAAAAATTTTGAATTTTTTTTATAAGTGGGGCAAGGGCTAGAGTCATGGTCCATTAGGATTTGAACTAAGTGTGAGCAATGTTTTGGCCCTGGTGCTGAGCAGTAGGCCCAAGTTAGTAACTGAGCCCGTAATTTGTACAGATTCAAGGTAACATCATGCCCTAGCCCTCGCCCGAAGTTGTTTGGAAAATATATGTGATGAACATGGTAATAGCTGCCTTGAATGTTGATTTTATGAATTCATGGGATGTACTAATTGAACATAATGCATGGTTGAACTATTTTGCTATGTCGACGAACTTGAATGTTGTAGCAATGATGATGGAAATGAAAGTATGTGGGTTGTGGAAATGCTTTAGGGGTTGGGTTGAATATGAATGAACTGTTCATGTTGACCTTACATTTAAAGTGGGCAAGCTGGGTTGTATAAGTAAATGTTGTCAGGGGTGAGATCGCGAATTCTATTATGTTGTTGAAGGCCATTAGCCTTCCCTGGGTAAAAGTGCATGCATGTGAGCAGCCACGTGCCCTGTTGGGACGTGGGCAGACTAGCAGTAACCATCCATGTTATTGTTAGGTAGGAAATGGTTAAGTGGTAACCGTCCAAGTCGACGGTAGGCCATGATTAAGTTAACCGGTTGCGTTAAACCCAAGTGCAGGCCATGAGACCCAGTGGGGTCGCTCACCCTTAAAACCTGAATGTTATAATTGGAACTCGGAATATATGTGTGCATCACTAAGAAAATGTAAGTGTGGTCTTGTTGTCTCCCTTACCCCTAATTGTTTTAAAAATAAATTTGTGTGCGTAGTTTGACTGTTAGGGGTCATTGTTATTAAGTTTATCTCATTTTTTTTTAAAATGATTTGTTTTCAGGTGAACTAATTGTGTATGGTGTTGGGGAACCAAAGTTAGAGTGAGGCCACGATGCTTAAACTAAGAGACGCACTAAGTAGTTGTTTTAGAGAAGAGTTTTCTATTGAACATTGTTCTAGTTTAGTAGTTGCTTAACAATAGAAGTAACCCTTTAAGCTGAAGTCTTATTGAAAAACTTTTGCATTAAAATTATTTGGTACACAGCTTGGTATTTCCAAGAAGGAAATACGGTGGTAACACCCCAGTTAAGTTCCGTTGCCACCTAGGTTGCTAATTAGTAATAAAGAAAGGAATTAGAAATTCGACGTGCTACAATATATATATATATATATATATATATATATATATATATATATACAGATATACATATGTACATATATATATATATATATGTATGTATATATATATATGTATATATAATCGATTAATCATTAATGTATGAATTAAAATAGAAATCTAGAATAAATGAGTTTGTCTAGTTAAGTGGCTTTTATATTTTAAGTACAAGTTAAGAGTAAAGAACTAAAGATTGCTATATTGAAAACATACAATGATTCGAAATTGACCCAACTTGATTTATACCTCATTCGATTTACACCTAGCCCAATATTGACCTAAACATTGAACTGAATCCCACCGAACCCTAATTACACTTGATGCATATCTAATTCGAACAGGGCTACTGTAGATATCCCGAAATAGATCGAAGTCGAACTCCACCCAAACCAAACCCATACTGACCCGAACATCGTACCCGTAAGTGCCCCAAACCCGAACTTCACCCAAACCAAACAAAACCCAACTCGAACATGGTTGACTTGAAAGTGACCTAAAACCCGAACTTCACCCGAACTCGAACCCAATCCGAACATAGATGACCTAAAAGTGACCCGAACCAAACTAAGAGCCAACCCATACCCAATGCAAATGACTCATTTGCCAGGTCTAATGATCACTCCAAACATATTGTGGTTGATTATCATTTTGTTCGTGAGTGAGTTGGAGATGGCGATGTCATAGTTTGATATGTGCCTACTAAGTTTCAGTTAGTAGATATTTTTACTAAAGGGTTGTCTTCTAATCAGTTTTCATTTTCAAAGTCCAATCTCACCATTCGTTCTCCTCCAGTATGGATTGAGGGGGCATAATAGCAGATAAGGACGTTAATGTAAATTGATTGTAATTTTACTCATATATAATATAGCGCCAGGCTCCCATATTGGGTGAGCCAAACACTTCCAAAATCTTTCACAGAACCAATTTAGATAAATGAACAAACAATCAAGACAAAGTCATTAAAGAAACTGATCTTACAATTACTCCAAATAGCACAAGGATGGAACGCAATCTAGTGGTAACCCATATCCCTACCAACAAAAAAAATCCATTTACAATATTCATTTTTTAATATTAATAGGGCACAACAGATCTAACAATTTAGCAATTTTAAGGTTATTATTGATTAGTTTTGTCTTAGACGATATTTGACAATAGTGTTTTGACTAACGCTTAGTGTTTTGACTAAGTCAATACACTATAAAAAACAATGCATATGCCCACACTTATCTAGCTACACTTAAGGAACTGTGGGAAGGAAAATCAGGAGCTTTTCAGCTCTACACTTCATAAGTGTGGGGAACCCATAAATCTCCTTCTACATTTATTAACTAAGGACAATTTATAACATCTACAATTTGATATACTAATTTAAACATTTTTTTATATTTTTTGTGCAATTTAATTATTTGAGGCACTAATATAATTATTTGATATGGATTGTGGGGAAAAGAAGAAAAATAGGAACCGAGTTTTTAAAAAAAAGGAAAAAGGGTAAGGCCTTTGTTTACTCACGATCGAGATGGGGCCTAAAAGCGTTGCTGCTTCTTCTCTCACCCACTGTTTGCACCAAAAATATGATACTTTTACGATAATTTTATACCCGATTTATGCTGGTAATGATTGTTATTTTTAGATTTTTATTTTATTTTTTCGGTGTTGAATAAATTAGAAAAAAAAACATGGCAAAAGCACAAAAATGAAATATAACCTAAAAACTCAACCTGCTCACATGTGCAGCACGTTTTCTTTCGCCCCATCCCTCGCTTTCTCTCCTCTGGGGCAGCAGAGAATCCCGATACACCCCCTTCATCTAACTTCACCTCTCTCTCTCTCTCTCTCTCTCTCTCTCTTTCTCTCTCTCTCTCTCGAACTCACAAAGCAACCACACCATCCTCATCTTCAAAAAACCATCCTCACCGCCATCGGCGCTCCACGCTCAATGCACCGAAGGTCGAGCGGAGGTGAAGAGGAGCTATAAATCAAGCCAGCGGTGCAATTGAAGGCAGCGAGGTATAATCAAGGTCTTTAGGTTTAGTCTTAGGGTTTAATTAGTTTCAATTCGAGCTCTAGATAATTTTAGCAGTAATTTCGAGTTCAGTTTGAGAGATTTTTAGGGTTTCATTTTGACTTTTTTGCTTTGATTTTGAATTTTAGATCTGTTTCTAGCCGAAAATTTCCCGCATTTGATGTTGAATTCATCAGTATTGAGTTGAAGTTTATGATTTTGGGTTTCGAATTCGTCCATAGATGGGTTCATTTGGCTGTTCGTGCCCCTCTTCTTCCCCTATTTCATCCTGAGTTTGGGGCATGTTTATGGTGATTCCACCATTTTGGTAGCAATTGAAGCTTGTTTATGGCTGAGTCAAATTCCCTTTCCCTTTTAGTTTATTTGTTGCTCAATTTAAGTTGAACTTGTTCTGGGTTTTTCATGCCTAATTACGCATCCCCTTCCCTTCTTTCTCGTTGCTGGAATGGATTTCATTGCTTGTTCTGGGTTTTATTGCTCGTTGCATGTAGTGGACTCCATTGATGGAGCCTTGAGGTTTGGCCAAGCTCATTGAGCAAGGAGGTCGAGTCAGAACTCTACCCTGCTGTCCTCACCCTCTGCTTCGTTCGGTTCTTTCTGCCATCCCTACTTAGTTTTGCTGTGAATTTTACTTTAAATGTTTGATTTTGCTCATTCTTATTTACACATTATGATGCTCAATCCTATGATGGTTAGTAGCAGTTTAAACTATGTTAGTTTTTGATCAAGAGTCCTTAGATTAGGTTGGTCTTTTTGAGTTGTGATTGGATTATAGCTATGTTTGGAACTTGATTATGATGGTTTTGATTATATTTATTATTAGATTACTTACTTCAATGTGGTCGAGTTTGGTTTTGCTATATTTCGATACTATTAGAGTTCGCGAATAATTAGGGATTATTTTATAATCTATAGTTTTATTTGTTTATTGTTTAATTAGCTTATAATGATGCTATATTAGTTTAATTTTGTAGCTAGTGACCCTAATCTCATCCTCGCCGCCGTGGAGACGACCCTCAAGTACTACGACGATAGTCATATACTTGCAGCATTTAAATTTACATTCGAAATTATCAGACAAGTTTTTTGTACCGTTGCAACAAACGATGGCATGAGATTAGGTTGCATTTTCTCTTTCTTAGTTACTTTCTTATTAGTTGCATATATCTTGTTTTACTTTGCTTATTTTTTCATTAGTAGTGTTGCTTGACTTAGTTTATTTTAATTCTTAAAAAAAATCTAAAAGTATAAGAAAAACCTAAAGTTGGAAAAAATTGGAGAAACCTCAAAAATCACTAAAAATTGAAAAAAAAAATTGAAAAAATTTAGAAACAAATGGCAAGTTTCTATTTCCCTCAGTTTGAGCATGAAATATTTTGGCAATACTTAAGTAGATTGAATGAATTTCGTGCTCAATGTATTGATTATTGTTTTGAGAAATGAAAAATTTGCCAAGTGATCTTTGAGGGTCTTAATGATGAATATAGGGGTTATGTTGAGACTATGTACCTAGGGGGTTTGGATTATTTGTACCCCAAGGGTTTGGATTATTAGTTCACTAAGACTCCTAAGAATACCTCCCATCCCTCATTAGAGATGTTGCACTTCATTTTGATTATTCAGACCACTCTCGATGGTTTATACATTCATATAGCCATATCTTTGTTAGACCATTGACTTGTGCATTTGACTTTACATATACACATCTCTCTTCTGATTGGGCTGAGAGCTTTGATAAGCTCAAAAAAGCCTTGAGTGGCATTCCATTTTTGCACTCCATTTGGGTTACACCTTCTATTTCTAACTTCTTTCATTTTTGTGAGGGATGTGCCTATATGTTTGACAAGCTCCTTTGATCATTGATTAGTTTTGATATGAGTAGTAGCTTATGAGTTGTGATGGAGCTACATATGCTTCATGGACCTCCTCGACGTCATATGAGGGAGGCATTTAGTTTGGGTACAATCTGTATCCAACCTGGTATAATCATTCCACCCCCTCCCTTATTCTTCTTTTTCGTTTCTTTTCTTTCTTTTTGTACATAGTTGTAGATATTTAGGATTGTTTTCTTTTCTTTTCGTACTTAGTTGTGGATATTTAGGATTGTAATTGTATGGGTGATCGATCTTGAGGAGCAATTTAGGAATTGTTTATCCGTGTTGGCTATGATCACCCTTGATTGTGTTATTGTTTTATGAATACTTGTTAGTTCTGGATATCTAGGATTATGAGTAGTTGTGGATATCTAAGATTGTTCCTGTGCATGTTTAAGTTTCGTTGTTTGGTTTCCTTGATTTTGTGTTTTGTTTCCTTGGTTTTGTGTTTTGTGTCTTTAGTTTGGTTAGTTTTGGCTTTTCTTTCGTTTAGTTTTTGTTTAATAGTTTCTTTTTGTTCCCTTTTTTGGTGTTTTAGTGACTTTGTTTTGGTCTTGTATTTTGTTTTTCTTTTCTTTTGTCTTTTGTTTTATTTTAGGTTTCTTTTGGTTTAGTTTGGGATTTAGTAGGTCCTTGGTTTTTGTTTTGTGTTTATTTTGGTGAATATGTGTATTTTGGTCTAGTGTTGATTTGTTTTGTTTGGTTTTGGTTTTTGATTTGCTTTCTTTTATGATTTTGGTTTTTGGTTTTTGTAAATATGTGTGTTTGGTTTTGTTTTAGTTTTAGTTTGGTTTTGTTTTGTTTTTGGAGTTTGTTTTATTTTTGCTTTCTTCTTTAACTGTGATTTTGGTGATTTTTATTCGATTTCTAGTTTGGTGTTTGTTTTGGCTTTCCTTTGTGATTTCAATTATGATTTTGGCGATTTTTGTGATTTTAATTGTGATTTTGGCGATTTTTGTGATTACCATTGCATATTGTGTGTAGGGTGGAAAATGAGAGTTGGGATGGTTCTTTTGACTTGCATGTTTTCCAATTGCTCATTCTATTTGTATATACTTTTGTGGCTTCGTTACTAGGGTCATGCAGTTGCCTAAGTAAGAGGAGTATGTCATTGAGATGGGGAAGATCTAAATGTGATGTATACTGTAGTGTAAGGGAATTTCTTATTGATTTCTATTGAGATATTGCTCTTGTGATCTCTGAAGTATAGTACGTAATGATTTGGTATAAATATAATATAAGGCAAGATGTAGGGTTTGAGTTTTTGCTTTCTCAATTGTAAGTGATGTTTGAGAGATATTTAATTATTTTAATAGTTATAGGAGGAGAACAACTGTTAGACTGGGCTATTCGGTTTGTGCCTCAGTAAGAGGTGTATGTCATTGAGCATTTTAGGAAGTTTAGCAAGGTTATTGAAGCTAGTTTGTACCTCTTAATACCGTTTGTCGATTGAATAGCCTATGTACAATCATTGAAAGAGTAGAGCATAGAAATCCCTAAGCAGTCTGCTGTTACAACTAACAATGTTAGCATCCGAGTGAATGGTGTTCTCTTTGTAAAGGTACTGTGGTGTGTTTTCTAGGAGTTCTTCGCTCTTCTTATGCCCTTATACTAAGAACTGGCTATCTTACTACAAGAGCTACTTTTTGTATGTCAACTTGGAGGTTGTTGATGCTGAAAAGGCGTCATATGGCAATGACAATGTCATGATTGCTATAACTCAATTGGTACAAACTATGATGTGTAGTGCTATAGGGAAAATGGCATTCGATAAGACTTTTATGGAGAGAGATACTTTAAATGCGAACGTTGTGGTAAGTTTCTTCTTCTAGTTCTCTTTATAATTTGTTGTAATTTTTTCCAAGGACAAAGGGGCTTAACCCTGCCTTTTGTTCATTTATAGCATTCTTTATCCCCTTCAGGTTTGCTTTTCTATTTTTGTGCTTGATAAATAAATAGTGGTATCTCTTTCATAGTAATGTTATTGAACCTCTCATAATTCAGGAGGCTATCAATGATGTAGCTTCACAATGGGGTCTCATTTGTCATCGTTATGAGATAAGTAAGTGCATTCATCTCTACCGTGAAAGTAACAAATTTCGTTTGTTTATTTCTTTCCTTTGCTAAATAAGTTAGTCTATAAGGTGACTAAGGAAAATTCGGGCACACTGAGAAGTTTTAGGAATCCAAAGAGAAGAGAGTTTGCCCACTGTTTTCTAGGCGGCATGGTATATAAATGCTTGTATATTCTTACATGTAAGGTTTGATTTGTCGTTTACTTTGGGTTAACTAAGTCTAAAGATAAAACATCATTTATTGTAGGCCTATATTGAGGGTAAAAAGATATACAAGGATTTACTGAGCAAGATTCTTTATGAAAAGTTGTTCGCTACTCTTCAGCAACCTGGTAAGAGTATGATATTTATTTTCATTTAGGGTTTTATTATTAGTTAAACTCAATTGTGGTTCTATTCTTAGTTGAACTCAGTTGGATTCTATTATCGGTTGAACTCAATTGGTTCTATTATTGGTTGAATTCAATTGAGTTCTATTGTTGGTTGAACTAGTGGTTTTATTGTTGGTTGAACTCAGTCGGGTTCTATTGTTGGTTAAAATCACTGGGGTTCTATTGTTAGTTGAACTCGGTTGCAGTTCTACAGTTGGTTGAACTCGGTTGTGGTTGTATTATTAGTTGAACTTGATTGTGGTTCTATTATTGGTTGAACTAGTTGGGTCCTATTGTTAGTTGAACTCCATTGTCGTTCTATTCTTGGTTCAACTCTGTTGTGGTTCTATTGTTGGTTGAACTCGGTTGGGATTCTATTGTTTGGTTGAACTCACTTGGGTTGTACTGTTGGTTGAACTTGATTGTGGTTGTATTATTGGTTGAACTCAGTTGTGGTTGTAATATTGATTGAACTCGATTTTGGTTCTATTGTTGGTTGAACTCGGTTGGGGTTCTATTGTTTGAATGAACTCACTTGGGTTCTATTATTGGTTGAACTTGGCTATAGTTCTATTATTGGTTGAACTCAGTTATGGTTGTTTTATTAGTTGGGTTCAATTGTGCTTCTATTGTTAGTTGAACTCACCTAGGTCCTATATATTTCTAGTTGAACTTGATTGTGGTTCTATTCTTGGTTCAACTCTATTGTGGTTCTATAGTTGGTTGAACTCAGTTGTGCTGTGCGTGTTGAAACTTGATTCTGCCGAGTATGCGTTTGGATTAACCTCTTTAGTTATCTTTTCTAATAATTCATTTTTTATGTGTTTTAATTGTCTAATAGGTTGCATTTCTGGAGCTAACATCTCTCAATGAAGAAAACGAAGATGGAGATTTTTTTTATATATTCTTGGACGTTAGGCATGTTTTCAAAGTATAGTCTTAGGTAGTATGTAGAGCAATAATATGTTCAATTAGCTAGCTATAACAAAAAAATTAGCAAGATGGATTCAGAATAATGCAAGAATATTTAGTTTTGATTACCTTAGCCTTTGTTGCTATGTCTACAATTATTTGTTTTTTCAGGTAGTAATGTGTAATTTATTTAATTGATGTTTGATCTATTTTAATTTGTTGATTTGCTAATTTTATTCATTTAGGTAGGGTGATGGCCGCTGGTAATTAGTATAAAACTTGTTAATTAAAAATAGTACAATTTTATACAATTGTTCTATTTTTAACTTAATAAGTTTTATAGTAATTACCGGCATTATTTTTTAAAAAAGAAAAATGACACTAGTAGCACTTTTAAGTGTAGGGGAAATTATGAGTTCTTGCATCTTCCAGAGTGGGCATAGAGTAAAATGACCACATATAAATTGTGCATAATTAGTACTCACTCTACATTTATAAGTATGGGAAATATAGTTCTACCCGCATTTTCATTAAGTGTGGATAACACTTCCACACACTTAACTTCCCCACATTTAGTCTAAGTGTGGGCAACTGCTATTTCTACACTTATAAGTATGGTTATTAGCAAAATTAAATGTGGAGGGAAGCAACCTTTTTTTTTGTAGTGATACACTAATCAATCAATTTTAGTGTTCACTAATGTAGTGTTTGGACTAGCATTTCATATAGGATTTAGCGTTTCAAGCATTGTTTCTAAAAAGCTAATTGGCATTCAATAACATTTCATATTTTTTGGCTAAAAAAATACCTTTTGAAAATTTTATCCTTTCATGCCAATTTATGCTAAACAGCTAACTCAACACAACCGTTCATCTAAATAGCTATCCGCTAACACCTAAATTAGAACGATTATCCATTATCTAAACGGTTATCGGCTATCTAAATAGCTAATTTAGTGAACATGGTTTTAGTTATATCAATGCCAGATTCCTAGGATATAAAATCGCGCAATGCGGAAACTATTTTAAAATATTTGTTCTGAAATTGTACAATTTATATACTATCATTTCTCTCATTTTTACTGTCACTTAATAATGCATATGCTAATCCTTTTCAATAAGTTCAGATAAATAAATTTGTCAGTCCCATATATAAAACAGTTGATATTTTTAGAAAAATGGTTGTCTCCTGTAAGCTTTTTTGTTCCTTGATGGCCAATCTAATTTATTCATAAGGCCCCTTTATACGCAAAATAATACGATAAGGGACAAATATATAATTGATATTTTTTCTACAACACCACCACCACCTGCTAATGGAGGTCTTACTTTTGTGCAATCTGAGAAGATTCAGATGTAGATAACCTTAGCTCTGTAATCGTCTCTGCCCATAGAGAGATTGATTCCAAGATAATTTGATATTTTTTTTGCTAATTAAAAAAAGAGTACTAATATCCCCACAAATGAATTGGAGCCTCACCATTGTATCTTTATATCTTAAAAGCCAACAAGATAGTTATATTACAATAAATCTATCCTATACTAATAGTAATCTTTGGAAAACCCTAAAATGTTGCAATGAGAGTGACTTGTGAGGTTTTGTGTGATCTCATCCATAAAAATTATTTATACATTACATCTAAGCCATCGATGTTAAAGCTAAGATACCCCTTTATTTTTATTTTAAAAATCCCCCATGATTTCAGATATACATGATAAATGATAGATGATAATTTTATTATACAATGGAAAAAATTAGTCAGTTATATTTATTTATTCAATCTAAACAGTAGATTTTAAAGTAAAAGAGCATGACCTTATCCATGTAAAATGGCCATTTATTTTTATTTTCAATTTGCTCATAATTTTAGTTATACGTGATAAAGGATACATGATAATTCTATTATCTAAACAACACCCCAAGCAATTAAAAAAAATCATCGTGTATTAGTCCACTCAATCATATTACTAATACCTTGCCTCCCTCTATCGCCGATTAAAAAAAAAAAAGATTCTCCCTCTCCTCTCACAACAGCTGTAAAAAAATTTTACCTTTTACAAAGTTACTAAATGGGTACCAGTCTGCCAAATAGTTTTCTCAATTCACGTATGTTATGTTTCCACTAATTCTTAATTAAATCGCTCTCTCTCTCTCTCTCTCTTTCGTGCGCTCTCTCTCTCTTCTAACCCAAATTGTAGAATAGAATATGTACTCATATCACTTCTCCCGTAGTTATTCTATCCAACAATTCAGAAGAGATCAAATGGTATGGGTCATTTTTTCACATTGTTAATTTTTTGGGGTGAGGTTCAATTTCAAGTTTTCGAGTTTCATTCACTCCAATATTGCCAATGCGGTCAAAATTCATATCTTTGTGTTATATTTGTTAGTACTTGAATTGCCCAATTTCTTGAGCTAACTCCTTTCTTCGAATAGGGGAAAAGATCAGTTGTGGTGGTTTATTTCAAAGCCACGGACCCTGGAATAAACGAAGGAGTTCACTTGGAAGCTTAGAAATTAGTACGATGAAATGATGGATTATTGAAAGCAATTAAGGTACATAGACCATTTTATACTATACAATAAAAGAAAAATTGTACGATTTTACAGCTAGAATCTAAATATCCAAGTCAATGAACAATTCAACTCTAAATCAGAGGCTAACTAAAGATTATTGGGCGGTGAGTGAAAGCATTGTCCTAGATTCGACTTAACAAATTTGTTTTTTTATTTGATTTCAGTTTATGTCATGTTAAAATCATATAATAGTTGCTATGTTTTAATTTGTTTAATTGTGTTGGTAGTTGTGATGAGTTTCTGATATCTTTGTGGCTAATTCGATTGATTACATTTTTAAATTCTGGTGAATGTTGGCATATCATTGATTAGTACTAAATATAAAGCTAGCTGATTATCTCTTTTTTTTATTTTTTAAAATAAGCGAATTGATTATCTATAATATAACAAAATGTTGAGAGTTTCACCCAATTCAATTTATATATTCATTTTTGTTATCTTAATATACTAGTAAAGATCCATGCGTTGCCCCGGGATCAATTATTTGAATAAATGTATGTCATTAATGAATAGCATTGAATAATTGTTTATTGTAATAAGGATTTAAACATAAAAAGCAATAATTCAAAATTATAAGTTAGATATATTTTTAAATATTCTCTAGCAGAGACCCTTACCCCATAAATAAGCTTTTCAATAAGCAAATGGAACTTCAAAAGTATCATTGAATAATTGTTATGTTGATATCAATATGTTGATAAGAAAAAATCATGAAGATTTCAACCCAAACTCTAAAGATATGGGATAAGCAATGAAAACATGATGAAAGCATAAGCTTTGAATAAGATAATTACAAGTGCATAATATGCAATGAAACCCCCAAGAATACAACATTTTTAATTGAATAAACCACATATTCAAGTGTAAACGATAGTGAAAATAAGAATGAATTAAGGCAGATGGAATGGGAGTTGAGCAAGGGTCACGCTACATCGATTCTTCTTCTGGTTGTATTAAGAAAAAAAATAGTCAAAATTAGATTCGGAACATATAAACGCAGAGGTAAAGTAAAATGTGTATGCTTATATTCTTGTTACCTAGAGAAATAACTATCCTCGCGATGCCTTAAGAAAGAAACTTCTTCCTCCGAATCAACTGATATAATGTCATCGATGGAGGGTTTAGTTTTAGTTAATTGTGGAGGCTCCACGACAACACCCATGGCTTTTCTAGGTGATAATCCAATATGGCATATAATGTAAGCTCAGCTTGTCGCTGTATATATTGCAATTGAGGTTTATTAATTTACCTAAACCCCCAGGTATGAAACACTAAGTAGAAAATACTACAATAATCAGGATACCGTAGCTGCAGAGATAGATGGAGACATTATTGAATATGTACTGGTTTTTTTTTAAAAAAAGTTATTTAGTTGTGAATCATATAATCTGTAGTATTGTCAAATCTATGCAGTAGCCGTGATTTTACATGTAATATTGTTTTAGCCTAAGAAAGGCTCCAAGACCTTCCCCATTAATCGAAACCTTTCAATTTTGAAGCATCTCTCATACGATGAAAAAAGAAAAGTGCGCTGAATTATGATAGCTTGCTTTTGTTTCCACTATGATATCTTTTGAGTATGCAGGCCCTCTAAAAAGCTAGCTCCTCCTTCATTCCTTCTCTCCTACCCCACCCCTCACCAACTCCTTTGACATTTTACAGGATTAATAGTGTGGGTGACATTAATTTCATAGTTTTTGTGGGTTCTTTTCTCCAGGTTCTCTTTCTTCTGCCTTCTCTCTTCTCTCTTCTTTCTGTCTCTCTCTCTCTGTTGCATGCGTACCATTTCCAGATGATAAGGGGGAACAAAGGGTACATGACTTTCCTCATTTCACCTTTGTATTCTCTGCATTTGGATTCTAGGGAGTTATTTGTCACTGCCCGTAAGAGAATTGAATATTTCCCCGTTGATGAAGTGTTGGTTTGATTGGTATTGTGACATGGGGTTTCTTAAATTTCATGGCTTTGTAATCTGCACCTTCCTGGAATTGAAATTGTTGGAAGTTTGAATTTTCCCCATCAGATCTGTTCTCCGCTCACTACATTTTGTTTGAATGGGCTAAGCTATTCTTTTTCCTCCTCAACGCCTCAACCCATCTTAATTTTGCTTCTTACTAAATTGGCATTCTTGTTGCAATCTGTACCTTGTAAATTTGGGCAGTTTATTTGTTGTGATAGTGGAAATTAAGTTGGGAAGGGTAGCACATAACACAAAGCGGTTCATTCATATTGTAGTTGGACATAATAACCCGAATGTAATGATGTAGCGACACCAATTAATCCCAGTTTTCCTTGCTGTCTTGCTTTGAATGCTGAGTATATGTGAAATCCGAAATTGGATTAGAAAAAGTGAACCTATTATATACGAAAAATATCAGAGCTTCATAGTTGAAATACATTATCGAAATTTGACCTTTGTAATGGGAGGTAGGTGTTGTTTGATGTTCCAATTTGATGTAGAGAAGGCACAAGAGTAGCGAATAGAGAGAGAGAGAGAGAGAGAGAGAGAGTGAGTGAGTGAGAGCGATAGAAGTTGTCAAATTGGCAGAGGAGAGAGAGCTTTTAATTAGATGGCAATTTGTGGGCAAAGGAGAACTCGGGAGGGGATTATAAATATTGGGAGGGGATGTACACGAAATGGCCACAATATCAGGAAACATGAAAGGAAGTTTAGGGGATGTGAGTATTGGTTTTTTTTTTTTTTGGGGCGGGGGCCGCGCTGATAATAACATGGGTAGCTGATTAGTTGTGGGTAACTACTGCTTTTAAAATTATTTAAATCTCAAAATTCCTTAACAATCAGCTGAATGTTTTGGATGGAGAGGATCTTTTGGCTAATTATGATCAACGGTGCAAAATTATTCTTCCTCCAAAAATTAAGGGGAAAAGAGTGAACTCATCATTTTATTTATATATAGTATTAGATTTCTTAAACTTCAAAATTTTGTACTATATTCATATTTGTGAGCATTTATTAGAATGCCCTGTAGAATTTTTTTGGGCAATTGTCCCTTTGGAACTGGATGTAGTTGTGCAAGGTTGTAGATATTAAGGTTAAAATTCAGTAATCAAATTAAATGGAATAATTATTATGGAAGTTGAGCGCTGGAGCTCTGAAGCACCTTAATGGTTGTTTAGATATTGAAGAAGTCCAAATAGAGTAAGACTTATAAAGTTCAATATATTTAGTCAAAATTTTGTCACTGGAATTTGATCTTGCATTATACAACATTCATTCGTAGGCAATTTCACTACTAGACATACCTTACAAATTTCTTCGGTGACTTCAAAGAGGAATAATTAAAAGTTTTTTTTTTGGCATAAGTTATCTGCACCTGGGTTGAGATTGGTGAGCTCATCAGCATATGACACTTTTGTGTTAGATCAAAGCTTGCTTCCACTTGGATAAATACAGAGTTTGTCCATCTGCCACCAATCAATGTCTATTGCTAATTTGCGGTTTTGAGTCCATGATTGTAGCCCAAATTCCTTTCACTTTGGCTGGACATAAACCCTCCACCTCTCTCCCATTTCCCTGTGTATACGTGCATGTTTTTTCAATAAGCATGATCCACAATACATTGATATTTTGCTCCATGCCTAACCCTCACTTTCTATCAATACTGTGTCTTCAGTTGTATTAATTACTTCCAAATTTTGCTAGACTGACAATTTTCTTCTTTGTTAAGTGGTGAGCTTGTCGTAGAGCTCACAAATTAAACCACTACTTTATTTTTAAATAAGATTTATAATATAGAAAAGTAGGGGTCGATCCCACAGAGAGAGATATAAATTTTTTAAGTCTGCTTAATATCTAAAATTGATCCCAATTAAGCTAAAAATCTGGAAAGTTACTACCTCAGATTATTTAATAAAAGGATCTAAACAGTAAAAATAATCAACAACTACTAATTTTAATCTTAAAATCGAACAAACTAACAAAATTACTCTAGAAAATAAAAATAAGATTTTATTTTATTTGAACCAAATTTTATACCTAGGATTATGATAATTCCAAAATTATTAAATCGCAACTTAAATACTAAACTATTGGGGGGGGTTGAAGAAATTTCAATCGAGCTAGGAACAATTAATAAATTAACAACTGAAAATATAAACAATTAATTAAGAGAACAACAGGAAAATATTAATCAAGAATAACTAAATCAAATAAGTCACTTGACCTAATTATGATTCCCCATGCCATAATTTACATCTATCATTGATATTATACATTATTCATTTTAATAACTAGGCACTAGAAAAGAACCCCCAGCGATTCTTTCTCTATTTTCAGTTTAACTTCTAAGACCAGCCCTGGATTTAAACTCTTCTAATCAAATTAACCAACTCATACCAGTATAAATTAACTAATTTAATTAGAGCATTGAACACATCTAACCCTAGCAAATTACAATTACCAGCAATTATAATTCACTAGTCCTTATCGAAAAACCTAATTCAAGTCATAATAAGATTATCAAGACCAGCCTTAAATTAATCTTTATAATAACAATTTTAATAAATCAAATTCTCACAACACATCAAAATTAAACAATGGAATAAACATGAATAACAATCAACTTATCTGAAAATATAAATTTGACATGGTTTTACACAATCAACTCAAATGAATTAAAATTTAGAATAAAATATTAAATAAAACACAAATTAATTCTTTTAACATGTTTGTATTAAATAAAGGCCAAATTAATTACAATAAGGAGAACACTAAAGCATAAAGCAACACTACTTTGAAATGCAGAAAATAACTAACACCAAACTGAAAAGAGAAGCACTAAATTCTTCAAACTGTAAGCTCACGAAACAAAAGGCAGAGCATGGAAAAAAATGAAGATTGAACCCTTTACGATGATCGTGGAGATGATAAATGTCGCGATTACGATGATTCTGAGTTGGTGAGCTTGATGATTGAGGAGATGATTTATGAATGGGCAAAGGAGAAGGTAAGAGATGATATTCTGATGGCGATGGTTGCGAAGATGATGATGAAGATGCTGACAAGATGATGAAGCTTCTGAGGTGGTCCTGCCCTTTTATAATGGTTGAGCTTATGAAGGCTACGTGAATGAAGGAAATGATGAGGATGGGATATGTGGTGATGCATAAGAAGATAAGGATGGTGGATGAATATGTGATGATGCGTGAGAAGGGGAGGAGATGAAGGAGAAGAGGAGGGTGATGGGTGTGTTTTTGTGGACCTATGGTGGTGTGGCTGCGAAGAAGAAGGAGAAGCCGAGAGAGGAGAGAGAGGGTTGAAGAAGAGGTCAAGGGGAAGCTGGGTCTTCGGGATTTCTGGTTTGGTGAGGAGAGAGAAGATGCTGAGATGAAGGGGGTGCTCTGGTGAGGTTAAACCAAGGAGGGAGAGTGAAATGGCCCAAATGAGGCTGGACCGAACGTTCCGAGGTTGAGCTTCGCCTAGCCCATTTTTTTTCCCTTCTTTTGGGTTAAAGATAAAAGGACTTGGGCTGAAATCCTCTTGGCCCAAGTCTTCATTTTCGACAGTACTTTATCTTTTTCCTAATATTTTCTCTGAATTATTCAATACCTAGAAAACAAAAATCAAACCAAATGAAAATCTAGAAACAACAATTATTTCCTAAATAGTAAAAACAACAAATATTAGATAAATTAATAACATATAAAAAATTAATAACATATAAAAAATATGGATGAAATAAGACTTAACAAATTCCCCCACATTTAGACTTTGGACGCCCTCGTGCAAAACAACTAAATTACCTAAAAAAAAGAAAATGGAAAATAAGATAAAGAAAATCCTAACTCTCTTTCGTAGGAATCACGGTTGTATTTAGCGTATGCATCAAGCCCTTTGAACCCCTAGGTTCTCCCTAGTGGACGAGTAGGTCTCGTGAGGGTTTGCAAAAGATGTACCCACAAAATCTTTTTAAAGGAAAAAGAGACGACGGAAAATATATATATATTTTTTGAATAATGTACATAAGGAAACAATATAAAATTTCAACTGGACACATCACCTTTTAAACCAAGATATTATGTTGTATGTGAACAAGGCATACACTCTAAAACTTTAAGTTTTCATAAATGACATCTACACTCCACTTTTCACCCTACAAACCAACATAATAATGTGTACATCCTAGTGCATGGTGTGTTTGTGTGCACCACCACCCCAGAGACCGGGCTAATCAGAGTTTGACTCATTCCCACTAGACAATATATAAACTACTTTATTGACTCACTGACATGGGAAGTAATCTTTCCTGTAGCAGTATTACCTCAAAGGGTAGCACCAAGTAACACATGTCTCAAAGGAATACTTGTCATTTCTGACTTTGATTTTTTTTTCTTTGCGTTTTTTTTTGGCGTCTGAATGAAAGGAAAAAAATATAAGTGGGAGAATCAAGCCTGGGAGCCTAAGACTCTAAGATAATGGTGACGTACAAAATAAGGATTGGACTCACAGTTATAATGGAGTAATGAGGTTAGACTTGGGTTATAGAATATCACATCTACGACTCGGTTTATCATGCACGCCCCACTTATGTATAACGTAATACTAAGTTACAAGTGGGTAAATCCAGTCAAAATAATATGCATTTCCCAAAACAAAAGAGTTTTTTTTTTTGAACAAATGGAATGAATATAAATAAAATGCAAGACAACCTAAATTAAATGTAGGTTGCACCCCCACACTTAGTTTATGCATTGTCCCTAATGCATGCGAAATAATAAAAGAAATGAAAAGAAGGTACTGAAAGCGAATTAAAAAAAAATTTCCCTGAAAAATGTTGGGTTGCCTCCCAACCAGCGCCTTTATTTACAGTCGTTCGCTCGACGTCATGAAGCCCCTGGATCCTGTAGAGTGATTTCTTCAATGACATTCACGGAGTCTCCATCTTTGAAATGTTTCAACCTATGTCCATTCACTTTGAAAATTTTGTTAGTGGATAAGCTTTGAATCTCAACAGCACCATGAGGATGGACATTGGTCACTACAAAAGGTCCTAGCCATCTAGATTTTAGCTTGCCCAGGAAGAGTCTCAATTTAGAATTGAATAGCAGAACTTTTTCACCTACTTGAAATTCTACAGCTTAGCATCATGAAATGCCTTGGCCTTACCCTTATAGATCACAGAATTGTCATCGGCCTCTAATCTCAATTCCTCTAATTCCTACAACTGTAATTTTCTTTCTTTACCTGCCAAGTCATAGGCTAGGTTACACTGCTTAACAACCCAATAAGATTTATGCTCTAATTCAACAGGTAGATGACAGGGCTTCCCAAAAGCTAATCGGTAAGGTCACATATCTATAGGCGTCATGTATGCAGTCTGGTAAGCCCAAAGAGCTTCCTCTAACCTAAGGCTCCAATCTTTTCTATCTAGGTTGACGCTTTCTCTAAAATATTTTTAATCTCCTTGTTTGAAATCTCATCTTGGTCATTTGTTTGGGGGTGATAACCAGTAGACACCTTATGAGTGACATGATATTTAGCTAACAAGGCGCCTAAGGTTTTGTTGCAGAAATGTGTACCCCTATCACTAATGAGTGCTTTAGGAACTCCATATCTACGCAGAATATATGATTTGACATTTTTAATCACAGTCTTAGCATCATCAGTTCTAGTAGGCACAACTTTGACCCATTTAGAAACGTAATCCACAAACAAGAGAATATAAGTATAACCACACAAAGGGGGAAAGGGTCCCATGATATCAACACCCCACACATCAAAAAGCTCACAAACATAAATGCTATGTAAGGGCATTTGATTTTTCCAAGGTAGATTACCTGTTCTCTGACAAGGTTCACATTGCTTGCAGAATTCATAAGCATCTTTAAAGATTGAAGGCCAGTAAAGACCACATTCTAAGACTTTGTGAGCTGTTCTCTTGGGACCAAAGTGTCCCCCACTCTCAGAAGAATTACAAAAGGTAAGAATGGAATGAATTTCATTGTCATCTACACATCGTCTAATAATCTGATCAATGCAAAATTTCCACAAGTATGGCTCATCCCATAGGTAGTACTTAGCTTGGGCTCTAATTTTCTCCTTCTCTGCTCGAGATGAGTCTGTGGGGAATTCCTTGGTTACTAGGTAATTGACTATGTCTGCATACCAAGGGAGACTACCAGTAATAGCATATAAGGTCTCATCTGGGAGTTAGTCACTAAGTGAGTTTCCTTTTTCCCCATTCTCTAGCCTACTCAAATGGTGAGCTACTAAATTCCGCACTCCAGGCTTGTCTACTATCTCAATGTCAAACTCTTGGAGTAATAAAACTCATCTAATCAACCTAGGTTTAGAGTCATTCTTTTATAACAAAGCTTTGAGAGCAGCATGATAAGAAAAGACAATAACTTTCACACCAAGCAAATAAGAACGAAATTTCTCAAGAGCAAACGTAGCAGTGTACAATTCTTTCCCAGTGGTGGTGTAATTTCTCTGGGCATGGTCAAGAGTTCGAGAAGCATAGCGTATTACATGGGGTACTCTTCCTACTATTTGACCTAAAACTACTCCTACAGCTTTTTCACTAGCATTGCACATTAATTCGGAGGGTAGGGCCTAGTTTGGGGGTTACACTATAGGGGTGGTGGTCTGTTTCATTTTCAATTCATCGAATGCTTTCATACAATCTTCATTAAAATCAAAACAAGCATCCTTAGCAAGGAGATCACACAAAGGAGAAGCAATTTTAGAAAAGTCTTCGATAAATTTACTATAAAATCCAACATGTCCTAAAAAGGACTTGACTTCTCTAATAGTTCGAGGGTAAGGTAGAGATTGAATGATTTCGACTTTTGCTTTGTCTACCTCTAATCCCTTAGCAGAAACAACATTTCCTAATATGATGCCATGCTCAACCATGAAGTGACATTTTTCAAAATTCAAAACCAAATTGGTTTCAATACATCGCCTAAGCACTAAAGTGATATGATGCAAGCACTCATTAAACGAATCACCATGAGCAGTAAAATCATCCATGAAAACTTCCATAATTTTGGTGATAAAGTCAGAAAAAATGCGCATCATGCATCTTTGAAATGTGGCCGGTGCATTACATAAACCAAACGGCATTCTCCTAAATGCATAAGTGCCAAATGGGCAACTAAAGGTGATCTTTTCCTGATCCTCAAGGGCTATTGGGTCCTAGATATATCCTGAACACCCATCTAAGAAGCAATAATGAGACCTACCAACCAGCCTCTCTAACATCTGGTCCTTGAAAGCTAAAGGAAAGTGGTGTTTTTTGGTGGCCTTGTTCAGTTTCCTATAATCTACACAAACTCTCCAACCACTTTGAACTCGAGTAGGAACTAACTCCCCCTCTTTGTTATGAACTGCAGTTATCCCCCCTTTCTTTGGTACCACATGTATAGGGCTCACCCAATCAGAATCAGCTATGGGATAAATCACCCCAGCATCTAACCATTTAAGGATCTCTTTCTGCACAACTTCCATCATGGGTGATTAAGTCTCCATGGAGGGTCTCTTTTAGGTCTAGCCTCTGACTCCAAAGTGATCGTATGAGTGCAAAATGTTGGGCTAAGTCCTTTAAGGTATGTTAAAGTCCATCCAAATGCTTCCTTATGTTCTCTAAGCACCCTAACCAATTTTTCTTCTTATTCGAGCTCAAGTGCTTTGGAGATAATTACAGGTAGAGTCTCATCATCCCCTAAATAGACATATTTCAAATGCTGAGGCAAAGGTTTAAGATCTAACTTAGGGGGTGAGATAAGTGAGGGTAGCAGTTTATCATGTTCAGTAGTCAAACAAATTTCCTCAGACTCCTCAATTGAACTCACTAGATAGAAAGACTCTATCATAGCCACCAACTTATCATGCAAAACATATGGCATATGTTCTAATGCATCTAAACTCATGGTTAGCATAATTTCTAGCTCATGTTTATGCGACAAGTCATTAACATCTTGGGACAATTCATCTATAACATCAAGTGCACATATATGGTTCTCATCATATGGAAATTTCATAGCATCAAATATATCAAATTTAATTACATCTCCATCAAATTCCATAGACAAAGTTCCAGTGCGCACATCTATTTTTGTCCTAGCCGTTTTTAAGAATGGTCTACCTAACAATATAGGAACATCATTAGAAGCATTACCCATGTCCAAGATAAAGATATCAGCAGGAAATACCAGTTTATCGACTGGAACTAAGACATCTTCAATTACACCATCTAGGTATGCACAACTTCTATCAACTAGGTGAATTACCAAACTAGTTCTTTTCAACTCTCCTACTTTTAGTTGTTCAAAAAGAGATCTTGACATCACATTAATGGAAGAACCCAAGTAAAGCATAGCTTTATCAAATGACATGTTCCCTATTTTACAGGAAATTGAGAACATACCTGGATCCTTGCATTTAGTAAGGAGTTTCTTTTGGAGAACAACAGAAACATTCTCCCCCATATTTACCTTTTCATTTCCTTTCATTTTGCGCCTTGAAGTACACAACTCCTTTAGGAACTCAGCATAGTGAGGTACCTGTTTAAGTGCATCCAGAAGAGGAATGTTAATCTCAACCTTTCTAAATACATCTAGAATTTCCTGGTTGGCCTCTTCTACATTGTAATTGTACTTCCTCAATGTACTAGGAAAAGGTGGAATTGGTTCTGATGGTTTATGTTTAGAAATAATAGTAGACTCCTCTTTTGCTCATTTTCAGGTTCCTTAGCCTCAATTTCTTTTTCAGACTCTATCTCTCTACTCCATTTAGGCTCTTTTAACTCTTTCCCATTCCTAAGTGTTATGGCAGTAACACTATCCCAGTATCCCTAGGGTTCGAGTAAGGTTGAGATGGTATTCTTTGGTGTACATGAGCCCGTAGATTGCTAACTAAGGTGTTAGAATTAGTTTGTCTTTATTGCATCTGCTTCATAGTCATCTCTAAGTTCTATAACTTAAGGTCTATTTCTTTCTTCTGTTCATCCATATTTTGGTCATCTATTGAAGAAGGAAGTTAGTCTTATCTTGAGAAGAAGGTTGGTTCGATGGTTGGTTAAAGCTAGGGGGATTGGCTCTAGGTCCATATCTAAGGTTAGGATGATCCCTCCATCCCTCATTATATGTACTGGAATAAGGGTCATATCTTCTTTGGCACTGATTAGGAAACATAACATTAATATTCCCCCCATGCAAATTAGGACAAGCATCAGAAACATGACCTTCTAAGTAGCAAATATTACAAGTAACAGCAGTTTGAACCTCACCAGTAACTAACTTGTTCAGCATATTAGTAATTTGAGACAACTGAGTCTTGACAGACGATCCATGTGAAATTTCATTAACTCTCCTGAGTTGGTTTTCTCTAGCCCCAAACTGTTGGGTGTTTTGAGCCATGTTATTAATTAGCTCCCTAGCTGCAGCTGGAGTTTTGTTCACTAACGCCCCCCACTTGCAGCATCTACTATACTCCTATTAGATGGTAAAAGTCCTTCGTAAAAATATTGAATTAATAATTGATCAGTGATTTGGTGCTGAGGACAACTAGCACACAACCTATTAAAGCATTACCAATATTCATACAAAGACTCCCCATTCATTTGTTTTATTCAGCAAATCTCTTTTCTAATCGACCCTATCCTAGATGCAGGAAAGAACTTTTCTAGAAAAGCTTTGTGAACTTGAGTCCAAGTGGTAAATGATGCAGGAGGAAGATAATATAACCAGTCTTTAGCCATATCCTGAAGTGCAAAAGGAAATGCCCTCAGTCTAATCTGGTCCTCAGGAATTCCCTCAGGTTGCATGGTGGAACAAGTAATAATGAAGTCATTAATAAATCTATAGGGGTCCTCACTCGGCAATCCATGAAATTTAGGTAATAAATTCAAAAATCCAGAACTCAGTTTTAAAGGTCTGCCCAAGGCAGAATATGTGATTGATAAGGGTTGCACAATCAAGTTAGGGGCAACAAGCTCACGCAAAGTAGCATTATTAGCCATTTTATCAATAGAATGTGCCGAACCATAAGAAAGACTTACGGACTTTTCACTTTCTGTATCGCTTACGATTTGGTCTTCTGGCGGTAGCTCTTCTTTGTTTCGTCCTACTTTCCTACTGCATGTAGCTTTCATCAACTAACAGGGATGAAAAAAGAAAATATAAATGTTAGAATAGATAACTTAATTGAAAGATAAAAGCAAACAAATCTCTCCCCGGCAACGGTGCCAAAATTTGGTGAGCTTGTCGTAGAGCTCACAAATTAAACCACTACTTTATTTTTAAATAAGATTATAATATAGGAAAGTAGGGGGTCGATCCCATGGAGAGAGATATAAATTTTTTAAGTCTACTTAATATCTAATATTGATCCCAATTAAGCTAAAAATTTGGAAAGTTACTACCTTAGATTATTTAATAAAAGGATCTAAACTGTAAAAATAATCAACAACTACTAATTTTAATCTTAAAATCGAACAAACTAACAAAATTACTCTATAAAATAAAAGTAAGATTTTATTTTATTTGAACCAAATTTTGTACCTAGGATTTTGATTCCAAATTTTATTTTATTCCAAAATTATTAAATCGCAACTTAAATACTAAACTATTAGGGGGGTTGAAGAAATTTAAATTGAGCAAGGAACAATTAATAAATTAACAACTGAAAATATAAACAATTAATTAAGAGAACAACAAGAAAATATTAATCAAGAATAACTAAATCAAATAAGTCACTTGACCTAATTATGATTCACCATGCCATAATTTACATCTATCATTGATATTATACGTTATTCATTTTAATAGCTAGACACTAGAAAAGAACCCCCAGTGGTTCTTTCCGAGTTTTCAGTTTAACTTCTAAGACCAGCCCTGGATTTAAACTCTTCTAATCAAATTAACCAATTCATACCCGCATAACTTAACTAATTTAATTAGAGCATTGACCACGTCTAACCATAGCAAATTACAATTACCAGCAATTATAATTCACTAGTCCTTGTTTAAAAACCTAATTCAAGTCATAATAAGATTATCAAGACCAACCTTAAATTAATCTTTATCATAACAATTTTAATGAATCAAATTCTCACAAGATATCAAAATTAAACAATGGAATAAACATGAATAGCAATCAACTTATCTCAAAATATAAATTTGACATGGTTTTACACAATCAACTCAAATGAATTAAAATTTAGAATAAAATATTAAATAAAACACAAATTAATTCTTTTAACATGTTTGTATTAAATAAAGTCCAAATTAATTAGAATAAGGAGAAGGTTAAAGCATAAAGCAACACTACTTTGAAATGTAGAAAATAACTAACACCAAACTGAAAAGAGAAACACTAAATTCTTCAAACTATAAGCTCACGAAACGAAAAACAGAGCATGGGAAAAAAATGAAGATTGAACCCTTTACGATGATTGTGGAGATGATGAATGCTACGATTATGATGATTTTGAGTTGGTGAGCTTGATGATTTAGAAGATGATTTATGAATGGGCAGAGGAGGAGGTAAGAGATGATATTCTGATGGCGATGGTTGTGAAGATGATGATGAAGATGCTGAGATGATCATGAAGCTTCTGAGGTGGTCCTGCCCTTTTATAATGGTTGAGCTTATGAAGGCTGCATGAATGAAGGAGATGATGAGGATGGGATATGTGGTGATGCATGAGAAGAGGAGGATGGTGGATGAATATGTGATGATGCGTGAGAAGAGGAGGAGATAAAGTAGAAGAGGAGGGTGATGGGTGTGTTTTTATGGACCTGTGGTGGTGTGGCTGCAAAGAAGAAGGAGAAGCCGAGAGAGGAGGTCAAGGGTTGAAGAAGAGGTCAAGGGGAAGCTGGGCCTTCAGGATTTCTGGTTTGGTGAGGAGAGAGAATATGCTAAGATGAAGGGGCTGCTCTGGTGAGGTTAAATCGAGGAGAGAGAGTGAAATGGCCCAAATGAGGTTGGACTGAACGTTCTGAGGTTGAGCTTCGCCTGCGCCTTTTTTTTTCTTCTTCTTTTCGGATAAAGATAAAAGGACTTGGGCTGAAATCCTCTTGGCCCAATTCTTCATTTTCGACAGTACTTTATCTTTTTCCTGCAATTTTGTCTGAGTTATTCAATACCTACAAAACAAAAATAAAATCAAATGAAAATCTAGAAACAACAATTATTTCCTAAATAGTAAAAACAACGAATATTAGATAAATTAATAGCATAAAATAATTTAATAACACATAAAAAATATGTATGAAATAAGACGTAACAAATTCCCCCATGCTTAGACTTTGGACGCCATCATGCAAAACAACTAAATTACCTAAAAAAAGAAAATAGAAAATAAGAAAAAGAAAATCCTAAGTCACTTTCGTAAGAATCACGGTTGCATTTAGCGTATGCAATAAGCCCTTTGAACCCCTAGGTTTCCCCTAGTGGACGAGTAGGTCTCGTGAGGGTTTGCAAAAGATGTACCCACAAAATCTTTTAAAAGGAAAAAGAGAAGACAAATTTTTTTGTTTTGAATAATGTACATAAGGAGACAATATAAAATTTCAACTGGACGCATCACCTTTTAAACCAAGATATTATGTTGTATGTGAACAAGGCGTACACTCTAAAACTCTGAGTCTTCATAAATGACATCTACACTCCACTTTTGACCCCACAAACCAACATAACAATGTATGAGACAAAGTCACTCCATAATAAGATATTCTTGAATAGAAAGCTTTACACTCTGCGAATGAGTGAATCCATATCACTAGTGGATCACATCAACAATTTAAATACGCTTTTTTCAAACCTCTCGATGATGTATTATAATCTAAAAGAAAACGAGCATGCAGAGCTTCTGCTGTAAAGTCTACCTAACTCATATGACCAGCTCATCATTAATTTGGCAAACAATGTGCTAGCTTTCAGACTTTCTAGACCTCAATGATGTTGTTGTCCGGCAAGAGGAATCTACGCGTAAAACTAAGAAGATTAATCGTTCTCTTCGCACCAAACATAAGCGTTATTCATGACGAGAGAAAGATTAATGGAACGCAACTCCAGTGGGAGTCAAAATCCTGGGAGATTAAAGTCACAAAGCAAGAAAAATGTCAATTGTTACTATTGTGGCGAAAGAGGACATATTAAAAGGGATTGTTGGAGTTATGAGAAGAGTATATAAAAGACTTCCAAAGCAACAACCTCTCAAGGTTGTGTTGCTAGTACATCGGATGATGGAGAAATCTTATGTGCAAATGCATCAATAACTTTTAAAGCAAATTCACTCACTGATGTTTGGGTACTAGATTCAGGAGCAAGATGTCATATGACACGTCGACGGGATTGGTTTCACTCATATAAACTTACCCCTAAAGGATATGTGTCATGGGAAATGATCATGCTTTGGAGATTGTTGGTAATGGCACCATTAAATTAATGATGCATGATGGTATGTACTATCCAAGAGGTACGCCATGTGAAAAGGCTAAAGAAAAATTTATTATCTATCGGCCAATTCGATGATATGATCTTGGGCTTAAGACCCAAATTACAAATGGTATAATGAAAGTTGTCAAAGGTGCACTCATTATGATGAAGGAAGAAAAGACCTCATCGAAACTATTTGTGCCGCAAGGAGATACGTTAAAATATGGAGATGCATTTGTTGCTTCTATCAATCAAGAAGAATTAACGATAAAATGGCATTATACACTAGGCCACATATCAGAACGTGGTTTAAAGATTCTCCAGAACGTAATCACCTGCCCATAATCACATTGGTAAACTTATTGTTTTGTAAGCATTATGTTGTGAGTAAGTAGAGTAGATTAAAGTTTGGAAGATCTATTGGCAAGAGCAAACACATACTAGACTTAATTCACTCTGATGTGTGGGAATCACTAATCATGCCCTTAGGAGGAGCAAAGTATTTTATGTCATTTATTGATGATTACTCTAATAGAATATGGGTGTGCCTAATTAAGAAGAAGTCAGATGTGTTTGTAGTATTTAAGGAGTTCAAAGCTCGAATGGAACTTGAATCTGGAAAAAGAATTAAGTGTTTGAGGATAGACAATAGAGCAGAATACATAGACGGTGATTTCCTAGTATTTTGTATACAAGAAGGTATTCAATGACAATTCACATTTGTCGACACACCTCGGCAAAATGGTGTAGCTAAGCAGATGAATAGGACTCTCTTAGAAAGTAACAAGAGCTATGTTGACAACTGCAAAACTGTCCAAGTCTTTTTAGGCAAACGCAGCCAAAACTGCCAGCTACATAACAAATCAATCATCATCAACGACTATTGATTTAAAGACTCCAATGGAAATGTGGAATGGAAAGTCGGTCAATTATTCTTCTTTACAAGTGTTTGGATGTCCTACATATGTAATGTACAAATCCCAAGGAAGAAACTACCCACAAGGTTATTGTCAACAAAGATGTTATATTTGTGGAAGGACAACTACAAAATAAAGAGGATAATACATCTAAAGAAACTACTACAGTACATATAGATGATGAGTCTAGAAAGGATGATTCTTCTAAAGCATAGGCAGAGTAAGAGGAATAAGATCCGGAGAGGGCGAATGATACAGAACTTTGAGGATCACATCGTCAAACAAGAAAACCTTCATGACACTCATATTATGTTATAGCCAGCCATGATGCGCATTGTCTTCTAACAAAATACGCAGAGCCATCAACTCTTGAAAGGGCTTTGAATAGCCCAAATGCTTCTCTGTGGATGACAACAATGCAGCAAGAAGTGGAAGCCTTACATAGAAATAAGACATGGGAACTTGTTCTACTTCCATAATGATGGAAAGCCATTGGTTACAAATGGGTCTATAAGATCAAACGAGATGGTAATGATCAAGTAGAAAGATATTATGCGAGACTGATGACAAAAGGATATTCTCATAAAGAAGGTATTGACTTTAATAAGATATTTTCTCCAATTGTTAGACTTACAACTATAAGAGTAGTCTTCGCTATGTGTGCTACATTTGATTTACATCTAGAATAGTTGGATGTAATGACAACTTTTCTTCATGGAGAACATGAAGAAGAGATATATGTGCACCAACTAGAAGGGCTTAAAGAGAAAGGAAAAGAAAACTTGGCTTGCAGGTTAACCGAATCTCTATATGGTCTAAAGGAGGCGCCAAGGTGTTGGTACAAGAGATTTGATTCCTTCATTATTAGCCTTAGATACAATAGTCTTAATTCAGACCATTGTGCATATTACAAGTGATTTGAGGACAATGATTTCATCATTTTGTTGTATGTGGATGACATGTTGGTTGTAAGCCCCAAGAAAGATCGAGTTCGAGAATTAAAGGCATAATTGGCTTGGGAGTTTGATATGAAGGATCTAGGACCACCAAAAAAATATTTTATGGATGCAAATATACCGAGATAGAAATGCTAGGAAGATATGGCTTTCCCAAAAGAACTACATGAAGAAAATCTTGGAACGCTTCAATATGTAAGATTGTAAGCCAATTTCTACACCACTTCTTATCAATTATAAATTGTCCATAAGTATGAGCCCTAGCAGCAAAGCTGAAAGGATAGAAATGTCTCAAGTGCCGTATGTATCAGCAGTGGGAAGCCTAATGGATGCCATGTTCTGTACTAGACCAGATATTGCTCAAGCAGTGGGAGTGGTCAGTAGATTTACGGCAAATCCTGGTCGAGTGCATTGGAATGGTGTGAAGAGGATCCTTATATACATTAAAGGGACCTCAGGTGAAACATATGTTCTAGACGATCGGAATTTTGCACCAAAGGTCATGTCAACTTAGATTTTACAAGTGACCTTGACAAAAGAAAATCTACTACAGGTTATGTGTTTACTCTTGCAGGTGGTGCAACAAGCTAGGTATCAAAGCTACAAACGGTTGTAGCATTGTCTGTTACAAACTGTTGTAGCATTTTGCAGCTACAAAAGCTGAATACATGGCAGCTACCGAAGCTTGCAAGGAAGCGATTTGGATAAAAAGATTAACGGAAGAACTTGGAACAAAAGATTCTTGTGTATTATGATAGTTAAAGTTCTTTGCACATTGCTAGAAATCGAAGTTTTCATTCTAAACATATCAATGTTCAATGTCATTATGTTCGAGAAGTAGTAGAGGAAGGAAGTGTGGATATGCAAAAGATTCACAAAAGAGATCATTTGGCAGATATTATGACAAAGCCGATTAATACTGACAAATTTGTATGGTGCAAGTCCTCCCATGGCTTATCAGAAACGTAACTAGCATAAGGCTCGCTAAAAAGATGACTTTAAAAGTGGGAGATTGTTAAAATTAGTAAAGTCATATTTTTGTCTTTATAATAAAATAGCTTGTTACTATAGAAGCAAGAAAACAGCAGTAAAAGAAGTTTCCTTTTTTTAGTTGAAAATTTTTATATAAATTGTTACGTTTTAAATTGTAATTGATATCTCATTTTTTTCAGAGAGAAATACAAAGAAGCATAAGGATTTAGAGAAAAAATATTGTTTCTCCCACTGTTGTTCTTAATGCTTGTGCCTCTCCTTATATTCAGAGAGCATTTGTCATATCGATTTGTATATTAATTCCTAAATTTCTCAATCCTATTTTAGCAGCGTGAGATAACGTTTTCTGTAATCTTTGGAATTTAACAACAATTTGTCTTTCTAATTGCAAGTGCCTTACCTATATTTTTACCTTTTTTGGCAAACATAAAGAACAATAATAATTAATGTAGGGAATTATATACACTTTCACAACTTTGGTGGCAAATTATAAGTTGAAATTATTAAGTATATCAAGCATGAAAGCATAATCAGTAATGTCTACATCTTTTAATGATTCTTACATAATTACTATGTATCCATTCATTTGATTTACTACTCTGTGAAACTACAATGATTTTAGTAAACATTCTACCATTGTCACTTTTGATTCTACCTACTTATGCTCACCAATTTTACCATGTGCAATTTGCGCAATGTTGCACTAGTTAAAGTAAAGCCCCAAGCATTTGTTCAGAAATGTGTTTTTATTCAATGTCAAAACAGAATTACTATTTCAGTGGCTAAATTGCAACTGTAGAGGGCTGAACATCAGTGACTGGGAGCACAAATCGCTCACCATTAAGTGTTGTGTAGCTTTAAGAGCTATAGTCTTTGCTACTGAGTTTGCTGTGATTCACAATGTATGGTTACAAAGAAATGAAATCATCTTCAAGAAGGGAGAAAACTGGCAAGAAGTTGTGGTTGGAATTCAAGAGCAAACCAAGCAAAGGGTTCAAGTTTTGACTAAGCAATCAGATGTACATGGTCTTGGTTGTAAACACTCGGAATTGAGGTTTTGTGGGGATTTATGTATCCTTGCTTCATACTTTCTGAAGTGTAAGTATGTAACCTTGTGGGGTAAAATTTTATAGTGGCAATGAACTAAATATAAATAAAACTATATTAGTCTCTTTGGACTGAGGGAGGTGAAGGGGAAGGGGGGGAATAAAGGTTAATTAACTCTCATTCCTCTTTTCTGGGAATATTAAATAAGGCGGATGGGAGGGGAACATTTCGTCATCATTCCGCCCTATGCTTCTCATTTTTATTCACTCTCAAAATGAAGGGGAAAGGAGGGGAAAGGAAGAATCTTCATAGTTCTTCCCCTTCCCCTCTCTCCCGTCTCGTAACATATCCAAACATGGTGAAGACAAATCTATTTCCCTTCCCCTTCATTACCTTCCCAAATGAACAAGATCATGTCGGTTACAAACTATAAATTAAAAAGAAGAGTTAAACCATGAGACAGGTCCTAACAAGATCTAATGTCAACATGTTTTAAGTTCCTGCTAAACACCCAAATGAATTAAGTATAAATACAACTACATCAACATATAAACAATCTACTTGGTCCCTATCAAGTTGTCGTTCTTTAGTCATTTGAGCTATCGCTTAGTGGGAAGTGTGTATGGTTTTAGGCTTGTAATCAACGTGGATATAACCTTTTGACTAAGATGTATTAGCTTCTGGTCATCTCCACGGCAAAATCAACCCGAATCAACTTTGCTTCTCAATCTGTCCTAATTAGTGTTGCATAAATCCATCAAAATTGAACCCATATTAAGTAGCTTTAGATGATCAAATACTAGCTCAATATTGATTAGTCGCCACGCAACCAAACCTTAATCAGTTCCTATTGAATTGATCGAGGTTTACTTGCCAATCTATATTTTATCTAAAAGACTCTGTTTCAGGAGCTTCTCGTGCCTTGTTGAAGATGACGTGGGATGAGAGCTCAGGTTTATGGGATAGCGCGTGCAGGTCAGCTGCTGAGCTCCTCTCCTTGGTCGAAGTAATAAAAAAGGCACCCCCGGGTCGTGGTCCGGGAAACGTCTCTTAGATGGTCAAGTGAAAGAAGGGTCCGAGAGAAATAAAAACACTATAAACGTCTCTCAGATGGTCAAGTATGAATCCTTTTCCCGAGGTGGATAGACAAGTATTTATAGCGCCTGTGGCAAAAGGTAGGATGGTAAATTCATATTGGATATCCCAACAAGGGGGTACTATCAGGTTTGTTCCGTTTGAGCCTTTGGCGGGAAGACCAAGGGTCTCGTTTGGGCCCACTACAACTGTTTAGGTCTGTCTCGTGAATGGGTACCCTTGGGCCTTCCAGGGAAAATCATATTTTTTGGATCATTTAGCCCCCCACATTTTACCTATACATGGGTCCGCCTTGATAGTAAGGTGAAATGTGGATTAGCCTGGTTGTCGCAGTGGTCAGTGGGCCATGAGGAACCGGTTTGCCCTTGGCTGGTTACCCCATCCTGATCTAACACTTGACTGCCGGTTAGTATCATTCTGGGGTTTCAGAGGCTAGCTGGCGTTATGAGATCCTGTCAACTTTGGGGTATAAAAAGGAGTAGCTCCAGGACTTTGATATGCACCACGCCTTTGGGTATCCCTTGCATCAAAGATCCTCCTTTCCTAACTTGGGATTCCCCGCTCATTGATGATAGATGAGATGGCGCTCTACGCTCTAGGTAACTTAGAATGGTATCGCAGGGAAGTGGTGTTTCCTCCTCGTTTGCTGTCGTTCGATTATGAAGAGCTATGCCCAGATTTCGTTCTTACTGTGGCCGAGGAGTATGCTCGAGACTACAAGGTTTTTGAGTTGCCCTAGGTGGTACTCCTGACGATGCTCCTTAATGACGCTATGAAGCTCGGTGTCCTGTGTGGGTGGATGATCGGGGTCATGGAGTTAGCCGTCAAGGAGTTGCGGTGGAGCGCCTTCCAAGCATGGGCGGGGCGTAACAAAGGTAGGATCTTGGAGGCCCGCTAATAGGAAGCATCAAGCGACTCGAAGGTGGAGGAGAGCTCAGGCTCAGACGACCAAACCCCTCTCTTCGGTGATGGTAGTGAGGAGTGAAGCTTGGCTAGGAGTGACCTTTGGGATGGGTCACTCTATGTATTTGTCTTTTTTTTTGCACTCTGCAAGCATTCGTAATAAAAACGATGACTTTCTTTTACAGGAGCTTCGCCTCAGCTTTTGTGTTTTTTTTATTCTATTAACGGGACGGCCCCGTCACTGCAGTGTAACTATGTGAGGTTTCGAGGCTCGACCCTCTGGTCTGAGACCTGAATGGGCGACCTCCTGGTCCTCGTCTAGGACAAGGAGCCTTTGTGGCAGTGATCTTCGTACTAGGTAACCCGTCGCCACGTGGCGGGAGCTGAGAGTTGCATGGATGCGGGGCCTCGCTGGAGTGTGAGGTCCCCCTCTCACCTCTTCTATCCTCCTCTATAAAGGTAGAGTAGGCATCCTTATGGAAGATCACCTGAGAGAACTCACAAATCCTTCTAGAGAGAGATATGAGTTCCAGAGAGAGAGTCACGGTTTACTATCTTTACTATGGCCTTTCCCCCCTTCTGGGACACCGAAGAGATGGCCGACCATGTTAGGGACACTTTCTACTGGCATTGGAGGAGTGTCTGGCGTCCTCCTCATCCACTCCAAGAGGACTGCTGGGACTTATGTCCACGTTTCACTTTATCCGATGTGGACGAGATAACGCGCGACTCCGAGCTCGCCGAAATGATCCAGGCCACCTTCTACGCCATGCTGCTTAATGATGCTGTAGAACTGGGTATAGTAAGTGCGTTCATGGCCGCAGATTTGAAGGCGACCCTTGAAGGCCTATGTTGGTCTTCTTTTGAGTCTTGGATACACGTCAATAGGCGCGATCTTCTGAAGGTGTAGCTTCGCCAGCGAACTCCCCCAGGGGGTGCTCACGGGTTAGTGACCAGCCAAGAAGAAAGTTCGGGCAAAAAAAGATCACCCACCCCCTTCTAGTGATGAGGAGTAGTGTTTAGACCTTTCAACATCCTTCCTTGTATTATGCTCGACATCGTGTTTTCCTCCTTATAAAGCGTGTTTGTAATCGCTAGTGTTGATAATAAAATGTTGTTATGCTATGTGAGGGTTGGATTTCTTTGCAGGTATTTTATGTTCCATTCTTATGGCAGTTTCGCATGGCTCCCTAAGGAATTCAAAGGGTAGGCTTTGCTCTCTATACCTTGCCGGCAGTCTTAACGACTGACCTTGAGGTCATGGACCTATGGTGATCAGCTTACGGGTCAGACTTTTGGGCCGGAACCCGCCCTATGAACCCTAGGGATGCCCTGAACAATCTCTAGGGTACGGAGCCACGTGGCGACGACAAAGTGGCTCCTTGGTTTTGCTGCTTCCTAGGGAAACGTGCTGTCCTTTGACATACCCACCCCCTCTATAAAGGTGGGGTGAAACCCTTTGGGGGGGCATCACTTCACCAATCTTCTCAACTTTTATAGTGAGACAAAGAGTATCAGTGATAGAGAGAAAGAGAGAGAGAAAACCCCATCATGTTCCCAAACTTTCTCAGCATTGAGCAAGCGGCGGAGTATGTTAGGAAAAACTTCCTTTGGTCTTTGAGGGAGTCCTCTATTCTTCGACCTAGTTCACTTCTCGAGAACCACCACGGCCTTTGCCCTAACTTTGACCTTCTCGTAGCCATGCAACATGCCCATAGCTCCCACTTTCCTGAGATGGTCCAGGCCATTTTTTACGCTATGGCACTCAATGATGATGCAGAGCTAGGACTTTCAAGCGGGATTAGGACGGATTGCATGACGTCGGCCCTACGGGAGCTGAAATGGGATGTCATCGAATCCTGGCTGTGGGGAATCGAGGAAAGGCTTAGGAGAGCACAGATTCCCCATCTCTTGGACCTAATTGCCAATCCCCTGTTGGTGGGCGGCCCAGAGGAAGATTCAAGGTTGAGCGATGCCCCTTCGGCCTCAAGTGACGAGGGGTAGGCATAGGGCTCCTGTTATATTTAGCTTTCTTTGTTTATTCCTTCAATCTTATACAAAAGTTGGCCTGTGGCTACTTATAATGAATAAATAAAAGGTCGTCACTAGTGGTATGGACTTGATTCTGTACTTGATGCTCTTCCATTCCTCTTTGCACGACATTCCCAAATGGATTTATGTCTCTTAACCCATTGGCCATCTCTGAAGATCAGCGATCTCTTTTAAGGAACTAACTGTGTAGTGTCTAGCCTACTATCGTCCTTAGGATTCTTTGCTCCTTTTTATAGAGGTCGAGAACGCGATGACTAGTTCTTGTCTATGCAGTTTCTTGACCGATTCCGGTTAAAGACCTGAGCTAATGACGATCGATCCTAGGGTCATGTTGGGGGACCATTAGCCCTTCCCTTGGGGCCAAAGGTGTATTGCTCAGCCCATAGGTTGACCTATTGGGTCCTTAGCCACTATTGGGGGCTAAAGGTGTGTTGCCCGACCCTTAGGTCGAGCGACCGAATCCTTAGTCCCCACTGGGGCTAAAGGGGTGTCACCCGACCCTTAGGCTGAGCTTCTGGGTCCTTAGCCCCCAAAGAGGCAAAAGGTGTATCACTCGGTCCTTGGGCCGAGCTGCTAGATCCTTAGCCCCCAGTGGGGCTGAAGGTGTGTTGCCTGGCCCTTAGGCCGAACGATTAGATCCTTGGCCCCTATTAGGGATAAAGGTGTATCGGTCGGCCCTTTGGCCTAGCTGTTGGGTCCCTAGGTCCCATTGGGGCTAAAAGGTGTACTACTCGGTCCTTAGGTCGAGCCATTGGATCCTTAGCCCCTAGTGGGGCTAAGGGTGCATCACTCGACCCTTAGTCTGAGCCGTAAGGCTTCTAGCCCGCGTTGGGGCGAAAGGTGTAAAGGTTGGCCCCTATGGTGACGTGGCGCTCTGTGTGCCATGTGTCGAAGCAATGTCCCCTCGACTTCTTGGGAACGAGCGCCCTCCTTTCTCCTTGCCTTACCTCGCCTATATAAGAGAAGTTGGATCGCTTGGGGTGAGTCATTTCCTTGTATTCTCATAAATTTTCTTAGAGAGACAAGTGCAGTTCTAGAGAGAGAAGCTCTGCCTCCCCCTAGTCTGTATTCAAATTCAATGTAGTGTCTTCATCCTCTTTCCTTGGATCTTTAAAGGGTCTGTTTGTTTCTTCATCTTTATCTTCAGCACGCCCTTCAACCCTTCTTCCTCTTTCCAGGTACGTTTTTTGTGCCTTTCTGAAGGGGTCGCATCTTGTATTTGTATTTATGTAGGCATGTCTTCATCATGTTCATCGAGTGGGAAAGTCCCTGAGAGATTGGGCGACCCCCAAGAGGAGGACCACCATCCTTAGTTTCCAAGCCTGTCGGCCCTAATTGATGGTCAAGTGGTTACACACCTTCCCCCAAAGAACCAGTTTAGGGAACCAAAGAAATCACCTATGATGTGCCGATATTTGAGCCCGACACCCCCTTATGGTCTAGCTACAAGTATTCTTCAACTCTAAGTATCCTCAACATTGAGGAGGATGTCATTTATCTGGGGGAAATTGATATAGCGGTTGACCGTATGCTTGATTTTCAGGAACGTAGAATGGGGAAGATCAAGATGACCGCTTGGCTGAGGAGTCCCTACGAGCTTCTTGCTAAGGGTACTTTTGAAGGTAATCCCTGCTCTTCCCCTGGATCCCATAGGTCGAGCGTTGAGGTTGAGGTTGAGTCTACCAGCTCCAGTTCTTCCTCAGAGGGAGAAACAAATAGCTCTAGAAGGGCCATGCTTAAGGAGAGAGGTCGTGCTCGGGAAGAGCCGGGATTTGCCCTTTTGCTCATTCAACCACTAATACCGCACTAATGGCTTGCTCCGAGATGGCCAAATAGAGTAAGCGTGTCTCCCCAACGAGGGGACTTGCTATCTTCGGTAGCCGAGCTAGGTATGTCTTTAATGCCTGGAAGACCTCATCGGCCTCCTGATCCTAGGTGAAGTTAGCTCACCGCCGCAGGACGTAGAAGAATAGTGGCCATTTGTCAGCAGAACTAGACATGAACTGCCCCAAGGCTGCAATGCATCCTGTTAGTCGTTGTACCTCCTTGACGCTTTGTGGTGGTTTCATGTCCAGGATTGCCCAGATCTTGTCTGGATTAGCCTCTATTTCTCGGCTACTGACCATAAACCCGAGGAATTTGCCCGAATGCAACTTGAATACACATTCTTCGGGTTAAGCTTCATCCCGAAGGCTTGAAGTATGTTGAATGTTTGCCGCAAGTCTGGGCCATATGTGTCGTCAAGCGTGTTTTTCACAATCATCCCGTCAACGTAGACTTCCATGGCCTTCCAGTGAGAGGTTCAAATAACTTGTTCACAAATCGCTGATAGGTGGCCCCGACATTCTTCAACCCGAAAGGCATCATCTTATAGCAGTGTAGGCCTTGATCGGTGATGAACGCGGTCTTCTGTGATCCTCCGAACACAAAGGAATCTAGTGGTATCCCAAGAAAGCATCCATAAAACTCAACAAGGCGTGCCCGACCATGGCGTCGACTAGTTTATTGATCTTTGGGAGGCAGTAGCTGTCCTTTGGACAGGCCTTGTTTAGGTTAATAAAGTCCATGCACATCCTCCAAGTCACATTGAGCTTTTTCACCAAGACCACATTTGAGATCCACTTGAGTTACTGACACTCTCTAATGAATCCCACCACTAGTAGTTTCTGCACTTTGGTAGTTACCGCGGCCACCCTCTTTGGCCCCATGTGGTGTTTCTTTTCAATGACAGGTTTGTACAACGGGTCCACATTCAACCTGTGTTCCATGACAGTCGGGTCGATTCTAAGCATTTCCTCAGGACCAAAGGCGAATACGTCCCGGTACTCCCGTAGGAGTAAGATCAATGAGTGGCGGGTGGCAGCCTGTATTTCCTGGCCTATCTGAACCGTGCAGTCGGGTCGTTCTTCTCCCAATGAAACTTGCTCCGTACTTTCCGCGGCATCGAGACGAGGTCGATTAGGCTCGTCTGAGGTCGTGATGTGTATAACCAAAGCCTCAGCGACTAGTGGAGGAGGAGGAGGAGGCTCGGTCTGGGGCTTTTCACCAATCGTTAACGAACCGCTCGACCCTCGCTCATTCGTCCACTCCACAAGAGGGCGAATGCTTAACAGTTAACATTCTCGAGCTGTGCGTTGGTCCCCTTGTATCGTGCCTCACACTCCTGTTATCAGCTTCAAACTGAAGTTGAAGTAAGTAGGGAGCGATGACTGCCTTCACGAGGGTGGGCCGCCCTAAGATGATGTTGTAGGCCGTCGAAACGTCGATGACTAAGAAATCAACTCCAAATTCTTTGCCTTTCCTTTTTCTCCGAAACGTTGCAGTAGGCAGATTTTTCTGGTTAGATTCACCTCCTGTCCACCAAAGCCTAGGATTGGATGGACTACAGAAATGATGTCCCTTCCTGGATATGTTAACTTCTTCAGGCAGTCTCAAGTGATGATGTCCACGGAACTTCCAGTGTCAATTACGATCCTCTGCACAATTACGCTGACCACCTTCATTTCTACCACTAGCGAGTTGTTGTGCAAAGAGGTAAAATGCGGAGTGTCCCTTCCACCTAACACTATTGTTGGCACCGTGACTCGAGTCCCTTGCTTGGCAGTGAGAACTTGTTGGGCGCCCTGAAGCTAAGTTTCTAAGCAGACTGGGTAATACCTTTCGCACAACCCCTGGCGATAGCAGCCACGACCTCAGTGGAGCATTCCTCATCCCGCGGCTCAGACCTTGTAGGTTCACACTTCCTCTGAAGGAAACGCAGACCTCTCTTCAGAAAATGATTGATGTGGCCCTTATATGCTAGCTAATGAAGGGCCCTCCTTAGTTCACGGTACTCAACTGTTGTATAGTCGTTTTATTTATGAAACTCACAATACTTCCGCCCATTGTGAGGCTTCGGAGCGAAAGTCATTGGGGGTGGTCTCTTCAGCATAAGATGCTCCCTTACCTCCATGAGGATGTTTCGACGCTCTGTGGTAAACCGCGGGTCAACAACCTCAAGACGTAGCCTCCTATCCCCTAAGCCATGATTCCTGTCTCCCCTACTGGGATTCCTATTTGTAGGGGTCTTAGCCTTTCTTGGGGCATCTAAACTATCAGCGTAGTTTTTAGCGGCGCAGATAAAGTCCGTCGCTTTCCTTAGCGCCTCTGTAAGAGTGGTTTCCTTCTGCTCTGCTAAGGAGATCTTAAACAGTCCGCTTTTCAAGTCGTTCAGAAAGGAGGTGTATACTACCCCATCCTCCAAGTCTGCGATCAGGACTGCCTCTTGATGGAAACATTTCACAAAGTCCACCAGAGACTCTTACGGACATTGCTTAATTTTGGAGAGGTGTATGCTGGTTCGCCTCTCTTTTCGGCTAGCGATAAAATGACTAACAGACCTGTCCGCCAGATCTTAGAAGCAAGAAATGGTTCCTGATGGTAGGTCATTGAACCACGATTGTGCTACCTCCTTCAAGATAACGGGGAAATATCGACAATACGCCATGTCATCTACGTACTAGACGTACATCTATGCCTTATAGACCCCTAAGTGCTGCTCAGGGTCAGTTGTGCCATCGTAGAGGTCCATGGTGGGCATCATCACCTTCCCATAACGTGGAGCGTTGACGATCTCTGCGCTGAATGGTGTGGAGAATGGGACGGGCCCTGCCCGAGCGGCCATGCCGAATACTTTACTAGGGGTTTCCAGACGCCTTTCCACCTCCGCTAACGACAACCTCCTTCAGGGTGGAGCAACTCTTGGGGATCTAGGCGGAGTCTGGTCATACTGATAAGATCGTGAGTCGCTCCTCTCTCAAGCGGGACTTCTTATGCGTTCATGATCTGAACGATGCACTAGGGCCCATCGATGTTTAGAGACTTCACCTCGAGGCCTTGAGGTCTGGTCCTATTCCTCAAACCAGGTGGTTCATCGAGAGTGTGTTGCGTACAACGTTGAGGCCGTAGTGGACTTCGCTAGGCCACCAATGGCTTGAACGGTGACTTTGATGGGCATTTGACCCAATAGAATGCACTGCTAGAAAAGTGCTATTTACAAAGGAAGAAGCTGTTGTAAAAAGTTATGGAAATCGTCGTTATATATCTTTGACGACGGTATTTACAACAGTTGTCAACCGTCATAAAAGGCCTTTTACGACCATTCCATTGTAGAGCATTTGCATACATTTACAACGATTTTTTATAATCGTTGCTGTAGGACCTATTTACAACAAGTTTTTTTTTCGTTGTAGAAATCCTAAATCATCCATGACTGTTTATATCGTTGTATTTGGCATGGAACCGTTGTAATTGCAAACTTCTGACAAGAATAATTATTAACATGACACACAAAAATCTAATTATTTATGACAACTTTTTCTGTTGCAGCTGACTTGATTATCAATTTTATTGTAATGCTTTTTTTTAATAAATGGTCATATAACCTGATTTTTGAAATATATTTACAATACTAGTAACTTAATGAAATTTATATAACAATAAAAATCCTGGAGAAGAACTGAAACATATACTACTTATATTCATATAAAATGAAGGCCTCTGAGATGTTTAGGAATGTACACATCCAACAAAATAGCCTCAACTCAATATATATAGAAGAAACTAAAAGACTAGCCCATTCACCAAAAACAATAGGCCTAACTAATTAATTTCTAATTAAAATTACCAAAGATCGGCCTATTTACAAAAATGATAGGCCTAATGACCAAAAAAAAGGCCTAGTCGTTCCATACAAATCAACAGCCACAACAAAAACAACTAATCTTCGTGTGCCTGATAATATCTACAGAGCATCTACACTTCAAACCTGCAAAGGTAGAGACATTTCAAACCTTTTAAAGTGTGCATATTTCCCTAATTAAAGCAAATAGAGAACCATAAGTAGGTACAAAGACAATGAGCAAGCTAAAATATGTTGTATTAAACGCAGATTCAAAGATGTTAGTACATGACATATCAACAAAGACACACACCACATAGGGCGGCAAGTGATAATGACCTCCCCTATAGGATACCATCTGTGAGAGAGTTGACTATCACTTCAACAGAGGGGTTCCAATAGCAGATGTCAACACACCACCATTATTTCAATATAGGACATCCCATTCTATTGCTTAATCACAAGTTGTTATCCAAAATGTTCTAATGAGCAGCAACAAAGTAACACACCACATCGCAACAAAAGAGAATAGCCAGCTCAGTCATATTGCTCACATCAACACATAATCAAAGCAAACTGATGTTGGAGACTTTCATCGAACAGATGGTGGGCATCAATTTTTCACAACTTTCCCAAGTAGTAAGAGTTGGAGGAGGGAAGTAAAGCAAGAAAAAGGTAGAAGAGATGTGAGATAATTATAAATTAAAAATGCACTCAAAAGTATTAGAAAATACTTACCTAGTTCATCAAAAACACAAAAACATGTCTGGAAGCATGAATTTCCCATCAATGAGCTGACGAAGGTGGCAAGATGTTGGATATTTTTTGGAAAACTATGTCCTTAAGCACCTTGATTTCACCTTGAAGCTCCCCTATATCTTTGTTATGAGCAGCTTGCATATCATCAATCTTTTTCTAACAGTCAGCTTCGAGATGCTCAATGTTAATGAGTCGGCTTTCCAACTCACTAATATGCTCATTTTTCTTTTCAAGCTGAGCTTTTTAGGTCAGCCTTGCTGGGTTCAGGTCCTCTAACATCCTTTGGTTTCATACCTAGTCCAAAGCATATTACGCAAACTCAATCTTGAAGCCTGAAGCATTTCTCCACAAGCTCAAACTGAGACATGGAAGGGTTCTTCTCTGATTCTCCCATAATGCTGTCCTATGTTGAAAAATACAATGCTCCAAGCAATATGACAATTCTGAAAATTTTAAACACAATGCTAACTAACAACAAAATTAGCAAGTTAGCTGTACATATATAATTGCATCTTCCTTTTCCAAAGTCCCATCCTTTTTCTTTCGGGTGGCTTTAAAAATCTCTGCGATGTCTGGGACCTTTCCATCCTTGTCGTCCTATTGCGTACAATGAAAAAAAAATTAAACTTGACCCATAATAGTATGAACAACACTGTTTCGGTAAAAACAACTAGAGACACTTGTACATACCAAGTCTTCATAGATGACATCCCGAATCGGCCTGCTGCCAGTACGAGGAAGCATAGTCAACTGTGCTCTGTTCTCAGAAATTATTGCACTCTTTATCTATAAATCACACCAGTTAATAATTATAAGACTAGAGGCGTTGAAAAAAATTACGAATAAAGAAGAAGACATCAAATTTCTACTGACATTATACAGCACCTGGAAATCTAGATCCATATAATGCTCCACTACACGCCATTCCCAGTCTTCTTTAGTCAAACTCTTAGGGATGTTCTGTGGTTTTAGTGCGTCTTGAACACTGGAAACCCCTTTGAGGTTACGTTGCATCATTTCACCTCGCCAACTAGTCCATAATCTTCGCGCACGTCTCATGAGCTCCTTTCGGCGATGCTCAATACCCCCGCCTTTGAACTTATCCTATCACATGTAAAACTTGTCAGTCTTTTGGATCGATTTTTAAAAATGAAATTTTCAAAATTTGACGGGAAAAAACCTAAAACGTATGCTTTCATACGAAATAGCATCCCACAACTTCTCCAAGTCTTTGGCATCAATTTCACTCCAACTATGCACTCTGACGGGTAACATGTAACGATCACGAACAAGCTTTCCAATATGTCTTGTTAGGGCTCCTCCATTTTTACCCACCAGCCCATTGTTATAGAAAGTCACATCGAGTTTCTCCCCATCTTTGAGAGTAGAAACTTGTCTTACCTTATTCCTAGCACGGGGGCTTGAATTTGCACTCCGCTTTCTTTTCTTGCTTTCCCCACCAGTAAAAGCTGAGAGCAAAAAAAAAGAAAAAGAAAAATAATGAGGAAATTATGTTTTAATTTCCATCAAACCGTTAATAATTTTAGTAATGTCTAGCACATTATTAATACCAAGAAATACCTCATCCATTCATAAACTTTCAAATATGTACTTACATATGTGCCCTAGCTTGTTCGAAGCCACTCATAGTAGTTATTAGCCCCAGAATACAAGACCTGGGTACTATCATCTCATGCATAATGATTAGTAAAGTTCACTTAATCAAGACATCTCAAACACCATTAAAAAATGGAAGGCAGAATACAAGCAACAACTCATCAGTTCACTTAATTGATGTTTGCAGTTGGAATGAACTTGCACATCAAGGAAGTCTCATCAGTTCACTTAATGGAAGACGTCTCAAACACCTTAAATAATGGAAGGCAAAATACAAGCAACAACTCATCAGTTCACATGTTCATCAATTGCGTACACATGAACACTTTTACACTTTCCCAGTTTGGCTACCATATCTATCACCTATTTGTCACCAATAATCCTTCTCAACTATGCACTCCTTTTGGAGTTATTCCACCATAGTTCGATCACATTACTCTTATAACCGCATTCATCCTCTAATATAGCAGACAACTCAGGCAAGGACAATCTATCACATTCACATTCAACCGAGGTACAACCAATCTCCCTTATATAATAAATTTTGTTATCTCTTTCTTCAAATTTACCCCCATAGTGGAAGTGAATCGTAATTTTTAAATCTAAAGCCATCTGCATTTAGAAACAAAAAATATGCATGATTAGTTTGATATTACATCCTGCCCTAATCTAATCATTAACAACTGATGAACTATTATTATATATATTGATTAGTGTGACATTGCATTCTTTGCCAGTGCAATCAATATGAACTAAATTACATATTTTCAAACATTTTTAGAGTCAAATACACAAAAATCAAAGTTCTAAGATATAAAAAAGAAATAAATACTAACATATGGATCAATCTATCACATGAAGCATAAATATAAAACCCACTGCCGCAACAAAAAACGGTAGAAAATATAGAGATGGTGTATACCCATCAGGACAAGAAGTTTAATGTTCACCATAGTAACTAACCAATCTATTCCATTACCCCTCCCCCAGATATATGCTAAGTTTACGTGGCAAAAGATAAAATAAAAAAATGATCTCATGGACAAAAAAAAAAGGATAGAAATGATGTCTCCTAGTGAAGTGGTACATTTAATTATCAACATATAATTATTACAAATAATGATGCTCTTAACTTACTATTATCATTAGGACAAAATACTTAAGTCTAATAACTCAATTGCATATAGAATGATATGATCCAAAACAAACTAGCTAGATTTTCCATACTATCCTCACAACAAAATAATGAAGAGTGATGATTTTAAATAAAGCATGTCAAGTAAGCATTAACATAGCATTTTTCCCCCTAAAATCATACCACATTCATAGGGCAATGCTCAGATAATTATGTTCGCAAGACATGATATTTGATACCTTATGAGGAATGTGATATCTGTGCCTAAATGGAGAAAGAATCAACTAGGCCTACAAATATAGATCATTACATATCAATAACCCAACAAACTTAAGCAATTTACTCATCTTCTATGATTCCAAGAAAACAGTGTTAATATATTATCTTGATGTAAATAAGTTAGCCTTATAATGATGTTTCAAACCCTGATAGCTCACTTTAATAGCAAGCTGCACATTCATGTCAAGAACATCAAACTTAGTTGAATAGAATATAACCAAAGTAAATGATGCCCAAATAAACAATTTGAGTGTATTTTTGCATGATTTGTTTATATTGACTGAAACTTGTTTCTGGGTTGTTGAATTCAATAAAATGGTAAGTGCTTTTTTTCATTTTATAAATTGGGTAACTGCAGCTGGAGATCAGAAGAGGGAAGTTAAGCCCATCCTCCTACTATAGTACTAATTCAATTAAAAGTTAGCTCATCCTCCTACTACTTGTCCCATACAACCCCCTTCCTCTATTTTTTCCTTTTTTAAAAAAAAATAAATAATATTTTTTTGGAAAAAAATATATATTTAAACACAACATACCTTTGATATATAAGAAGACTTAAGGTCATTGTTGCTCACATTTCCCCAAATGTGTACCTCTTGTAGAGGTTACTTATTACTCCGGGGGTTCCAGCTGATTCTGCAACTTTTATAATTCCTAAGGCGACCTCTTCTCTAATCCCTCCTATCCATCAATCCTTTCTTCATTTTCACATTCAAGCTTCTATCTTACATTAGATTGCCCACCTCCCCTTACTCCCCCACCCTGGCCTAACCTCTTTATATATGCACATTTAGAGATAAACACATTTTCTAAGCACATTGGACAACTTGTATCATAATGGGGTTAGGGTCCCCTTTCTTCAAGGGACCCTTAATTCCACATTATTTAGTTGTTCCATTTCCAAACTTCGAGTTAATACAAAATGATGGGGGTTACAATGGATACATCGAGATTTGGTGTATGTGTCATGGGTAGAGCCATGAATGAAGCACTAAGTTTGCGAGTATTCACATTGCTCGACTTGTTGGATATAATGCTGCATATGGTGTATAAGATTGCAAATTTAGTGATAGAAGCAGAGTGGCAACCTTGTTATTGCTCATCTTCCTCGGCGAAGAAAGCCATGATGGTGTCTTCCAATGGGAATAACAAGATCTTGCTGTCAGAAAAGGGCAATGCCACTAAGATTGTTCGACAAGTAGCTTCTTCCACTAGTAAACTATTACAGCTTGAAGATGTCTCTTACACTCTGTACTCTCGCCCGTCTTTGGTGTCAGAGATGTCTAAACCTACTGCGAGAAAAGGTTGAGCAACACCCAACTGTTAATCCATCACAATCAATCCCAACCCCTCCCCCCTAAAAACACCAAAAATAAAATAGCCATTCTTTAGCAGTTAACTGGTAGAAAGTTTTAAAAATTCCACCAATTACTAATTCAATTAGAGCCAATAACATCCTAATAAAATGCAAGGCAACACAGACACTAAGGAAATAAAACTTGGGGTTCCAGGTATTATCTTCCATTTACATTGCAAAACCCAAATAGTAGCTTAGTAACACCACCAAAATCACACCAGAAAAATGCAAATACATAAAAATCAGAATTATCAACTTTACTTGATTGCAATCAACAATGTAAGAGCAAACAGATTTCATCTATCAACTAGGTTTTTGAAAACATAAGAAGATGAAGGATCGCAAACCACAAAATTGAACAAATTTCACAACAAATTCACTCAACGAAGAAGAAAACCATAATCAAACAAATATGTGACGCAATCCAATGTAAGAGATAGGAGAGGGGAGCGAGAAAGAGAGCATATTACTTGACAAAGACAAGATAGATGCCTTAAACCCTAGACAAATCGTTGCCTGAAATCGTCAACAACACTAAAAGCTTCAGTCTTTGTCCATTTTCTTAAACCCTAAGTTTGTCGTTGCCTTGAACCCTAGATAAACTGTGGCTTCTTCCAATTGAACCCTAAACTGAGGCTTTCAATTTCTGGGCATTTTTTGTGAAAGAAAGACACAGAGAGTGACTGAGGGTTGCGTTTCTGGGGTAGAGAATGAAAGAGCAGATCGAGTAAGAGAGAGAGAGAGGAAGGAGCAGATCGCGATTGTGAGATGAGTGACTGAGAATTAAAGGAGCAGATCGAGTACAAAAAGAGAAAGAGGCCACTCAAGCCAGTTTGTGATTGTGAGATCGAGTAGAGAGAGAGAAAGAGGCCGGGTCGAGTAGAGAGATGAGTGACCGTCAAAAGCATTAATTTTTTGGGGGGTGTTTTCAATTTTTGAGGGAAATGTTCCCACGAAAAGGTGCCCAGTACTCCCGCTCATGCCAACCCAGAACCATTAAATTATTTACAACGGATATTTCCAATCATCTACAACAGTATTTTACATCCGTCAGTGCTAAATAAATTTTAACAACGGGAAAAGTTTCTGTTGTAGAAGGTAAACTAATTACAACGGTACTTTTGTACCGTCACAAGTTACTGGTCGTAAATAAATAAATCTCTAGCGGTGACGATCTCGATCTTTGTTAGCTTGGGGGGCCTTCTCTCCTCCCCTCGCAGTGGCGATGAGACATCATGGGATCGTTCCTATGGGAGGGCTCATAGCCTGTGGTAGGCACATACTCGAAGCGAGGAAGAGGACGCGCGGAACTCGCGGCCTCCACTACTTTCTTCACCTGCTTCGAAATCTGCTGCATTATGGCATCCGTCATGCTAGACATGAAATTTTTTACGGTATCCACGGTGACGTAAGCCTCCGGCCTAGCCGGGTGCTGGAGATCGACCGGGGATCTGCACGAGAACTTTCTGAGGCGTCCGCGACCTCGGGGGGACTGGGGCATCCGTGACCAGTGCTTTATCCCCCTGTGTCTGCGCTCGCGTTGCTGCACTGATCACCGTCGTTCACTGATCTCTTCCCACAAACGACGCCAAATTTGTTTTAGGAACTTCTCGTACCTAGTTGAAGATAACATGGGATGAGAACTTGGGCTTATGGGATGGCGCGTGCAGGTCAGTTGCTTAACTCCTCTCCTTGGTCGAACTTACCAAAAAGGCACCCTCAGGTCATGGTCCTGGGAACGCCTCTCCAACGATCAAGTCAAAGGAGGGTCCAAGAGAAATAAAAACACTGTAAAAAGAGGGAATCTGGAGTCAATTATGTCACAGTGCGAATGCTTCTCCCGAGGTGGGTAGATAAGTATTTATAGCCCCTGTAGCAATGGGTAGGATGGTAAATTCATGCTGGATATCTCAAAAAGGGGGTGCTATCAGGTTTGTTCCGTTTGGGCCTTTTGCTGGAGCCCCAAGGGTCCCGTTTGGGCCTACTACACCTGTTTGGGTCTGTTTTGTGAATGGGTACCCTTGGGCCTTCCAAGGAAAATCATATTTTCTGTATCAGACTCAAATCACACTTGATCTGGGAATAGAAACAACAGCAATCCCATTTTGACTGCAACCTGAATCAACCAAATCTGAATTGAATGTATCCAAATTTTCCAGACCCACATGCTGTCTGTATTTTAAGCAGAATAAATGAATCAGTTTATAATAGACTAGAAACATTATTAGTAAACTCTTGATCCTTTTGTCATGTATAGGGTGAAGAAATCATTCGACACACATAACACTCTATAGTTGCACTCAAGAGAGCTAATTGCACATAGGTTGCTATTAAAGCCGAAATTTTCTCATATCTAATTGAGCAATGCATGGAAATTTTCATGGATAACTTTTCTGTGTTTAGATCTTCCTTTGATGATTGATTATCTAATCTGATAAAGGTGTTGGAGACGTGTAGGGAGAAAAACTGGACTTTAAATTAAGAGAAATGTCACTTCATGGTTAAAAAGGGTATAGTCTTAGGACACATTATTTCTCGCGATGGAATTGAGGTAGACGAAGCTAAGACTGACCTCATTGTTAATCTTCCCCCTCCCACTTGTGTGAAAGAGGTGCGGTCTTTCCTTGTACATGCTGGCTTTTATCGTTGTTTCATTAAGGACTTTAGTAAGATTGCAAACCCTTTGTCCAATCTGTTAGCTAAGGATGTGCCATTCCATTTCTCTGAAGAGCGTCTTGAGGAATTTTCTAAGCTTAAGGAGGCCTTAACCTTTGCTCCTATTCTTCATCCTCCCATCTAGGGAGAACCATTTGAGTTGATGTATGACGCGTCTGATTATGCTATTGGGGTTGTTTTAGGACAGCGTATTGATAGGAAACCCTATGTTATTTACTATGCTAGCCACACGTTGAATGATGCCCAACTGAATTACACTGTTACAGAGAAAGAATTTTTGGCTTTGATATTTGGTTTTAAAAAGTTTAGACCCTATCTAATTGGGTCTCATGTGATTGTTTATAATGACCACTCTGCTCTTAAGCACCTTCTTTCTAAGAAGGATGCTAAGCCTAGACTTGTGAGATGGATTTTACTTTTGCAAGAATTTGACTATGAAATCAAGTATAAGAAAGGTTCTGAAAACCTTGTAGCCGACCATTTGTCTAGGATCCTATATGATAGAGAGAGTGAGTCCAGTGTTTCTGAGTGCTTTCCCGGTGAGCAATTGTATACTGTTCACTGTGGTCCTTGGTATGCTGATATTGTAAACTACTTAGTTGCTGGTAGGATCCCTGAGGGTTGGACTAAGAATGACAGAGTTAGATTCTTCCACCTTGTGAAATTATTTATTTAGGATGACCCTTATCTGTTTAAGTACTACTCTGACCAAGTCTTTCGGAGTTGCATTCCCGACCATGAGGTGAGAAGTGTCCTTTCTTTTTGTCATGACCAGGCATGTGGGAGGCATTTTAGTGGTAGGAAGACAACCACCAAGGTTCTTCAATGTGGTTTTTACTAGCCTACTTTGTTTAAGGATGCAGTTGAGTACTGCAAGAGTTGCCCTAGATGCCAGCAGTTGGGTAGAATAAGTAGGAGAGATATGATGCCACTGAACCCCATCATTGTTGTAGAGGTTTTTGATGTGTGGGGTATTGATTTTATGGGACCATTTCCATCTTCCTTTAGGAATGAGTACATTTTGTTAGCTGTGGACTACGTTTCTAAATAGCTTGAGGCCATCCCTTTTAGGACCAATGAAGCTAAGGTCATTGTGAAATTCCTTAGGGAGAACATCTTTGCTCGATTTGGTATGTCCCGTGCTATCATTAGTGATACAATAGATATTTTGATGCCTTACTGAAGAGGTATTCCATAGTCCATAGGCTTGCTACTCCCTACCATCCCCAAACCAGTGGCCAGGTTAAAGTGTCCAATCGATAGATCAAACAGATTTTAGAAAAGAAAGTGAGTAGGAATAGGAAAGACCGGGCTGACAAGCTAGTGGATGCTCTTTGGGCATATAGGACAGCTTTCAAAACTCCCTTAGGTATGTCACCTTATAGGGTAGTTTATAGTAAGCCTTGTCATTTACCTGTGGAAATAGAGCATAAAGCTTAGTAGGCCATTAAGAAGCTTAATTATGACTTGACTGAGGTGGGTGAGGAGAGACGATTGCAACTAAGTCAGCTTGATGAGATTAGAGCTGAGGCTCATGAGAGTGCTTGATCTTACAAAGAGAAGGCGAAGTTGTTTCACGATCGATAAATTTGTAGAAAAGAGTTTGCCCCAGGAATGAAAGTACTCTTGTATGACTCTAAGCTCCATCTGTTTCCAGGGAAATTGAGGTCCTGATGGACAGGTCCTTATATTGTCTCACATGTTTTTCCCTATGGTATAGTTGAAGTTCAGGATCCTCAAAGTGGTGCCACCTTCAAAGTGAATGGCCAGCGTTTGAAACAATTTCTTGAGTTACTGAACCCAGAAGATGTGGAGTGTCTGATACTCCACGAACCGAGCCATGATCGGTGATTGTGATGTGAGATAGATTGGGTGTACTTAGCACCCAACCTGGTTTGCTAGAAATTTCTTCTCTTCGTCTCTTCTTCTCTCTCTCTTTTGTTCTTCTTTGTCTTATTCCAGTTTCTTTTTGTATAGTTGGATGCTTTTCTTTTTCTATGTTGGTTGTTTTGTTTTTGAGTCTTGTTTTTATTTTTGAACATATGTTTCCTTCTTAGATTTTTCTTTTTGGTCTTTATGTGTCTTTCCCACTCCCAATGAGGACATTGTGAGATTTTGGTGTGGGGGTGAGGTGCCCATGTGTACATACTTTTTTTTGAAAAATTTTGAAAAATCCAAAAAGATTTTCGTTTTGTTTTTGGGGACATTTGTACTATGTCTGATTAGCTTAAATCCCATGTGCTTTGGTTATTACCTTGTATATAAGTAGGATGTGCGTGAAAGGTCTTTGACCTCAGTGTGTCAGTGTAAGCCCTAATTCTAACCCCAATTGTTCATTATAGATTGTGTAATCCAATCCTTGCTATTCCTTTATCATTATCTTTAGGTCTTAGGCTTCCATGAATGATTCTCTCACTTGCTTGTGACACGATTACACTGGTTTTTCCCACTTTTGAAAAAAGAGGAAACGAAAAAAAATGAATAAAGAAGAGAAAAAGAAAAAAGATGAAATAAAATTTGGAATGACAAGTATCCCTTTGAGGCATGCGCTACAGGGTGTCACCCTTTGAGGCAATACTGCTACTGGAAAAGTTTGCTTCCAATGCTAATATGTCAATAATGTAGTTGTGTCAGTCAAGTGGGATTGAGTCTAATTCTGATAAATATAAGCCTTGGGATGATGATACACTTGCACACGAGCACCGGGATGGATTCAGAATCTTGATGTACAGTGGGGTGAAAAATTAATGCTTTGATGTCTTTTATGAGGTAGAGGGCTTTGAAGTACATTCTGTTTATATGCAAGTCGATATCTTGGCTACATGAGTGATTTAGTTTATTAGAACGTGTACATATCTTTCCCCAAATTTTGTACATATTAGATTTGAGGAAAAAACCAAAAAGAATTCCTTTTTGAAATAGTTTTTGTTGGTATTTCACTTGAAAACCCTCACGAGACCTCACTCATCCACTTGGGAGACTGAGGGGTTTAAAGGGCTTGTTGCATACGCTAAATGCAACTGTGATTCCTATGACAGTGAGTTAGGATTTTCCTATGTTCTATTTCTTTTTAGGCAGTTTAGTTATTTTACTCGAGGACGAGCAAAATCTTGGTGCAGGGGTATTTGTTCATACCAAAAATGTGTTTTTTTACGATACCCTAACATCGTATTTACGCTCAAAATAATTGTTATTCTAAGGTTTTTATTTGAATTTATTTTGTTTTGTAGGTTTTGAATATTTCGGAAGAAATGCGGGAAAATGATGAAAAAATGCTGAAAATGGAAGAATTGGGCCAAATTGACTCAAGCCCAACCCAAATGCCCATTATAACCTAAAAAAATAATAAAAGGAAATTGAATTAAAAAAAAAAAAACCTAAGCCTCCCCAGCTCACGTGCAACTCATGAGACCCGACCCCCCTTTTATTTTTCATTCTCTCTCTCTTCCTATTCGGCCCAGTCCCTTGAAAAAACAGAGAGCCCGACTTCCCCCCCCTGCTCCATCATCTTCATCCTCTCTCCCCCTTCGATCCCATCTCTCTCTCTCTCGATCGATCGAAATCCAACCAGCAGCATCACCATCGACGCTCCGCAGCACGCTAGCACACCCACATCGCCATCCCTATCTCGACTGTCCACATCAGGCAGAATTCAAGGGTAGTGATGGAGTTGGGCTCGGGTATAAAGGAAGCAGCGGTGATTGAAGCTAGGTAACTAGGCTTTCTTCTAGGTTTTAGTCTTAGCTTTTGAGGTTTAATTTTAGTGCTTTTAGTTTCAATTGTAGTTTAGAAAATTAGGGCTTGGATTTGTTTTCATCTATGCGATTTTCGAAAGTCAGATTGGGTTTCTTTAGGTTGCACTTTCAGATATTCAAAGCTTGACTTGTATATATATATATATATATATA
>JACYFF010031954.1:51346530-51445023 GCA_017589665.1 Selenicereus undatus
ATATATATATTTATAAATATTTATATAGATATATATATATATTTGTATGTATATGCGCGTACAATGGGATCCAAAGGAAGTGATTTTATGCTCTTCTTTCATTCTGGTGTGTGACACCCAAAATGGGTGAAAGGATACTAGAGGAGGTTGATGAAGGACTGTGTAGCTTGTACATCAGGTGTTGAGCACTTGTGGTCGCAACAATCGGGACTGGCTATTACTGGCCGTCGTTAAGGGGGATACCGTGGTCATGGTAAAAAAGTATGCTAAGTGCCAGAAATCCTGTGCTTGACAAAGACAGCCCCCCACCCCATTAACCACCATCTTAAGCCTGTCACCATTTCCCAAATAGGTCATGAGCATCTTTGGTCTAGTCCTCCATGGTAGCTAGACGGAGGAAATATTTGCCAGTGGTTTTGGCTTGTTTCGTGAAGTGGGTTAAAGTGGAAGTCGTAGCCTCCATAATAGCCATCGAGGTCCGTGAGTTGATTTGGAAAAAATTCTAACGCATTTTTTGAGTACCGTAGGCGATGATAGTTGACAACAGACAACATGTTTGACATTGACAAGATCTAGGGCTACCCATATGACTTTAAGTGTCAAGCCTGATTCACTATCGTCACACAACCGCAGACCCATAGCCAACTAGAAGTAGCAAACAATGCTATCTTTCATGGCATGCGAAAGAAGCTAGATGACGCCAAAGGAAAATGAGCGGATGAGTTGCCCGGCATCTCATGGTCTACACGCACAATTAAGAAAACAACCACTAATGAGATGCCTTTTGTGGTTGCCTACGGCTAGGAAGCTATCTTTTCAGTTAAAATCACACTCCACACTCATCATTTAACCATGTTTTAAGAGACGTTAAATAACTCGGCTCTAAGGGATGCCTTGGACTTATTGCCTCATGTGTCGAACAATGCATACACACGGACGCCCTATATAAGCTCCGGATAGCACAACTCCATAACAGATCGTTCAAGAAGGAACTGCTGGGAAGGACCATATGCCATCAAAGAACAAGTCCGTCCAAGGATGTATCGGCTAATCACATTACAAGGCAAGAATATCATAAGGACATGGCACAATAGCGACCTAAAGAAGTACTTCACCTACAAAGCTGGCCTCTGCCATTTTCCCTGGTCTTTTCCTTTTTACGCTTTGGTTGTTTTAGGCTCTTGGAGTTCAATTGAAAAAAAACGCTATGAGTATTCTTTATAGTATCGTCTAGTCTTCGAAATAACATTTTTGTAATGCTCCCTTATTGTCATGATTTGAAAGCTAGTACACCTTTAGCCCCAAGGGGCTAATGACTACAAAGCATAGCCACAAGTTATCCACTATGCCTTTAACCCCCCTGGGTGTTAAGGATAAGAAAGCACAGTCGTAGGCCATCTGCCATACCTTTAGCCCTAAGGGGCTAAGGATCAATAAGCATGGTCATAGGCTGACCGTTATACCGTTAAGCCCCTTGTGAGCTAAGGACCGATAAGTATAGCCCTAGGTCAACCACTGTACCTTTAGCCCATGAGGGGCTTACGACTGCAAATAATGGGAACTTTAGGGCATGAAAAAGGACATAAAAATTTATCAAATCACATGCATAAAGTTACTACTATGCACCCTCTTGAGTTGTTTATTGACCAGATGAAAGTATAAGGACAATCCCTTTTACCCGGTTATATAGTAGGCCTGTAGAAATTACTTGTTTGGATCTTTTTAACCTTGCAACTTATGGATTTTGAATTGCATTGATGTAATAGGCTGTGATCTAAGCTTGATACCTCATTGGAATGAATCATTAGTCCTAATGAGGTGACTAACCTAGATTAGATTAGCTACATTATACTTAGTAGGCTGATTTGATCTTTTACCTTCCTCAAGTATACCCGTTAGCCTATGGCTGGCTTTAGGGGTTTGAATGGCTATTTGGACTTCTTTAAAGCCAGCCTAAAGCTCATTTGTAAGGCATATTTTGGATGAATGAACATTGAGTTCACGAACTCTCTCTCTCTTAAAATTCTAGCATTATATCTTGAGTTTGGCAACTCAAGTGGGTCTGTAGGTCTCTTTATCTCGTTTAGTGGTTTTTTATCTGTAACCTAGATGATCTGAGGAGATTGCCTAAGTGTGGAAAAGGGTGGCTCTTCAGATTATCCCATGCATTCTCACTTGTTTATCAATCTTTCTCTCGTTGCTTTCCTATTTGCAAAGATGACCATTTTGTCCATAGCTTACTTCCACTCACTTTGGTGTTTGAGTTGTTTAGTGAGGTTTGAATACAACAAGCGGTATTGGAGCTTGGCTACCCTCTTGTGGCCATAGTTTGCTAGCCAAAACAAAACCTTAGACAAACACAAAACCAGTCCACAAAGAACCCTGTCCCAAACATGTCATCAAACCTCACACTAGAGCAAGTGGATGAACAAGCCTTGAAAGAGAATGCTAAACTTGAGGCAAGGATCAAATAGTTACAATCTTAATTAGGCCAACTTATGCAAGAATAAAGGAGGAACTTGATGAGTTCAAGAAGCTCAAGTAAACATGCTGATTCGGATGAATCCGAGGGAGAAGAAGACAACCCGGTTGAAGGCTCAAGTGAAGATGAGTATGTAAGGAGATCAAGAAGGCACCGTAGGACCAAGGAAAGAAGCTACCATGACTTCATGGTCGACATTCATGAGTTTGAAGGCTAATTAGTCCTGGAACTATTCTTAGATTGGCTTTAAACTGTAGAAAGAATCTTTGAGTTTAAATATATCCCGGCGGAAAAGTAGGTAAGGCTTGTTGCTTTAAATCTTAGAAAGTATCCTTCTATTTGGAGGTCAAATGTGATTTCAAACAGAGTTATGAAGAGAAAGGGAAAAATCAAGACTTGGGAGACGATGAAAGCCAAACTGAAGTCCAAAGTCCTTCCTCCCCACTACCTTCAAGACAACTTCCTTAAACTTCACCACCTTAAACAAGGCTTTAAGAATGTAGAGGAGTACACTAGAGACTTTGAACAACTTCTTTTAAAGTGTGTCTTGAAAGAGGATGAATCATACACTTTGATAAGGTATTTAAGTGGATTAGGTGAGCAAATTGCTCATGTTGTGGAATTACACCCATATGCTTCATTAGATGAGCTTAGCACTTTAGCTCATAAACTGGAGCTACAAAAGAAACTCAAAGGCAAGGGGACGGTCACCAAGCCTAATCCTCGCCCTTATACCTTTCAAAAACCCCCTAAATCACCCCAAAAACCAACTCAAACACAAACACAAGACCCCCACAACCTACTGGCCCTCAAACTCCACCCAAATCGCCACCAAAACCCATAGAGAAATGAAGGTGTTTTAGATGTCAAGGCCTTGGTCACATTATATTTGAGTCTCCTAACAAGAGGGTGGTGTCTTTGGCCGAGTATCAAGCTTCCTTAGAAGAGCTAGAGCAGGAAGAAGAGGAAGGACAGAAAGAGCTTTTCTTGAATAAAGCTCAGAAGAAGTTGAGTAGGATTTGGATGAAGGGGAAATGCTTGTCATTATGAGGGCGTTGAGTGGGATAGCTTCCCAAGAAGACTTGGAGCAAAGGGAGAACATCTTCCATGCTAGATACACCATAAATGGGAAGGTGTGTTCTCTCATTATTAGCAGGGGAAGTGTGCTAATATGGCCTCCAAGGCCATGGTGAAGAAGCTCAAGCTTGCGGTTTCACCTCATCCTAGTCTGTATACTATCCAATGGCTCAATCAAGGTAAGGGTTTGCATATCTCTTCTCGGTGCTTGCTTGCTTTGTCTATTGGAAAGAATTACAAGGATGAGCTGTAACATATATCCATGTTCTCTGTGATTGTGCTGGATGTTCTTTGTATAGTATTCTGAATTTGGACTTTTGACTTTTTGTTTTATTTTATTTTTAGTTTTTTTTTGTTTTAGGTTTTGATATTTTCTATTTTCATTTTTTTGTGTAAAAAAATTAGAAAAAGAAAATGATACTCGTACTTTGTTGTTTAAATGTCTTTGATCTTTCTTTTCTTTTGGTAATACAGTTTTATTTTGTTAGTTTATTTTGTTTTCTTAACTGAATTATTTAAGTGTCCTGTTTTTGTTTTAGTCATTTGTTTGTAATAAGTGCCTTAGATTCATTGATTTTTTTCCCTTTAAAACAAACTGAAAAAATTGAAAAAATGGAAAATAAAAAAAAAAAGTTTCCAGAATGCCACTTTTCAATTTGCCGCTATTTGACCATGAACCTTTTTGGAGTTATCTGTCAAGACTTAATGATTATTGTGCTCAATTTAATCAAAATTTTGAAAATGAGAAATATGTGAGGTCATCGTTGTAGGTTTGAATGTTGGATTTAGAAGTTGTGTTGAATCTATGTGTCTTGTAGGTTTACTACTATTATTGTCCAAAATTTAAGGTGAGGTTTGGAATTTTTTTGAGAAATCAGCTTGGGACACTTATGAGTTTGAACGAGCTAGAGGTACCTTAAGATGCCGACTCATGGTGAGTATGTTTTTTATGCTAATCCTTGCCACTAGGATCACTGTAGGAACTCATATGACCCATTTTACACTTATATGCCTCCGGTTTTGTGTGGTTATTGTGAGTCTTCTTATCATGATGTTCATAATTTTTCTTATCGTGATTATGTTGATGCTATATGTGCAAGTCTTAGAAAGACAATAAATGAAATGACTGATAAAATGTTAGAGACTATAAAGGAGAAAATTATTGAATATTCTCAATATTTTAATCTGAGTAGGAAGGATTATAATTTGCATGAGTCTGAATCTAGTTTAGGATTTTCTAAACCTAAAGTTAGTCTTTATGATAATTTGAGCCCTCTTATCTTAATAGGTCTAATTTACATAATGATATGCCTTTATCTAGCCTAGAATAAGAGAGTGACCACTTTATGTCTCTATCGCATGACCTTGCACCTGAATTTAACTCACCAAAGGATGTCACTGAGGATGTCCTAATTTTTGCCAACCCACCGCCCTTTTTAATGACTCTTTCGAGTTTGAGAAGGGTGTAGAACTTGAGAGTGCTAGTGAGTTAGATACGAACATCACAACTGAAGTGGAGCATCATGATTTTGATGAGTCAGAAGATATTTGCTCACATGCGTCATGTAGGGGGACATTAAGCCCACTAACTTGAAATTTGATGATGATATCCTTTTTGTGGAGTGTGAGCCTTTGTCATGCGGGTTTGATATCAATGAAGGCATTGATGTGGGTTTTTGTGTTGAATGTGGTCCTTTTCTTTAGACCCCATCATTAGTGAGCCTATCCCCGAGCCATCAAAGTCTGAATTTTATAGTTTGAGACTTTTATGCCTCTGATTGCTGATTTGGACCAGACTCTTGAGTGTAGTGAAAGAAAGGGACTTGTGGACTTAGAACCCACTGTTTTGCCTATACAGCTTGTTCATGACAACACAATGCTAGGCCGATGACCCCCTTTCTGCAAAGTTTGAGCATATCTATTTATTTTATGATTAGACCTAACAATTTGATAAATTGAAATGGACCCTCAATTGTGCTACGTTGATGTTGTAAATGTACTTTGTTTGTCACCAACTCTCTTATTTTTACTCCATTGATCTCATTGAGAGTTGTTCTTCTATGTTTGATAAGCTGCTATGTTCACTAATGGTTTTGATTTGAGAAGTAATTTTCAGCTTGGTATGGAGTGTTTGATGCTCTACAAATTCCTTGATTGTAAGGAATGCATAGCTTAGGTGTAGTTCTACACCTAACCTGGTACAATCGCTCCTAGGCATCTTCATTTTTTATTTTATTTTCTTTTGTATATATTTGTTGTTTTATTTTATTATTTCTTATGAGTTTTAGCATGTTATCCTTTTATCCCATTTTAAGTCTTGTCTTTTTGTATATGTGGTTTTCTTTTTAATTTCTTTATTTTTTATTTTGTGTTTCCTTTCACTTCCAACGACGACATTTTGTGATTTAAGTCTGGGGTGGGCCAACTTTATTTCCAAAAATTGAAAAAAAATGAAAATTCGAAAAAAAAAGCAAAAATATTTTTGTTTTGTTTTGGGCAATATGTGACATCCATTTTAACTGACTATGTTCTCTTGTACTAAGTTATTAGGTTGTATATAGATATGGTGTACATGATAGAACTAAGTCTAAAGTGTAATATTTATTCGTAGTCCTAACTCCCAATATTTTTTTTGAGCAAACTTGACTTTGGTAGATTAACCTGTGAGATTTCGAGCCTTTAAGACAAGTTCATCAGTTTTAGTCTTGTATTTTGTCTTTCATGTTTGTCTCTTATGTGATTACATCTCTATAACTTGTTTTCGTTCTCTTCAAAATCAAATTTAGCATGTGCATGATGGCAATACGATAAAGGCACTCTTTGTTTTGTGAGCCACAATAGCCAAATTGTCATCCTAATTTGACTATTTTACCCTTTGCTAACCCATTGAGTTTTGACCGTTTTTGTTGTGAATCCTTCATTTGAGCACTTAGACGAAAAACATTTCCTATTCTAAGCTCAATCTAGTGGAGCAACATCTCTATATAGAGTGTTGCATTGTTGGATAGCTTTTGGGTGATGATGTAATCAATGATTGATTTTGGATCATCTAGTGTGGCGAAGGGATGTATTGTTGTGACATTTCAAAATTGAGATATGTTATTTTCTTCCATGTCATTCATTCAAACAGCAAAAACAAAGGGAGAAAAGCGAAAAAAATAAAAAAGCGGAAAGAATTTTGAAATTTTGAAAAAATCTCAAAAAAGATATGGAAAAAAAGAGTTGTGAACAAGAGAATTTGGCATGGATGCATTGTCCTTGTATATGCCTATTTCCAATGGTTACTTTTGTGGGTTGGACCTAATTTTGTTTTGAAGTTCTAGGAGAATGTGTGATATAGTAGATGAAAGGATTCAGTTGCTCATTAGCTACTTGGCTTTTAGCTTCCCATTTCCTAAATTGTTTTTCATCTCCTAACCTTCACCCTTAGCCACATTACAACCACGTAAAGTTCTCTTGATTATCGTGTTGCCTTTTGTGGCCCCTATTATATCTTAAATACATGAGCGGGAGTATTCCACATATTCCTAAAGTGAGGTTCTACTAGTGGGCTTGTTCATATTTTCTAAATAAGGTGAAAGATTGTGTTATCGATGCCATCAATGGGGACTGAGAGTTTCTTGATATGTGCATTGTGTTTATATATGATCTAATACTTAGGTGACCTGAGTGATATAGTTGATTAGAATGTGTATTTATTTTTTCCCAACGTTGTATATATATTTTTGGAAAAAAACCCAAAAAGATTTTTGTTTTCTTTTTCTTCTTATTAGATTTTGTGGGCATATCTTCTACAAACTCTAACGAGACTTTACTCGTTCACTGGGGGCAACTTAAGAGTTTAAAGAGCTTGTTGCACATGTTAAATGAACATGATTCTTATGGAAGTGAGTTAGGATTTTATTTTCTTTTCTAGGATTTTTTTTTATTTTACTCGAGGACAAGAAAATTTTAGATGTGTGGATATTGTTCAACCTGAAATCACACCATTTTATACCCTTTATTTTCTAATATTTGCTCAAAATAAATAATTTAATTAGAATTTTAATATGTTTTTTGTTTATTTTATAGGAATTAGAAAATTTTGGAGAAAAATATATAATTGTTCAATCAACGGTTGGTCAAGACAAGAAGAAAAGAAAAAAAAGGAAAAGAAAACCCAAGCCTGGAACCCCTTTCGCTCAGGCGCGGAGCCCAAGCTTACGAAGTCCAGTCCACGACCCTAGTCCTTGCCCAGACCAAAGCTCGCCCACCTCACATGACTTGCACGTGGCGCGCCTCTTCACCTGTCTCAAACGGGCCTAGCTGTTCTCCTATTTCCCTGCAGCTTGAAGGCCCAAATGTTGCCCAGTTAGTGTGAAACTCAACATAAGAGCATCTGCATTGCAAGGCTCGTGAGCCAAAAATTTGGCTCACGGTCCAAGCAATACCATGCATCAGTGATCCGCTTCGCTCGCCCCACGGTCCAGCTCATGGCCATGATCCGCCCCCCACACATTCTCTCTCTCTCTTTTTTTTTTGCCAACTAAGCATTTAAAAATCTAAAACCCAATAATATAGTAGTAGTGGGGTCTATAAAATATTATTTTATTTGGTGATCCAAGTTGGTGATCCATAGGATGTAGAGAAGAGAAAAAAAGTTGGCTTGTGAGATGACGTGGAGGTTGTGGGTCCCCACTTGTGATCCAAACTTTTGGATCACCAATGCGGATGCTCTAACTCCCTTCTTTCTCATTGCTAGCCTCTGCCTCTTTTCTGTTGGCCCGTTTTCACACTAGTATGTCTCCCACACGCATGTTACGTTATCACAACTCCCTCCCCCCTCTTCATCTTTTTCTCTCCTCAGCTTAATCCAGAAGATCAAGACCTTCTGTGCTTCTTCATCTTCTTCGTTCTAGCAGCTATAATTGACAAGCTCCTTCAAGTTATTTCTTCTCCTTTATCACCATTAATTCATTATACAATGGTTATTCTCCTTCGTCATCATCACTTTGGCAATTTCAATGCTTTATTTCAAAAATTAAGTGAAGGGACGAAGAGCATGGGGGTTTGGTTTTTGGGATATAATAAGAAGATCCAAGATTGAAGGGGAAGCAATAAGCACTTAGAGAGTAGAGTTTCCTTTTAGTCTTTTTCATTTTCTTTTCTTTCCTGTTCTAGATCCTACTCTTGAGTTCTCAAACAAGTGTAATTAAATTCCATTGTTTCTTAATTTTGAGTGAAGTTGTTTTTTCTTTCTTGTTCTTCACTTTTTCAAGTTTTAGATTTAGGTTTTAATTTCACAAATTCATGGCTTTCTCCTACCTTGTTTGGATTGTTGCTTCCCATATTCCGATCTGGATTATACTCATATTTAAGTTCTGTGTATTGTTACAATTCGAATTTCACCATCAATAGAGGCTTTAGGTGATGCTTAAGCTCACTATTTTCTCCACTTCAGTAGTCGAAAAACCCAGAAGCTTGGTAATTTGTGTTTGGGGTAAAAGCAGAATTAGAAGTTTGTCTCTGTTTGGTGCATTGTGCCAGTGTCATGAAAATTGGGCAAGATTTATGGTTTTATGGTTTATTTTCTTTGTATACTTTAATTAGAAATCTCGATATTGACGTTACAATTTGTTAGATTAGAATATAGATTAACCATGATTTTGGATTTTATGAGATATGCTTTCGTTTTATTGATTGGCAACCAATTTCATGCTAGTTGGGTTACTTTACGTATCTTTTGTTAATATAGTTTATTGATGTATTTAGATTTTTAGCGCCATATGGCAATAAAATTATGTTACTTTTGATTAAAAGTAGGTTAATTTCATAACCCATCCCTATGATCGACCCTTAAGCGCTAAAATGATAACCCGTGCACTTGCGGACTAATAACCGTAATTTCGAATCAAAAATTATAAAAGAGAGATTAAGTATAAGAGTAGAGGAAAGATAGAGAGATCACCCTCAGGATACCCACCTAATTTATCTGAGAACCCAGCAAAGTGACACCCTTTTTATAAATATGATATCACCTTCAATCCTCTAATGAATTACTTGAGATTTTGTCTCTCTAATTTTTGGAATCAGTTTACCATGAATCTCTCACTATTTTCAAGCAAGGTTTTCTGGGCCAAGCTGGGCTACAAATTACTTTAGCCATAACTTTGCCATTTGACCTCCGTCATAACTGATTCTTTTTTCCCTAAATTTTTATTTTGTATGTTTTCTAATGACACTAGTTTTTAAGTTTTCGATAAATCGGGAAGAAGATATAAGCAAAACAGTAAACAGGTGTCATTTTTAGCACAAGCCCCAATATTTGACATATATTTTTCTATTGTTTATCGAGTTTTCGCGGATAATATGTCATTATAAAGCCTATTTAATGAAGAATATTAACGCTTGAACTCAATAATGTTATGCTCCCTAGAGTGGATCTCAACTGGACATCGAACATTGTTAATTTTAGTATATTTGGGCTTTTTAGGTTCTATTAGCATTTTGTTTTTCCTTTTTTAATTTTCTTTCAAACTCAAATTAAGGATTACTCTACTGACCCCCCAAATGTCCTAGTTGGGGTGTAATTTTCATCATTGAGTAATTAAAAATAAGATGGCATTTTTAGGAGTCTATAGCAAGTAATTGCATTTTGAATTTCTAGGGTTGTTCGCACATGAAATCCGAAAATCGATTCTTGAACCATTGATTTCGTTTAATTTTCTTCCAAATTGATGCTTAAATGATATTTCCTAGTTAATTTATAACATAAGCCCTCTATTCATTACTTGATTTGATCAAAAATTTGACCGAATTTTGGGAAAGACGTGCCGACAAAATTAGGACTTGTTTCGTTGATTTTAGGGTGAAATTTGTTTTTGTTCCAAATTCCCATTTGGTTTGTGTTGCCCAAGTATTTTTGATCAAAAGCACTCTAAATCCCGACCAATTCAACCAAAACTTATCCCCTAATTTCAATATTATTTATTACAATTGTTTTGTAGTTTTGGTTACCCATGAATTCTTGAATAAAACCCCTCAATCTTGGTCGCCTATTCACTAGAACTTTTGTCGAAATTTAGTGAAACATTGCCAACAAATTCTAGGTTTACGGTTTGCATTTTAACTCAATTTTAATCCTTTTTTGTCATTATTGCTTGCAATTGATTTGTGACTTTTGTTAGCCATAATGCTCTATGCAAAGTCTTCAAAAATGCGCCTGAATTCACCGGAATTTACCCAGAATTAGGACAATAGTTGCCATCAACTGGGCTTTTTTAGGGAATTTTACACAATTTGGGCTCTAATTTTTGCCAATTTTTGTATATTAAAGGTTGTAATTTATCCCAAAACAAGTTTGGGATAGATTGCATGTGTCATGTTGAATCAAAACATGCGAAATTGAAGTTTTCTGGGGATTTTTTAGGTGTGGGTATGAAGACCTATTTTTTTTGCCTTAATTCGGGTTCTGTGATCGGGGATCAAACGGAGGCATGAGGCCCCATCGATAACTAACAGCAATTATTTTTAAAAATAATTGCCTAAAATCTTTTCAAAGTTGACCATGGTTGACTATAAGGGTTGACTTGTTGGCCATAAGGGTTGACTAAATTTTATTTATTTATGGGAATTTTTTTTTGTTGTTTTTTGGATTTTTCATTAGGCACTCTTATATTCAAAGTCGCATTTGGAGTTTTTGCCATATCAAAGGAGACCTCCCCCTATTGATGTGTTTTAAAACCGTGAGGGTCTGAGCCCAAAGCGGACAATATTAGTAGCGGGCGAACTTGGGTTGTTACAATGGTATCAAAGCCATGGACCCAGATTAGTGTACTAGCGAGGACGTTGGGCCCTCAAGGGGCTGGATTGGAGAGATCCCACATCGGTTGGAGAGGAGAATGAAGCATCCTTTGTAAGGGTGTGGAGACCTCTCCCTAAAGTCGTGAGGGCATCGGCCTAAAGTGGACAATATCAGTGGTGGGTGAGCTTGGGCTATTACATAATCCTAAAGAGGGATTTGATCGGATTTGACTTAATCAACTTATTGTTATATTAGGAATGGATTGGCTATCAAAACATAAGGCCAAGATCAACGGCAAGGATCAAAGAATTAGCGTCATGAATCCTATAGAAGGGAAAATGGTAATATTTGGGCTTGGGCTAAAAGAAAGTTCATATAATATATGCGTTAAGAGCACAAAGAATGTTAAGGAAAGGATGTGAAGGATTTTCTTGTAAAGTCATGAATACCTATATTAAAGGGCCAACCCTAGATATGACATCTTTTATTAAGGACTTTCATAAAGTGTTTTTTTTATGACCTTCCTAGGTCACGACCTACACATGAACGAGAATTTGTGACAGATTTGGTTCCTCATGCAACACTTATAAGTAAGGCCCCACACCACGTGGTGCTTGCCGAGTAAAAGAAAATAAGAATTAAACACTCAGGATGTGCGCTTTTGGAAAACGATTTATTAGGTCAACTATGTCACGATGGAAAGTCACAGTTCTTTTTATTAAGAAGAAAGACAGTAGCATGAGATGGTGCATTATTATAGAAGGCTATATAAATTTGGTATGAAAATAAGTATCAGCTCCCTAGAAGTGATGAACTTTTTTATCAATTCTCAACGTGCTTAATCTTTTTTAAGATTGACATGAGGTTAGGTACCATAGATTAAAGTCAAAGATATTCCCATAATAGCTTTCCGAACTCATCATGGTTATTATGCATTTGTGGTTATGCTATTTGGACTTACTAATCACCCAAATCAAGTTTATACATCTAAGATAACATGTTCTAAAGTATTTGTTGACCAATTTGTGATAGTATTGACGAATGATATTCTTGTGTTTTCAAAGAGTGAGGAGGACCAAGCTGAACATATTAAAAAGTTCTAGGAATTATTTAAAGAGCACAAGTTGTATAGTAAGCTAAAGTGTGGATTTTGGTAAATGGAAGCGGTGTTTTCTAGGACATATAATCTCTAATGAAAGAGTCACACTAGACCCTCAAAAAATTGAAGCCATGTTGAACTGACCCACTCTTACAGTTGTCTCTGAGGTTCAAAGTTTCTTAGGTTTAGCAGGATACTATTGAAGGTTTGTTAAAAATTTCTCATTCATAGCAGGACTAGGGCTGGCAAAAATTCGGGTTCGGGTCAATTCGGGTCCGGACAAATCGGACATTCGGACAAAAACTTCATACCCGGACCCTGTTCGGATTTCAAATCGGACACTTTGACCAGACCCGGACCCGGACCCGGTTGTCCGAATGTCCGGACCCGGTTGTCCGAATGTCCGAATTTGTAATATGATTTTAGGAGATTCTGACCAAAATTTTGTGTGACCGAACCCGAACCCGATTTTTCAATGTCTGAACCCGGTTGTCTGAATTTATTTTTATAAAATTTTCTAAAGAATTTGGACTAAAATTACATATAAACATAGTTGTCCGATGTCCGAACCCGGTTGTCCGAATTTGTCCGAACCCGAAATGGTTCAAAAATCCGGACAACCCGAACCCGAATGTCCAAACCCGAACCCGACCCGGTTTAAATTCGGACATGACCGATTGTCCGAATTTTAAATTCGGACATAAATTTGGTGACCGTACCCGGTTTTTTTCGGGTCGGACAAATTCGGGTAATCGGGTCGGACGAATTTTTGCCAGCCCTAAGCAGGACCATTTACCAATTCATTGAAAATGACCACCAAGTTTAAGTAGACCCCGAATTATGAGATCACTTTCTCTCAGTTGAAGAAAAGTTTAACCACCAACCATTGTTCCTATGCTACTGTGTGGTTAGATGTTGTTGCAAAAAGATAGGGTGATCACTTATGCATCTTGTCAATTAAAACCCTATGAGGTTAACCATCTTGCTTATGAACTTGAGTTAGATGTTGTTGCATTTGCCCTCAAAATGCGAAGACAATATCTAGTTAGTGCTCATTGCAAGATTGACACTAATTATAAAGGTTTAAAGTATTTTTTTCACCCAATATGACTTGAATATGAGCCAGAGTCGATAGTTAGAAGACATTAAGGACTATAATTTAGCTATATAGTACAAAACTTCAAAAGCTAAAGTAATGGCTTATTCCCTAAGTAGAAAATCTTCACATTACAACTTGTGCTTCTAAACTTACCACCAGCTATTAAGAGAAGACCTTGAAAATCTTGGGGTGAAATTGGTTCAAAATGTCCTAAATGGGAGACTTATGGTGACAAAAGTACAATCCACCTTAGATGATGAAATTATTGCTGCTCGGAATTTAAGACCCATGCTTTTGAAGTTGAAGGATGATATAAGTATTGGAAAATCCTCCAATGTTGTGATTCACGAGGATCGTTCATTAAGATTTTCAGGGGCTCTTATAAGTTCTTCATAAAAAAGGGTTTAAAAGAGAAACTTTTGTCTAAAATTCACAAAACCCCGTATTCAATTCACTTGGAGGATAACAAGTCATATAAAAACCTTCGACAAAGATTTTGGTGGAACAATATGAAAAAGTAAGTGGTAGATTTCGTGTCTAAATTTTAACCTATTAGCAAGTGAAGTTTGATCATCACAAATAGCTATTGAGATGTCGTTGTTCTAAGTCCTAATGTGGATGTGGGATTTATTATCCATGGACTTTGTCAAGGGTCTACCTCAGACACAAAGAACAATTCAATATGGGTGATTACAGATCATTTGATAATGCCTGCTTACCTTTTGGCTATTCAAAAGACTTGGAAGGTAGAAAAGTTAGTCAATATGTATGTAAAGGAGATAGTCAGATTGCATGGAATATCTTATTGTGATTCTCGACGCTTGACAGATGTGTAGAGTGCTCTTTAAAAGACTTTGGGAATAAGACTTAACCCTAGCATTGCCTTTCACCCTATAAATAATGGTCAAACTTAACTCTTATCATATATGGATTACTTATAATCAAACATTTTATTCACAAATGGGTATAACAAAAGGGGGGCAAATAACCCAAGGAAAATTACTTAGTCTAAAGGCTCATCAGCAATTGATTTTTATTGCTTTTTTTGTTTTTCTTACTTTTTTTGTTGTCTTCATTTTAAGCATGATAAACCTAAAATGCAAATAAAAATTGAAAATGCCAAAATAAAACTAAAACTAAAACTAAGTAAAGAAACCTAAAATAGAAAGAAAAACTAAATTATTAACTAAAATGCAAACTAATCCTAAATGCATGACCTAAAATGCAAACTATTCACACATCCACATCGCACACATAGTCATAACCAAACATACAACTCCCTCATGCTTGTACAAAGTATTATCCTCAATGCAAGGATAGAAGAATCAATGGGGAAGAAAAAGAACAACTAAAAAAGAAGAGGGGAAGAATAAGGTGGGTAGGGTTGATAAATACACCAATTACACTAAGTCTCCAAACAATCCCTAAAGTCTTGAAAATATTGGTTCTGGCAAGCAATCATCCTATGGAGCTAATCATGCCTCTCCTGAACAAGTCACGGAGTGCGGTATGCTCAGTTTGAATACAAGCTCAGAGGGATGCTTGGTCCTATTGGATTGACTGAATGATCACATGCAAACTAGTAAAATCATACGAGGATGGTTAGGATGAACTAGAAGCCCTTAGGTGAGTAGGGGGAGGAGGTGGTGCAGGTCACCAACTCTTCATCAACTGGTAAAAAGTAAATATTGACCCAGTTCAAGAGATGGAGCGATCAATGTTAGGGAAAGGCTTGAGTCAGTTCCCAGGATAAATCCAACAAACACACCCATCCTTCACTTTACAAAACTTCATTTGTTCATAACCAGCTAAGTTCAATCGCTTGGAACTGGGAACTCTATCATCGGAGTTCAACTCAATACCAACAGACCTAGTAATGAGAAAAATGAGGCCCCCGATCACAATCATCTGTGCAGAACTAGTGGCCCCACTATATAACTGACTAATCAAGAAAGAACCTGGGTTAAGACAATTACCCTGGAGCATGCTATAGAAGAAATGTAACTTAGATAGGTGAGTCACATTCAAACTATCCTCCCTAGCAAATAGATCACAAGCAAGTAATCTCTAGGCCACCTAAATACAAGGATTTCTAATAACGGGTCCTTTGGAATTACTTGTCTCATACTGATAACCCCAAAAATTTCATTCCAAAAAGCATTTGGATTAAAGTCTTTGGGAACACGGTGATAAGGCAAGTCCATACTTGGTGGAAAACCAAATATGCTATTGAATGCACTCAAATTAAGCTCTTAAAACTCCCTATTTAGATAGAAGAAAATGTATCCTTCTTAACAACAAGGGCCACTCATGACCTCCACATGCAATGTACTTAAGAACTCAAGAGTGAACTCTCGATACGGTGGTCTCGAATATCTAAAAATTGACCCATGCCGCCCCTAGCAAACAACTAATGAATGTCATCCAACAAACCCAATCGAGTCAACAAATCTTCATCATAATAATGAGTAGGAACAAATAGCTTACTACTCAAAGCATTGTATCTAGCAACATGTTCCGGATGGGTTAAAGCAAAGGGGTTAGGAATATTACCTCGGTTTCTCGCATTGGTTGAGGTTCGGGAAGTACAAGGTGTGCATTGGGGTGCTTGACTTGATGTCCCCACCTCTTGAGTGGTCCTTCCTTTCTTCTTGGGCATCATGGTTATGGAGGGTGGATGGGTGTGAATGTTATAAACACTAACTAAGTAGAAAGGGGAAGAAAAAATGAAAATTTTGTTAAAATTAACGCTAATGGGGAAGAAATATGGAAGAAAATGTGAAAATTCGGAAGATTGGAAGGTTTACGTTGTTGAAGGTTTGGGTATGAAAATATTTAGAATGTGACACAAAGACAACAAGAAAAGACAAAAGTGAAGGATATTTGGAGTGAAAGTGGAGAAAATAAGAAGAAAGGAAAGAAACTTGACAAAATTTGAGTAAGAATTGAAGTTGTGATGGTGGATGGTTATGGAGGTTATAGAGAGAGAAAGAGAGAATTTAGAGAGAGAGTGAGTCGAAAGGTTAAAGATGAATGACTAAAATGTCGGGTCAAAGGGCATGAAAAGCCCTTGACCATGGATGAACAGGCTCACCACAGACCGTGGGGTCCACCACGAAACCTCCATGATCAGCTCTGTTTGAGAAAAATTTTGTAATTTTTGACAGAGACACCACAGACCGAGTTAGACACCACTAGGTGTCCGTGGTAGCTTCTATTTAAAGCATTTAAAACTCTCTTATTCTTTTTTTTTGGTGTTTCTTCTTTTTTTCCTTCTTTTTCCTCTCTATTTTTGCTCTTTTTATTGATGATTTTTGTTTCTTTGTTTGGTTTTTCCCCCTTTTCTAAATTAGATGGCACATTTCGAGGCGTTGTGTAGGCAAGAGTCTAGCCTCCCTTTTGTTGGAGTGACATTGATGAAACTTCAGTGGTTAGCCCAGCGCTCATCAAGATGTAGTTGACAAAATTAGAATAATTTAAGACAATATTAAAGGTACTCAAGATAGGTGACAGAGTTACACTTAAAAGAGATGTATGCCTTTACAATTTAAAGTTGCTTTGAACATATCTCCTTCTAGAGGGATCATAAGATTTGGTAAAGTGGAAAAAATGAGTGCTCCATTCATGGCTCCATATGAGATTATTGAGCATATTGATCCGGTGGATTATCTCCTCATACTGCCTCTCAACTCTCAAAACTTCATAATGTTTTTTACGTGTCTTAATTATAATAGTATATTCTCAACTTTAGCTTTATGGTTAGGCATGATACTGTTAAGTTGGCAAATAACTTGATCTATAAAGAACAACCTATACAAAGTTTTGATCAATAGGAGAAATTATTTCGGAATAAAGTTATACAATGGTAAAAGCCTTATGGACTAATCATTCTATGCAAGAGACAACATGAGAAATTGAGGCCCACATGAAAGAGAAGCGTCCACATCTTTTCTCCTAAGTTAATGACTAGCAAAAGTTTCAAGGGTGAAATTTATTTTAAAGGAGGTGGATCATAACACCTCAAATTTTTCATATGCTTTAAAAATATAAAAAATTAATAAATCAAATAATAGTTCATTAGAAGTTGGGCTTTTGGAGTTGGGGATAGGAGTAGGATGGACTTCATCGCACTTAGGTAGGACCAATCAGGCTAGGCCAAGCTATTTGGCACAGGTTGTGTTCCAACAATAGCTACAGTGGTAATAGCAAGCAAGAAAAGAAGAAGAAAAACAAAAGAGATGAAATAGGCTAATGGGGAACATGGAGTCTATGGCCTTGTTTTTCATTTAAGGTTGTGATTTTTTTTCCAAGCTTGCTAACTATCAACACGTTTAGTGTAAATACTAGGGTTAATGACCATCTTTATGCCTTGTCTAGGTTCATTGTAAGTAACCAAAGGGTCCAAGCACTTATAGATGGGTTAATGAATTTCATTACTTATATGAATAATGGGAACTTACGAAGGATTTATATTTTCCTTCTGAGTCTATAGTCTTATTTCTCTTATAAATATCCCTATTCTTGCTATAGCAAAGCACTGAACTTACTATTCTCTCCTGTGTAGACCCTATTCTTGAGTATATGAATTTTTAATTCTATAAGTAAAGAACATAGTCAAGCTCTGGTAAAGAAAAGGTACAAAGCATGTCAACCTTTCATGACCAATCACTCCCTAAAGTGTCTTTGTGTGTGACATTTTTTTAAGTATTTTTGCTAAATAAGGGAAGCTTTTATTCCTCTATTACTCACTAGCTATTGCGTACCGATTGGGTGTACACCTCAGTTATTGTCCACGCATGCATATTGACCACTATCCTTATCAAGGGAGTCATTGTTCATGGTTTGAGCATACTGGAGTTTTTACTATTTCAACTTTCTTTTGTATTAAAGGAAATTGAATTTTAATGAATCATTTTGCGTTGTTGGGTGCTTTGTGTAGAGAATTTTTGCTAGCATGAAAAATCTCATGACTTTTATTCTCTTCATCACCTAATTTACCTAAATTTGTTTTTATTTAATTTTGTAGGTAATAAGTTTGTAGAATGAAAAATTTTTCAAACCAACCAACATCTGGCCTGTGGAAAAATTAAATACCTTTATTTTGTCCAATTACAACACGACACGTGTTAAATTAATCACGGTGTTCCATTAAATTAAATATCTAATGAAAATGTATTGCGGTCAATTTAAAAGTCCCAAGTGTCACAAATGACACAAAAATATGGGATTATTATTTCCTTAAAAATGGGAAGTTAATTATCTTTAATTAAGGCTAATTCTAGCCTCCTCTCTATAAATATGGAGGTAGCCCACTTTCTTTCAGGGGTCGGTATTTTTAGAAGAACTCACAAGAGCTCAAGAATCTTTCCCTACAAATGACAACAAGTACTCTAAACACGTGTCGTGTACTCGTGGAGATCAAACTCGTTCTTGATTGAGATTAAGCCTCTTCGACCCTCTCTCAAGATCAAATTCATTTAAGACTATTCAAGGAGATTAAACCAGGGGATTTATTACACTTGTTCTTGTAACAGTTATATCGAGATTGTACCCATTCTTTGATATAAATACAAAAATTCAATTTGTTACTCAATTTTTTATCTAATTTATTTTATGCTAGAAAGTATTTATAAATTTTTGGCATGCTCAGTAGCAAAATTTTATCAAGCAAGCAAGTGACTTCAAAGACTTACAGCAGAGCTACTCCAGTCAAACATCTGCTGAAGAACAAGATAGTCATCGCATGGAGGTGCAAAGTAAGCTTAATGAGGCCTCCCGTTAGCTAAACTTAGAAGGCACCCATTATAAAGTAAAGGCAGCTGAGCTCAAGCAGGTTGAATCGAAGCATGAGGAGCTACTGAAAGAGCTTCAACTTTTGGAAGATCAAAACAAAGATCTCAGTTCTCTAAAGGAGTGACGTCGACACCCCTTTGAAGGATGGTGGCATAAAGGCTATCAAAATCACCTTTAAGAGAAGGAAGTCCATCAAAAGGGGTGCGAGAAATCATGTTGACTATGGGTTTACCGAACAACCATGCAACATTCTTATCTACCTCTTTTATAATAGCATTAGCTTTGAAGTTGTGGAGCCCTCAAAGGATGTTGTCTGTGTAATACCTGATGGAGTCTACCCATGAACATCAATTTGGACTAAAGGTTTAGTCAAGGTAATCAGGTGTCAACGTCCCAAACCCAAGAAAAACCCACATTTTTGTTAGGAACACAAAAACAGTACGCTCCGAGTTCAAATTAGAATACAAGCCCGGTTTTGTGTCCTTTATTACTTTGACTTCCATGAGATTTAAGTCCAATATTTTGCCATGACTTTGAAGATCAAAAAGTCAGCTTTCCAATAAAGTAAGTTCCAAGTCATTAGGACTTCATTTGCCCATCTAAATCAGCCATTAAATCCAAACTGTCTAGACTGCCTGGTTGAGCCAGAATGTACCCGGTTTTGTGTGCTTAATTACTTAGGCCTCCTTGAGGTTTAAGTTTGATCTTTTCTGATATTTTGGTTCCTTAAGATCTTATCTTTCAGGGCATGTAAAACGATTTGGGTTAAGACTTGTTAAAATGGGAGAACAAGGTTATTTTTGTAAACAATGTTAGCAAGAGCCTAGTTCTGATCGCTCTTATTCAGCCTAGGTTTTGGAGCAGCAAATGAATTCATGATTTTGAATTTCCACTTGGAGGAGTTAGGAGACATCTTAAGGTTTCTCCCCATGCAAGGAAATCCAAATCATGCTCACTTTTTGCATGAGAAATGAGGGTCACAAAACCGACCAGTGAACTACCCAGTCATGGTAGACGATGCCATGGAGGTCTCTTAGCCATATAACCATCTGGTCTTGTCTAAACAGCATGCTTAGCAACATAAAGGGTGTTTATACACAATCATGTGCCTTTCTACTCAACCACAAGAAGAACTAATAAGAAACAAGTGAAGAAAGGCAGCAAAGATCCCATGGGCAGCCATAAAGTGCCAAGGAGACAAGGCCACTTTTTACTTTTCTCTCACATATAGGCAGCAACTTGCTTGCTTACTTGCTTACTTAGGCTGATTGTAATCAATGTAATCTAGCTTATTTTGGCGTATAAAGTTGTAATCAGCTTGATTAAATTGTGTCTAGTTGAAATCGGTTTGACTAAGCTAGATTAGGCTAGAATAAGTTAGGTCAGAGCTTTCCTAACCTTGAAGAAACCTTCCAAACCTTTTCTAGGCAGCCTAGGGACGTTTATATAAGGCCTTTAGAAGGCTCATTTTGTACTCAGAATTTAATTATCTTTCAATGAAATTACATTGAGCTTTGCTCCAACCAAACACTTTACTTGCTTATCTCTAATTAGGCCGATTAGAGTGGTGATCAAGTGACTCTTAAACCTTGATTTGGTAGCGATATTTATATCCTAACTAAGCTTAAGCGCCCTAGTCTTATTCTTGGTGGTGTTTTCTATATCCTTTAACAAGCTTAGTTCTACCTAGATTAGTCTTTGGTGGTGATTTCTGTATCCGCATATTAGTTTAGTATCTATCCTTCTTTTCCTTTTCCATTTAGAATCCCTTGATTCTAAATCCATTCCTTCCATACATTTTAGCTAACTCACACCTATCTTATAACGTGTTCCTTTCTCTGAAATTACCCTTGGTTATCATCCCATTTTAGTTTTAGATTTCATTAAACTCAAGTTGAGTTCTTGTTGTTCTTAGCTAATCACTTCCATTCCTTTAAGTGTAAGTGGAGTTCAGTGACATATCCACCATATTTGGTATCAGAACAAGTTTCATGTTGTCCTGAAACCTACCCCCACACCCCTGAAATCCATCCAAACACATTCCTTAGCACATTCCACAAATTAGCCCAAACACAAACACGGTTACAAGATGAGTTCAGGTGCGAGCTTGGATGAAAAGTTTGAGGCAATCATGAAAAATTGTCAATCTCTCTCAGCTCAAAATGAGATATTGATGAGGAAGATCAATAAGGATGCTCAACGTGATCAAGAGCTTAAGGCTCAGAACGAGTACTTGAAAAAATAGCTTGGTGATTTCATGAAACAAAAACAGAAAATGCATGCTAGCCCCGCCGGTTCTACCCACGGTGAAGAAGATGAGGTAGCAAGCAACCCCTTGAGTTCTTCAACTGAGGGAGAACAATTTAGAACGGAAAGAAGAGAATGAAGACAGCCCACAAACTCTAATGACTTCAGAGTTAAACTCCCTAAATTTGAAGGCAAACTTCACCCAGATGAGTTCCTTGAATGGTTACACATGGTTAAGAATATCTTTGAGTATAAGGAAGTTTCTGAAGATAAAAAGGTTAAGTTGGTTGCTCTTAGGCTCATAAAGCACGCCTCCTTATGGTGGACGAACTTATATGCTAAAAGAGTAAGGAGTAGAAAAAGCAAATTCAAAACTTGGGAGAAGATGAACGCTAAACTCAAGTCACAGTTTTTGCCTCCAACTTACATCCAAGATAACTATTCCCAACTCCACAACCTAATCCAAGGCAGCGTCAATATTGAAAAATACACACGAGAGTTTGAGAAATATTCAAGAACCAAAAGAGCAAACCATAGTTAGATACTTGGGATGGCTTGAACCTAAGTATGCTAACGTGGTGGAGTTACAATAGTTCACTTCCTTCCATGAGGTTTGTATTCTTGCTCATAAGGTTGTGCAATAAAGAAAATCCAACCCTTTCAAGCATGAGTTCTCTAAGCCCATACCCCCCGAACCAACCTTTCAACGAGGGGAGTTTTAATCCCTTTCCTAAACCCACGATTCCCCCACCCTCTACGCCACAAAAAACCCCAGCCCCACTAAACAGCCAACCACCTCAAAATAGACCTACACTTGTTCCTAAGGGCATCCAAAGATGCTTTAAGTGCCAAGGATTTCGAACCTAGCATCAGATTGTACAAACCGAAGAGTCATTACCTTAGCCGAATGGAAGGCAGTAGATGAGGCCAAGTTTGAGAAGGAAAATGCAAAGAATGTTAAGGATGAACTTAAGGAAACTTTGGAGGAGATAATAGTGAAAGAAGAGGAAAGAGAAATGCTTACTTTAAGCACAAAGCACCCACCAAAGAGCGATGAGCATCTAAGGCTTTTCCTCACTTTTCGTGACCCGTTACCTAAGGTACATAGTTCTGAAATTAGGACCTTTAACGTAAGGAATCTAGATGCATCCAAAGGTGTTTCCCCAAGCCAGACTCAAGTAAGCATGAATGATAAGTGTAAAGGAGCCCTTAAGACCAAAAGAGACTTACTCAAATGGTTGGTATAATTTCAACCAGAATTGTTACCACAAGTGGGAGATGATTACCTAAACGATTTGAGGTCACATCCTTCTCAACAAGGGGAGAATGATGGCGATCTACCCCGGAACCTCAATTTGGACTAAGGAGTTAGCCAAGGTAATCCAGTTTCATTGTCCCAAACCCAAGAAAAACCCACATTTTTGTTAGGAACACCAAAGCAGTAGGCTTCGGGTTCAAATTAGAATACAAGCTTGATCTCATGTCCTTTATTACTTCGACTTTCATGAGATTTAGGTCCAATATTTTGCCATGGGTTTGAATTTAAGGAAGTCATATTTCTAATAACGCAAGTTCCAAGTCATTAGGACTTCATTTGGCCACCCAAGTCAGCAATTAAATCCAAACTATCCAAGCTGCCAGGTTGAACCAGAATGTACCCGGTCTTGTGTGCTTAATTACTTAAGCCTCCTTGACGTTTAAGTTTGATATTTTTTGATATTTTAGTTCCTTAAGATCTCATCTTTCAGGGCATGTAAAAATATTTTGTTAAGTCGTGTAAAAATGGGAGAACCAGGTCAGTTTTACAAACAGTGTCAATGAGAGCCCGATTTTGACCGGTCTGATTCAGTAAAGGTATTGGAGTAGCAAATGAAGTCATGATTCTGAATTTTAACTTGGAGGAGTTAGGAGACATCTTAAGATTTCCCCCCATGCAAGGAAATCCAAATCTTGCTCACTTTTTACATGAGAAACAAGGCTTACAAAACCGACCAGTAAACTGCCTAGTCATGCTAGATGATGCCGTGGAGGTCTCTTAGCCATCTAACCATCTAGTCTTGTCTAAATAGCATGTTTAGCACGATAAAGGGTGTTTAGACATAATCATGGGCCTTTCTACACAACCACAAGAAGAACCAATAAGAAACAAGTGAAGAAAGGTAGCAAAGATCCCATTGGTCAGCCGTAAAGTGTAAGGAAGACAGGGCCACTTTTTGCTTTTCTCTCACATATGGGCAGCAACTTGCTTTCTTACTTGCTTACTTAGACTGATTGTAATCAATGTAATATAGCTTTTTTTTGCGCATAAAGTTGTAATTAGCTTGATTAAATCATATTAAGTTGAAACCAGTTTGACTAAGCCATATTAGACTAGATTAAGTTAGGTTAGAGGTTTCCTAACCTTGAAGAAACCTCCTAAACCTTTTTTAGACAACCTAGGGACATTTATATAAGGCCTTTAGAAGGCTCATTTTGTACTTAGACTTTGATTATATTTGAATGAAATTACATTGAGCTTTGCTCCTTGTGAAAATGAAACACTTTACTTGCTTATCTCTTATTAGGCCGTTTAGAGTGCTGATCAAGTGAGTCTTAAACCTTGATTAGGTGGTGATATGTGTATCCTAATTAAGCTTAAGGGTTTTAATCTTGTTCTTGGTGGTGTTTTTTGTATCCTTGAATAATCTTAGTTCTACCTAGACTATTCTTTGGTGGTGATTTCTTTATCCAAAGATTAGTTTAGTATCTACCCTTCTTTTCCTTTTCCGTTTAGAATCCCATGATTCTAAATCCATTCCTTCCATACATTTTAGCTAACAAACACCTAGCTTATAACGTGTTCCTTTCTCTGAAGTTACCCTCGGTTATCATCCCATTTCAGTTTCGAATTTCATTAAACTCAAGCTAAGTTCTTGTTGTTCTTAGCTAATTACTTGCATTCCTTTGAGTGTGTGTGGAGTTCAGTGACATACCCACCAGTACCAGTGAAGGAGCATTGACTCTACGAATGGACTTAACCTCATCATCATTCGGGGGACAACACCTTTCGAACCATCTAGTCTCGATCCGATGTCAAATAAATTGTTACCAAATTGTAACACCCCTCACATTAGGCTAGAAGTATTAGTGATTTCTTAAAACCTAGAGCGAAACGAGTAGAGGTCATTTCACCTTAAAACTGGTAACGAACGAACTACTCTTAAACCAATTACTTGAAGAGTTTAAGTATTCGAAAACATTAATGCGAGAATGGTAGTCCATGCTTAAAGTGAAGCGAGCTTCAATCAGAATGACTCCTAGTTCACAAACTAATCAATACGAGACCTTTAAACAAAACAAGTAATCTGAAACAGCTAAGATTGCAGCACTTGGGCATAGAACTTAGCCATAACATACATGCATGGTAAACACTTGAACCAAAGGCTAGCAAAACCACAACTCAATTAAGCACCATGCTACACCAGCATGATGTAAATAATAAGTAATATACAACATCAAAACATGAAATTACACTTCGTAAATTCACATATTTTGACACAACCCGAACTCCCTCCTCACAGCACCGTCCACAACAATCCTCAAAATTATCTCAATTTCAACCCAAACAATTCGCCTACTTCCATGGATTCTCAATTCATCAAAATCCCATTGTAGTTACCAAATCAAATTCCACAATTAACTCTTAAATATTTTGCAAGTTATTAATAGTTTAGGGAATTGAGAACCACCTACCTTGACTCCACGCTAATGGACCCAACTCTTGGGCTACTTGGGCTGATTGAAGACTAAATTTCAGGAGTTACCAACTAACATGCAAAGATCATCATAGTACAAAATTATATTCAAATGTTAGCCATAACCTAATCTGGCCCTAAAATCAGCATACTTTTGCAATTAAAATTCATAATTAGATACATGCAATTTGGTTACTAGATAATTTATCTAAAGGAATTGAAAAGCTTTGCAAAATTACTAATAATTGAGGGAAATTGAGAGCACCCACCTCGCTCCAAGCTTAGGACCCATTCTAAGGGTCTTTGGGCGCTGTTTTGAAGGCTTAGGAACCTGAAACTCATCCCTCTTTTCACAACTATACTCAGACCCGAAGCAAGCCAGGCCAACCCTCAATTTCCTTCTTTTTCATTGTTGCTAAGGTTGCTACTTGTTACTGCTTTCCATCACCCTCTCGGCCGTCAAGCCTGCCAGACTGTTGTTGGTGGCGATAGTGGCAGTATTAGGGATCGTGGCGGTTAGGGCTTGACCCAAGCCCCACTTTTCAAGCTTTACCCAAGCCTGCTTCCTTTCCCTCACTCTTTGTCATTCTCACTCCACTTGCCGGCGACAAACGAACTGCCACCGTTCTCCTTTCCGGCTCACCCTCACTCGAATTCTCTCTCTCTCTTTTTTTAGGTTGTCGCTGGGGCTGGGGTAGTTGAACCCCCCTCTCTGTGTCATGTTCGTGAAGAAGGAGAAGGGACTTCATCCCTCTTTATTCTTTTCCCTTTTTTTTGGTTATTTAATCTCACCTGCTGAACCGAGCTCAGTTCTAAATCATTTGATCTCACTTAATCTTGACCCCAAATGTCCTCACTCGACTTGCTAATTTCGCATAATTATGCATCGACTTAATTTTAACGAACTTACTAATTTTCACGTAATTGCATAACAAATCAAGGAAATTAATAAAATTACGTTGTATAAATATTTCACCTAATTAGTATGCAAACAAATAGTCTAACATGGCCAATTAAATAGAGCACAGTTAATGAAAACATTAATCTACACAGTTAGCCTCGTATTAAGAATCCCGGTTATTACGCAAATGATGGTATTCGTTCAATCGACGGAAAGCACGAACTTCCCGATGGCAAAGCAACGTGTCCTAATCCCTCCTTGAAGTTCACATCGTTGCTTTCCCCCTAGTACAAAAAAATATGGAGAGATGACGAAAGTGAGACACGCATTTGAAAAGAAACCGTGTTTTTATTTTTTTAAAAAAAGGAAAACGAGGGAGCACCATGTATTCAGTAGGATTATGTTCAGCGTCGAGGATATCCATGATATTCTCAGCACCTTTTAGGGGAAGCTCGATTACCTTTTGATGGCTAACTTGTCTTGTCCATTCATAGTAGGATTCATCATAGATTTAGACTCTTGTCTACATATCTCAGCAGGTGAAGATTCGAAATGTTCTTTAGTCTCATTTGTTACCTGTGGTAATGAAGCAATGCTTTGAATAGGGATTGCAAGGATGGGTGTTGCTGTGATGGCAACATCTATTCTTGGAATCTTAACACGGGAAGAATCGTCCTCTGTTGGTGGAACAAAAGACTTTAAGGGCTTCCCAGATCGAACAATCCTCAACTTGGGCTTAGAACCAAATTTTCTTTCATCCTTTGAAATGTTCATGTCAAATAAATCACATCGTTTCCCCTCAGAGTCGCTAGCATGTGAACTGTAAGTCGAGGAAATGAACATCTTAGACCACCACTCACGAAATACATGAGTGGTTATTCTCTCGAGTAAATTGCATCGCCGAGGAAGTAATACTTGAGACCCTGTTCCATAGCGTGTAAGCACATGTTGATAACGAAGCATTGTTTCCAAATCAAGAAGATTATCGAGGTTGTCCTCGCAACGATCAAAACTCCAACGAATGCTAACAAAATAAGCAAAGTCAGCTCTCGGCAGCTTGCCATTATCATGAGATTCTCTTTAAGTTGGTTGATGATGGATGAATGCTAGCGAAATCCCCTCCCGGAACTAATGAGTCTGCGAGCCTCTTCGAGCTGAGATGACTTGGCGTGACCAAGGCCACTATACTTCGCCATGCGTGGACAGGAGGAAGCCTCACCATCGAGCTTGTATGTGTCAAATTTTTTTGCTAACTAGGCATAAACTAAATGGGCAAGAAAATGGCCCCCACCTCTACCAGAATTTGAAGAACGAGAAATCTCATTGAGTCCCTTGTAGATACTCGCCAGGATTTCGTAGGAAGGCAATATCCTGCACCCAATGCCATGAATGATGGAACGCTATAAATGTCAGGGCATATGCAACCATCGTCTCTAACTAGCAAAATGAATGTGCATAATAACAGGAGAGAAATGCAGCTAAAAAGGTCTCGGTACGTTGGCCTTTAACCACTCCCAGCTCATTGAAAATGACTTGACAATTATCCCACCCACAGGCTCTTGCATCAATAATAGAGGATAATATTCCTGGGTGAGGGGTCCGATTTCCCTAAATAGACTTCCTAAAGAAATGGTACTTGTTGGGTCCTCGAAACCAGAAGGCAATCCATTGCTCTATAGTTGACTTATTGTTGAGTTCCCATTGGGTACGAAAAACTTCATCATTAAGATGCCCTAAGAGTGGTAGCCTAAGGAAACTGTGAATATCAAAGATAAATAGGGACACCTCGCCTTTAAAAGTATGCGAGGCGCTCATTTCTGGACACTAATACTCGCACACTGCTCAGATGAGGTTTGAACACTGATCATAAAGGAAGACTAAAGCATCAAATAGATGAAAGGTTGTGAGTTTATCTTTGCAACGAATAAGAATATCTTCTAACCACTCCTAATAAAGTGGCAGAAAACTCCCCATGCAACCATAACCTAGCACATGATTTGCGCCTGGACTCTGTCATAACGTAACAATTGGTAAGAGGAGGTATTCTCTTTTACTTTAATGTGATTAGACAGCAAAAATGCTTCGCCTCTCTTCAAATTCTCCTTAGACCACCAAGGAAGGCCTGGAGGACCTCCAACACAGTCGAACTTGCACAACAACGTTATAGAATTGCGAATAAACAACTTTGTTTCTTCTTCATCTACATCATTCTCACTTGGTTAGATGTGTATATAGCACCACCGCTAGTGGTTTTGTCCATAAAAATGACCATTTTGAATATCTCCTGCAACAATAGCAACAAATAAAGAAAATTGAGTTATGGGATTTGTTACGTGGAAATAATAGCAATCCTATGACCAAATAAGGACTAAAAAAAATCTTGGACATAGAATCACTGGAGAACAACAATACAACAAAAAAAAGGGTGGAAAAGACAGGCATGAGCAAGCGCTCTTGAGCAAGTATATTAACTGTTAATGTACTCAAAAGCGTTAAACATTCAAAGGTTCACTAATATAAAGTTAAAGTTTTCTTTTTGGAAAGTATTTCGCCTTGGGATTAGGAGGATTCAAGGTTAACTTGTTGATGTATCCGAAAGGGTTAGATATTCAAAGGTTAACTAATATTAAGTCAAAATTCAGCTTGTGGAGAATTTTTGCCTTTGGAAAGTTCCCCTTAGGAAAATTCAAGGTCAACCTGTTGATGTACCCAAAATGGTTAAACATTCAAAGGCTAACCGACAATTAAAGTGAAAACACCTTTGGAGAATTTTCGCCTTTGAAGAAGTCCAGTGTAGGAGGATTCAATATTAACTCGTTGATGTACTCAAAAGGGTTAAACATTCAAAGGATAACCAATAATTAAATTGAAAACATATTTGGAGAATTTTTTCCTTTGGCTGTTCCTAGAGCGTGAACTAGATGGGGCGGATGTAGCTTGCTTGAGTTTAGTTGTAAATTCCCCTTGTACTGAAGATATGACTTGGTTTAAAGGCTAAGCCACCCACCAAGACTAAGGAACCACCAAGAATGCCTAAAGGCTTGTCCATCAACACTTCTATAAAGGTTCCACTCAAGACTCACTACCTTAGAAATAAGAATAAACAGAAATGAGATTTTTGAGAGAGAAAGCTTTGAGCTTTTTTCATATATCATTCAAATCTGATTTCTTACAACCTAAGGGCCTCCCTTACATAAGAGAGCCTTTAACAAGCTGAAAGAAAGGGGAAAAAGTGGCCATACATGTCCATAAAGCAAGAGGAAACCAAAAAACAATGTAAGTACAAAAGCTGAAAAGTGTTTTATGCTTTTTGTCAGCAACTTTTCAGATTACCATTGTCAACTTCAAACAGTTATATCTCCTAGGTCTCTCAGTCAAATTGGGTGCAATAAACCTTGAAATAAAGCTTAGAAATTCATCTTTCATGTGGATTAAGTTGGTAGAACTTTGGAGCTACCGTTTGGGAGATATAGGCCAAAAGGTGTAGCATGTGTAGGCTAGGATAGTTTCTGCAGCATCTGGAAAAAGGCTCCAATTGACCTATTACCCAATGACCTAACCTAGAACTCTTTATATGTCCTTAAATATAACATATTAAGGGTTCCAAAAAGTGGATTTTCAGCCTCTTAAGTCCAAATTAAGCTTACGTAATCAAGCTTGCAAAACTGGGTATGTGCGCTGGCTTTTGGGCAGTGTGGGAGCATGCTACTGTTTTGAGCTCAACTTATTCTTGCCATGGGTTTAACCTCATTTTCATGATTAAACCACTTATAAGGCCTCTTGACCTTCCCAAAATAGGAGAATAACACATCTTAAAGGCTTAGGATGAGGTTGGAATTGAAGCTCCAAATCAGTACATGGACCAAGTCCCCTTTGTTTTAGCTTGTGAGCACTAAAAACGATTTGTGAGTCCACTTGGACTTGTGTAGGCATGACATTTGCTTCATCCTCCCCTTCTTGAATGTGATTTTCCTTCAAATCATCACCATCTTCTTCATCCTCAAGATAGGGTGTGAGATCTCCCACATTCAATATAGAAGATATACCCATGTCCCCAGGTAGCTCTAACTTGTAAGCATTATCATTCACCTTTTCGAGGACCTTGAAAGGACCATCACTCCTTGGCATGAGTTTGTTCTTTCTCCCAGAGGGGAACCTCTTCTTCCTCAAGTGTATCCACACCAAGCCCCGGGCTTGAAGTTAATGGTCTTGCGGTGCTTGTTGGCTCTAACTTTATACATCTCGTTTTTCTTCTCAATCTTAGCCTGAATTTGATAGTGAAGCTTCTTCATCTCTTTGGCCTTCTCCTCGACCTCATAGCTCACTCTAGACTCAAGTGGAAGTGGCATGAGTTCTAGAGGAGTTAGAGGGTTGATTCCATAGCAAGAGTCAAAAGGAGAGTGGGAAGTAGGAAAGTAGGAGTTCGATTGTATGCGAACTCGGCGTGTGGAAGCTTGAGATCCCACTCCTTGATGCGCTTACTCACTAAACTCCGAAGTAAAGTAGTAAGGTCTTGTTGGTTACTTCGGTTTGGCCATCGGTTTGAGGATGGTGGGAGGCACTATACAAGAGTTTAGTACCAAGGAGCCTCTATAAACATCTCCAAAAATGACTAAGAAACTTTGGATCTCGATCGAACACAATGCTCTTAGGAATCCCATGTAGCTTAACAACTTCCTTGAAGTAGAGATGGACTATGTGGGAGGCATCATCGGTCTTCTCATAAGAAATGAAGTGAGCCATCTTTGAGAAACGATCCACCACCACCACAATAGCATCTTTGCCCCTTTGAGTTCTACGAAGGGCAACTATGAAATCCATGCTCACATCCTCCCAAGGTCCGTTAGGCATGGGCAATGGAGTGTATAACCCTTGGTGGAATTGACTTTTGGCCTTTTGACATAGAGAAAACTTGAAAATCACTTCATGTACATCACCACCCATTCTTGGCCAATAAAAATGTTCTTTGAGCATATCAATAGTCTTATTGATCCCAAAGTGACCGGCTAGACCGCCTCCATGAACCTCCTTGACAAGAAGCTTTCGCATTAAACCATTTGGAATACCTAACTTGTTGCTCTTGAATAAGAAGCCCTCTTGGATAGTGTAGGGGCTATGCTTGTGACCTTCTTGCTCATGGAGATAGTGCTTGAAATCTTCATCTTCTTGGTAGAGCTCAAGGATGAATTGGAAGCCCAGAACCCTTGCTTCCATCACGGCCAAGAGAGAATGTCGAACATTAGTGCTCCCCTTCTTATGTTTGGCCACAAAGGAGAAGCTTTGTAAGAACTGAACCCATTTAGCATGTCTTGGATTGAGCTTATGTTCGCCACTCAAGTACTTTAAGGCCTCATGATCTAAATGAAGGACAAATTATTTCGGCCTCAAGTAATGGGACCAACGATCAAGAGCTCTCACCAATGCATAGAACTCCTTGTCGTAAGTTGAGTAATTCTTCCTTGAACCATTGAGCTTCTCACTAAAATAGGCAATGGGGCATTGATCTTGCATAAGGACAGCCCCTATACCCACTCCACTTGCATCACAATCAACCTCAAAGAGTTTATCGAAGTTGGGAAGGGCTAGCACCGGGGCCTCACTTAGCTTGGATTTGAGTTTCTCAAAGGCATCATGGGCGACCTTGGTCCACTCAAATGAACCTTTCTTCATGCATTCGGTGATAGGAGCTGTGAGGGTGCTAAACCCCTTGATGAATCTCCTATAAAAAGATGCCAAGCCATGGAAACTCCTAACTTCGGCGATGGTGGTAGGAGTTGACCATGACTTGATAGCTTCCACTTTGCCTTGGTCCTTGGAGATTCCGTCTTTAGCAACAACATGCCCCAAAAAAGTGACTTGGGGTGCAAAGAACTCACACTTCTCTAGCTTGCCAAAGAGCCTTTGAGCTCTTAGAACCTTGAATACTTCTTCCAAGTGATGTAGATGATCTTCTTGACTCTTTGTATAAACGAGGGTATCATCAAAGTAGACCACCACAAATTTCCCAAGAAAAGGCCTCAAAACCTGATTCATCAATCTCATAAATATACTAGGGGCATTAGAGAGGCCGAAAGGCATTACTAACCACTCATAAAGCCCTCCCTTGGTCTTGAATGTCGTTTTTCATTCATCACCTTCCCTCATGCGGATTTGGTGATACCCACTCCTTAATCAATTTTGGAGAAAATAGAGGAGCAACGGAGTTCATGAAGCATGTCATCAAGCCTAGGTATGGGATACCTATATTTGATAGTAATATTGTTGATAGCCCTACTATCCCACACACATGTGAAAATTTTCCTCTTTCTTGGGCACTAACAAAGCCAGAACTGAGCAAGGACTCATGCTCTCTCTTACATAACCTCTAGCCAAAAACTCATCAACTTGTCTTTGAAGCTCTTTGGTCTCTTGAGGGTTACATCTATAGGCCACTTTGTTAGGAAGTGGGGCACTGGGGATAAGGTCAATTTGGTGCTCAATGCCTCGAATTGGTGCGAGGCCGGGGGGTAAATCTTGTTGAATGACATCTTGATATTAGGAAATGAGGGGGCAGATCATAGGGTGTAAGGGAGTCACTTCCTCACTTTTGTTGCTTTCAAGCATGAGTAAAGCTAAAACTTGCTTACCCTTGCTTAAAGCTCTCTCAACCCGTGTTTCACTCAACATGAGAAGGTCTCTCTTTTTCTCACTTCCTACCCCGGGCTTAATCTTGTGGACTTGGTTAAGAGGTAATGGGTTTAGAACAATCTTTTCCTTGTCAATAATCAAAGAATATGTGTTCTTGAAACCATCATGCATAAGGTGCCTATCAAATTACCAAGGTCGACCCAAAAGAATATGACAAGCACTCATAGGCACCACATCACAAATGACATTATCCCTATACTTCTTTCAAATTGAAAAGGAGATAAGGGCTTGTTTGGTTACCTTAATGTCGACGCCATCATTGAGCCACTTCAAAGAATTAAGGCTTGGGACGTGAAATAGTAGGAATGCCAATATTTTCAATGAGAGTAGTGGAGGCTACATTAGTGCAACTCCCTCCATTAATGATCAAATTGCACACCTTATCTTGAATGGTACACCGGGAGTGAAAGATCATTTCTCTTTGAGCCTTGTCATAAGGAGTGTCTTGGGTATGTAAAATCCTCCTTAAGACAAGTAGTTCACCTTCATCGGCATTAAGTTGAGTTTCATCTTCCATGTGGTCCGAATCTGCCCCATTAACTTCATCTAACAATTCCATCATCATGGCATCAACTTCTTCAACTTCTTACATGGTCATGACCCTTTGATTTGGACAATCGTATTGGAAATTACCATAACCTTGACACTTGAAGCACTTCTTTCCTTCAAGATTCTTAGGAAATTCCTTTGGAGAAGGAAGAGCCACGACCTTACCCTTGTCAACCCGTGAGGTGCCTTCGGGTTTTTGGTGAGAAAAGGGCTTGAATGGAGGCCTTGAACTTACTTGCTCCTTGGAAAAAGGTTTAGTGAAGACTTTCTTTTCCTTTCTTCACTTTTCAACCTTGAGAGCTAGCTTGAAAACATCATCCAAGGTGAAATAAGTTTGGAGTTCCACCTTTCTAGCAATGAGGGGGTTTAACCCATTAAGAAACCGAGCCATGGTTTGTTCTTGTGGTTCATGGATACCTCCCCTCAAGACGAGTTGCTCAAATTCCCTCATGTACTCACCTACACTCATGTTGTTTTGCTTGAGTGAGAAGAGTCGGTTGTAGATGTCTTACTTGTAGCTTTCGGGAAAGAACCTCTTGTACATGAGAGTCTTAAGTTTCTCCCATGAGTTGATCTTTTTTTTTTTCCTTCTCTAGCCCTTTGGTTTCTTGATGTTTTCAAACCACAAGGAGGCATACCTTGTGAGTTTAAGGCTAGCAACCTTGAAACTTCTTTCATCATTGTAGCCCTTGGCCTCAAAGATTCGGTCCATTGCTTGAACCCACTCAAGGTACTCATCGGGCTTCAAGTTGCCATTTAACTCTGAAGGTTCTACCTTGATGTCTCTAAAGTCGTCCATAGGAGGTCTCCTACCTCCCCTTCTTAGATTGCTTCCCATACTTGAGTCACTAGAGAAGCCTTGTTCATCCCCATGATCACTTGGCTCTTGAGCTCTTTGGCCTAATTGGAGGGCCATAAATTGGTTGTTCATTTGCTCAAGTTGCCTACTAATTTGCCTCACACTTTGTTGTAAGGCTAGAATGGCATTATCTTGTCTCATGATATGAGCTTGTTCCAAGCTCATACCTCTTGGCACTCTTGCCGGTTGGGGAGAGTTTGTGGATGGGTTTTCCTCATTAGAAATGTGGGAATTAGAAAGGAGGAGGGAAGAGGTTGAAGGCTTGAAAAGAAGAGGGGCACGGTGGCGCTAGGGGTAGCACAGTGGCGCTAGGCTGGGGAATGGAGGCACGGTCGTGCTTAGGGGAACGGGATGGCCGTGCCAGTCTTCTGGAACTGGAAGGTGGAGGCACGATCGTGCCTATGGGCACGGGGTGGTCGTGCCTGAGTTCTGCCCGAGTTTCCACGATTTTGTGGTTTGAAGCTTTTTGAGGGGTTTTGGTTAGGGTTTGTGTTTAGGCTATTTTGAGGGGTTCTTGAGGAGCAAGAGAGGGGTTTTTTGGGGAAACCAAATGTGGGTTAAGAGTTAAGGATCTAGGAAAGTGTTTGGTCAAGGTTGTTTTGAGAGGAGAACTGAGATTGCTCAAGCTAGAGAGAGAGTGGTAGATTCACCACGGTTTTCATAACAAGGGTGAAAGAAACAAAGCTTGACAAGGATGAAACCAAAGCAAGAAAATGTGGTATAAACTCAAGAACACCAACCTAGATTAGCTCTGATACCAAATGGAGCGTGAACTAGATGGGCCAAATGTAGCTTGCTTGAGTTCAGTTGCAAATTTCCCTTGCACTGAAGATATGACTTGGTTTAAATGCTAAGCCACCCAACAAGACTAGGGACCCACCAAGAAATGCCTAAAGGCTTACCCACCAACACTTCTATAAAGGTTCCACTCAAGACTTACCACCTTAGAAACAAGGATAAAGAGAAATGAGATTTTTGAGAGAGAAAGCTTTGAGCTCTTTTCATGTATCATTCAAATCTAATTTTTTACAACATAAGGGTCTCCCTTATATAAGAGAGTCTTTAACAAGCTAAAATAAAGGGGGGAAAAGGGGTCGTACACATCCATAAAGCAAGAGGAAACCAAAAAACAATGTAAGTACAAAAGCTGAATAGTGCTTTATGCTTGTTGTCAACAGCTTTTCAGATTACAATTGTCAACGTCAAACAGCTATATCTCCTAGGTCTCTTACTCAAATTGGGTGAAACAAACCTTGCTAGAAAGCTTAGAAAGTCAGCTTTCAGGTGGATCAAGTTTTCAAAACTTTGGAGCTACCGTTTGGGAGATATAGGCTAAAAGGTGTAGCATGTGCAGGCTGGGACAGTTTCTGCAGCATTTGGAAAAAGGCTCCAATTGACCTATTACCCGATGACCTAACCTAGAAATCTTTATATGTCCTTAAATCTGACATATTAAGGGTTCCAAAAAGTGGATTTGCAGCCTCTTAAGTCCAAATTAAGCTTGAGTAATCAAGCTTGCAAAACCGGGTATGTGCGCTGGCTTTTGGGCAATTTGGGAGCATGCTACTAATTTGAGCTCAACTTATTCTTGTCGTGGGTTTAACCTCATTTTCATGATTAAACCACTTAGAAGGCCTCTTGACCTTTCCAAAATAGGAGAGTAACACATCTTAAAGGCTTACGATGAGGTTGGAATTGAAGCTACAAATCAGTACATGGACCAAGTCCCCTTTGTTGTAGCTTGTGAGCACTAAGACGGATTTGTGAGTTTGCTTAAACTTGTGTAGGCATGACATTTGCTTCAGTTCCCCTTGGAAAAAATTCAAGATCAACCCGTTGACGTACCCTAGTGGGTGAGACATTCAAAGATCAATCTAAGGTCAAGTTAATTGAATATTCAAAGAGAATCCACAAGAATAAGAGATTCAAGGGTTCTTAATTAGTGATATACTCATTTCCAGAAATCATAATTAAAAAAGCAATTTCTTCAATACATAGATTGAAGTATTGCCAAACCTGTTGATAGAGTCAAACAAAAGAGTAAATTAAGTAATAAGAAATTGGGCAAACAACAAAGGATAACGGAACGATCGGGCAAGTACCTTACAACTCAGCAGCAATCATCACAAATCAAAATTGACACATAGGATACTTGATTGTGACATGTTGTAGCAACCAAAACCCTAAGGTAATTGGTGTTTTGTTTCTCGGCGCTTTGCAAAATGTAGCAACCTAAAAAACCAAAAAAAAGGACCCAACTTGTGGTGATTACTTTGACATGGCGGCCAAATACAAGCAAAGAAGAAATACGAACGATGGCAATCAGAATTGCCAGTTGTGTCAAGCAGAATGAATAAGAAGTGCATAGATATTGATAAAGAAAAGTGATAGTTATGCTGATTTATATATTGTCCCTATTAGGGTTAAGATAGCATAACATGTATTGAGAAGCAGTGCTTTCAATCAGCATATTCAAGTCTCCTAAAAGAGTTTAAAGCCCAGGAAAATTAAATAGCCCAACAGCTCTTGTCAAGCTAAGGAAATCAACTAGAGTAGTATAACAAGTTAATTATTGTTGAACTTCTATCAACTTCCAAATTTTGAGGCTTAATTGCATCTAGCATTCCAAGGTTATGGATGTGACCAACTCTCGAGGGGGTATTTGTGGAATGCAATAATACCTTTATCCTGGCCAATTACAGCACGTCACGTGTTAAATTAATCACAGCGTTCCATTAAATTGAATATATGTTTAATTTAATAGAAATGTTTAATTTAATAGAAAGGTTATTAATTTAACACATGGCGTGCTGTAATTGGCCAAAATAAAGGTATTTAATTTTTCCACATGGCCTATTTTAGTTGGTTTGAAAAATTTTGCATTCTACACATCTTTTTCATCCTTCATTATATTAAATATTTAATGCAAATGTATTGCGCCCAATTAAAAAGCAGCACGTGCCATAAATGATGCAAACAATATGGGATTATTATTTCCTCAAGAATGGAAAGTTAATTATCTTTAATTAGGGCTAATCCTAGCCGCCTCTCCTCTATAAATACGGAGCTACTCCCTCCATTCAAGGGTCCACATTTTCAGAAGAACTCACAAGAGCTCAAGAATCTTTCCCTGGAAGAAGACAACAAGCACTCTAAACACGTGTGATCTACTCGCGGAGATCAAACTCATATCTTGATTGAGATTAAGCCTCTTAGGCCCTCTCTCAAGATCAAATTCATTCAAGACTATTCAAGGAGATTGAATCAGACGATTCATTACACTTATTCTTGTAACAGTTATACAGATATTGTATCCATTTTTTGATATAAATACAAAAATTCAATTTGGTACTCAATTTCTCATCTAAGTTATTTTGGCTCAAAATTTGTATTTACAAAGTTGAATCGGAAAGATATGTGAAAAAGCTCTAGAATCTCAGGAAGCCTAATGGACATGAGATAGCATGGCGAGATGAAGAATGAAGTAAATAAGTAGGAAAAGGTCCGACCTTAAAAGAACTTGACCGAATTCGGTTAACCTATCATTTTCATCGAAAAGACTGGTTTTGTAAAACTAACTACTTCCTGCATTACCAAACCGATTTTAACCATGACTAGTTCTCAGCAGAGAATAATTGGGCCTACAAGGAATCAGCCATCGTTCACCTAGAAGCTAGCTGGGTTCTACCTAACCATGACAAACATGGCTGCCATCCTATTCTTTGCTGTTGTGTTGCCTGTGTTGACCAACCATGTGACCTATTTTTCTAAGTCTTCATATGCACAATTTCGAGTCATTTTAGGGGGAACTTCTTGTTAGGTCTTCAAAGTTTAGTTTTAGGATTTAGTATTAGCCTCTTTAGGCCCCATTAGGGTAATGTATTAGGTATGTTAGGATTTGTTTAAGTTGATTTTAGGTTGAAGATTGTAGAGTTTAAGGTTTTGAATCATCAATTGCTAAGCTTTCTTCTTCCCCTCTCTCTAGTTTATCGTTCTTGTGCTTGTCCATCTTACTAGATTATTGATAGGTTATATCGTATTTAGTTTAAATGTTTGATCTTTGTTGTGATTTTGTGTTTATTAGTTAGTTTAGTCCATGTTACATTTGGTTTACTCCTCCGCTTCATGCTTCTACATTTACTAGCTACTTTAGTTTATTTTGGGTCTCATGGTGTTTTTATGATGTCTTACTAGATTTTATGTTGTTTGGGTTGTCATTAGTCCTATGAGGCTTCATTAGTCTTGCATTAGTCCTAAATCCCCTTGTTTATGCTTGTGACTAGGCAATGTCAGCCATCCCTGTTTAGTGTTTGATGGAATACTTGAAAGGACTTTCATCCATATTTTTAGGCTATTGACATATGTCAAAAGGTGACATATAATTTGCTAATATGGGAATGGAGAATGATCGGGATTTTGACATGAAAATAGTTCAAATCTTAACTAGATCTGAGAGTACTACTCTTGTGGTTTAATTAGGCTAGGATCATGAAAACATGTGGTAATTAGACTAGCTTTTAGCCCTTAAAAGAAGGCTTAAGTGGCCTTTAATGCTCCAACCTAGCCTTCCTAACCATTGGGATAGCTTTGGTGAGTTACGGGCTAGACTCGATTAATTAGCCGATTATGTAGTGAAATCATGACTAATCATCTTTTTCATCCTTTTCTATATTAGCCCAAGTTTTAATCTCACTAATTTTCGATTTTCTATCTCGACAGCTTAGGAAAACTCTGGCATTTAAATCACAACTCCCTATGGACAACCTATATTTGTCGGCTGGCAATAACTATGGCATGCTCTTGTGGTAAAAATTAGTGAGAATTCTTCCCATCAATTTCCATTATCATTTTTATTGTTTTGTTATTTTCATGTAACGACTAGATGCTAGGGGAGACACAAAAGTCACCTAATCTATTATTTTATTTTCTAATTTAAATAGTTTGTCAAGATCTATAGATTTATTTTTGAACCTTGGTTTGGACATGGTTTATTAGGTTCTATTTTTCATTCTCTAACGTAATGTTACTATTGGCTTGTTTGGTTCTATGTAATCGAAGTGGTAATGCAATCAAAATGGTAATGGTGATTCCATTACCATGTTTGGTTACCATTAAGTAATGTAATCAAGATTGTATTGTAATTACATTTACCTCCATCTATGCAATTACAATTACTTGACTTTTCCTCAACAATTTTGATTGCATACTTTTGAATCAAAATCTATCCAACTATAAGCTATTATATTTGAGAACTTTCTCTCTCTTATCTCCATTGTCTCTCCTCTATTTCCCATCTCTTATTAGTTTGACACTATTTTTTTAAAGGTTTGAAGCTCCACTCACCCCTCTCTCTTTCCTGTCCATATTAGATAAAATTTAACTTAGACCATGATCATATTATTGTAACTGTATTTTTGTACCTTCTAGACATCATGTCTCTCTCTCTCTCTCTCTCTCTCTCTCTCTCACGTCGTCGTCATCATCATCATCATTTTCTCTCTACTTGGTAAACTTGAACAATATTACATTATTGTAATCTATAAGAAATAGAGTGATGTAATTCTCATGCGAAATATTGTAATCATGATGATAAAATATTTGATGATATTTATCAATGAAGCTACAAATAATTAAAATAGTCAAAAATAAAATGCGAATTGAATTGCAAGTACTTCACGTCACGTGTAAAATTAAGTATTGTTTGTAGATGAATTCATTCCATTACACTTGTAAAGACTTTGTAACCAAACATTGTAATGCAATTATTATCCCATTCCATTACACTAACAACTGCATTACATGGTTGATTCCATTACATAGTAATTGCATTACTTTCAACCAAACGCTACATAAGTGTTTTAAAACACATGGCATAACACCCTAAATAATGGAGCAATTGAATTTTTCATTGCAATGATCTAAATAAAGTATTATAGGGTATTACATCTCAAGATAAACTATCATGGGATGGTTTTATACACCTATTAGTGAATTATAAGCTTATAGTGATGGACTGATGATTGATTATTCCAATCCTTTTGAAAGGAGACTGGAATTCACTTTACTAAAACAGCGATAATGTTTAATCATGCTCAAACAAATAAATAGGTAGATTTAGTTTTCCTAAAGAAAGAGTAGTTTTCCGTTACATCAAAAGGCACAAATTTTGCATATTATTACAATTTACATCTAAACAATGTTGGTTTTTTCCCTATCAAATGCACCAATAATAGATTATCAAGTATTGTTTGCTATCAAATGATGAAAATCAGCCCATGATGTCCTCAATTAGCCCTAATCTTTTTTGAACCCATGCATAAAGCTGATTTTGTGTATTTAATTCCCTAAACCTCCAGAAGGTTTAGAACCTTTTCTTTTGATTAGTATGTTAATTTACATCCTTAACTTTCAATCCATGCAAAAATATTCAGTCAAGTCAAGTCTAGCGTGGAAATTACAAGCCCTAAACTAAACCATAGCAGTTTAGGCCATTTTTGACCCAATCGAAGTTTCAAGTTGATTTTTTAACTTAAAATTAAGTTAAGGTTGATTTATTTGCTACGAGGATTTATTAACATCCTAATAAATGCATCCATGTAATTAAATCAGTTTTAAGTTAAGAGTTTGGTCCAAGTTTTCAAGCGCCAAAACAGAACCCGACAAATCCTTGTCTACAGTTTTGCCCAGTTTTGTGCCTTGGATTATCTAAGCTTTTGAAGGCTTTAAGCCCAAAATTTTCACATGGTACAATACCTTAGGACGTCTACTATAAAAGCATGCCAAGAAAAACCAGTTAAACCAAGTCCAGAAAGCCAAACCAAGTCCAACAACCAAACGATGCCAAACTGAACCCAATTCTGTGCAGTTTTGTTTAACTTACTGTTTAGGTATCTTAAATGTGTTTTAAGCCTGGTTTCGTAATGAGGTAGCTTTGTAGACACCTCAAGGTGTTCCCCCATGCAAATAAATTCCACATAGCCTGTCACTAAGCAAGGTAAACAAGCTGCCCAAAAACCTTATAAAACGGCTCCCATGTGCTATTTTGCTTCTAGCTTAAGTTTACCCTCCTAGCTGGATTTTCCTACACCTCCACCTCCACCTTACCTACTTGGATGCTTTCTAAGTTGGTGACTCAGCTAGCAAGCACACATACAAGATGACACGTGCCACATACGTGTCACCTTACTTCAAAGCTAAGGAAAGACACCAATAGCATTCTGATTGGACAGTTGTAACCTCGCAGCAACCATTTCTCTCTCTTCCCATGTGCATTTGTATTAGTTTAAGTTAAATAATATGTTTTAGCTTATATTTAGATGTTAATTAGTATGTATTACTAGATTCATCATGTAATTAGCTTAGTCTTAAACATGCTTTTGTAAACTAGGTTAGTTAAGCTAAATTAGAGGTTTCCTAGCTAGAAAGGAAACCCCAAACACTAAGGTAGCTCCATTTGGTCATGTTTAAGATCCATGGTTGTCTTATTTTGTAATCAAGTTGTGAGTTAAAGAAAAGTTGAGCGTTGCTCCTTAAAATCTGTGTTTGAGTACTTTTTACTTGCTTATCCTTACTTAGGCTAAGTAGGGTGGTGATCAAGTGAGTCTTAACTCTTATTTAGGTGGTGTATTTGTATCCTAAACAAAGTCAAGGGCCCTAAACTTGTTCTTGATGGTGTATCTATATCCTTGAACATGCTTAGTTTCTCCCTAAATTAGTCTTTGGTGGTGATTCTATATCCAAATATTAGTTTAGTTTCTATCCTTTTTCCCTTGATTGTAATCTTTCTTGGTTTTGACTTTTCACTCTTGAATTGAGTTAAGCTTAACCCTTGAGAGATACATCAACTTATCCCTGACTTGATTCATGGAACATTTTTTGTGTTTATGAAACAAGCTGGAGCATGGTATTCCTCCGATATTTGGGTTTGCTAGCAAGATTGCCATCCATTTGCATGCGTATATGTGTGCCATTATTTTTTATTATTTTTTATGCATTTCAGTTGCCAAAAGCTAGTCAATAGAAATAAGTTAGAATAAGTTTAGTTCAACAAGTTCAAATAAGTTCGGCATGAAAAAGATGACATAAATCTTTGTCAACTTATATTTTATTTCTTTTTTTCAATAATTGCCTACCGTTTGTGCTGTAAACACAGCATTAAGAGTAGTGAAAAGAGAACATCAATGAAAGAAGAGAGAGAGGATTGAAGAGGACGGTTGGATGCTCTTGATTATTTTTATTGAAAAAATAGCCCTAAGGACCCACGTGATACATGGGTTCTACATTTTCATTCGTTTATTTTTCAAATAATAACGAAAAGCTTACAATCACCGTAATTTATCTGCTAGTAGTTTTCTTAAATAAGTACTAATTGTACTCTATAGACAAAATCAATGGCAAATCTAAACGAAAAATTTCAAAGATTTTGCCACAATCAATATAGAATGAGAATAACGTATGATTGAAGGAAGAAACCAAAGAATGGAGATTGTCTCCGGCATGGACCTTCAAATTAATATACCACAATAAGAGCATGTATTAGGAGAATTATCTTATGGCCCAACAATTCTCAATATCGACTTAGATTCTAGTGCTATGGAAGTTAAAGTTAATTTGATGCTTTGGTGGCTATACAACTAATATTATCGTATATATATAGGACATGTAATCTTCATCGTATTGTGTCTAACATCTCAAACATTCTATATTTATGTTCAAAAAGAAAAGAAAAAAATAACGATTAACTACTTTCATATTATTAGCTACCACGTTATGGACAACATTAACTATAAAACGATACGCAAATTTGGCCCTGTTCTATTTCGCGTTTTTCAGGATTTAGCTAAGAGCTTACATCTCCTTACAGCTTCTTACATCTCCTTTCATCTTCTTACATCTTGTTACATCTCCTTACATCTTGTTACATCTTCTTACATCTTCTTACATCTTCATACATCTCATAGATCTGTAATATTCATTTATTTTAGTTACAGAAATATGTATATTTTTTTAATGATACTACCAATGTACAAAATTTATAAATATCTTATGAACACAACATTTACATAAACATAAAAACATAATATAATGACGTAAATTATATTTGAGTTTCGACAAGAAATATATATATTATAGATGACCATACATTTATTTATATTTAAAATTATTTACTTAAATTAGAAATTTATTTGAAGAATTGTATTCAATTTTGGCCAAAAAAAAAAAATTGTTATACTTTGCTTATTCGATCAAACTAGTGTTCTTATAAAAAATCACCTCAAGTGAACGAAATTTTATTCACCAAATTTATGGGGATTAATATATTTTATTGTTGTATAATTAACTTAATTAATTGTTTATTTTCAATAAGTATATTATTTTAATATTATTATTTTTCATCCAAAATGTTCATTGTAAAACAAATTATACTACACAACTCTTCAACAATTCAACAACTCCTTACAACTATCATTGCAACTCTTTACAGCTTCTTAAATCTCCTTACAGCTTCTTACATCTTCTTACAACTCCTTACATCTCCTTACACCTATATATCTATCTAAAACGTGAAATAGAACAGGCCCTAGTGACATTCTTCTTCACAATTATTAGTTCTATTATATGAAGAATATTGAGCATAACGATATCAAAAAGGCAATACTCTTCTAATAGATTGGTCCTAAACAGGAAGTACAAATTTTATTCCTAAATTTAAGTTATTTGACTCCCGATTTGGATTTTATGTTCTTTCGATTCTACGATCCAAAACCCTTAATCATTCCAACTCCCATTAGAATTTTAAAATCATTATGGTCATCCGATCCTAATTTTGTTCAAATAATGTTTGGTAGTATCATAATATGATTCTATGATCCGACAACCTGATCCATGATTCTAGGTGAATTTCATAATATTCTCTTGTACAATACATTTGAGAATTCATGACAACGATATAGATTTTTCAAAATCTTTTTACAAAATATGGTTAATTGCATTTTGGTTTTCTTTATGTGTGGTTGTGATTGTTTTTATTCCTAACAAATTCGTTTTCAATATTTCTAATAAGAAATAGAATCTTACAATTCTCTATCAAATTTGATGATTTTGATTCTAAGGACCCCTAATTGATTCTAACTAGGACCCTGATTCTAATAACATTACTCCAAATTCTTGAGTTGTCATATAATAATAGGAAAATTTAGTAATATTATCCTTGGTAATTATTACAGAAATATGCCACATAAAGCATGGAAATCTAAGTAGTATTATTCTTCGTAAATATAGAGAAATATTTTTTATTCTTATTTTTAAAATGGTATTAGTTAATTATGCCATTCAAGCAACAAAACCACTAATTATTTTAAAATTTTGTAAAAATAACGTATGTTAAAATATTAGAATGACTTCTTTTGTGTTGATACATATACACATGGATGTATTATGGTTGCCAACTAGTATAGTGGCATAGAAAAAAGAACGATGATCCTACTCAGGTGTCAACAATACCAGCCTAAATTGTACATCCCATGGAGGTTAAGAGATGAGAACCAAAAGAATGATGATCCTTTGCTCACCCAATTGGTAAGTCAAAATAGTAAGCCTTACATTGTGTCGGTTAAGAGATGAGAACCAAAAGAGTTCTTGGATGATACAGAGAGGGTAGATCCCCACTCGTAACGCTGAAATGAGGCTCAACATTGTACATGCGTCCAAATTTTCGAACTCCAACCCCTCCACCTCATCCTAAGTTCCAACTTTTGGAATTCATTTTCCTCCACCTCTACATCCCATGAAACTTCAACTTGGATAATGAAATAAAATATTTTCCATGTAGCCTACAACTAAACATTTTTAACTATTTTTATTCCTTTATATTCTGCTTTCTTTTGTTGTAAAAATAATTTATATGTTTTTTGAAAAAATAAGTAAATATTTTATGATAGAAAAATTTGTTTAAAAAATCACACAATGCTGTAGTAATTTTTATTAATAATACCAGCCTAAACATAGCAAATTAGATATAAGATAAGGTTAAATTTTTACCCCAAAAACACCTAGCCCAAAAATACCAAAAATAGCCCCAAAAAATACCCACCATCCTTGCCCAACATATCCCTAGACCTGGCAAAACTTACCTGAAATTCGAACCGAACGACCCGGACCCATACCTGACCCGACACCCAAAATATGCTCACCCAAAAGTAGACCCGAAACCCGAATTAACCTGAACCAAACCATACCAGACTCGAAATTTTGTACAAAGTAACTTGTTTTGGCATGACGAACGTATTTGACTAAAAATTGGTTGACCCAAAATTGACCCGAACAGAACCATACCCAACCTAAACCGAAACGACCCGAAATGTCATTTAACCAGAACATAACCCGACCCGAACATGATCCTACTCGTAATCAAACCGAATGACCCATTTGCTAGGTTTACATATGACACAAGGCCAGGTCCAACCGTGTGATTTTTTGTTGCAAAATCAACCTGTAGTGCTTTACTCAACAAACTTGCCCAAAACGTATCGTTTGCGCCGCACAAGAGACGAAAAAACCACCGCACGTTTAGGGCCTGTTTGGTTCACTTGGAGTGGAATGGAATGGAATGAGATTTGAAATCTAGAAGGAATGGAATGGAATTTGATTCTTTGAAATCATGCGTTTGGTTTAATAAAGGAATGAAATCAAATTTTTTAATTTTTACCTTTTTATATTAATATTAATATTTTTAATCTAAAAAACCTATTATTAGGCTATGTTCTTTTCGTGGCTAAATTTTTTATTTTTTACTTTTTTATTTTTTATTTTTGTATTTATTTTTTGTTTAATTTTTATTTTTTATATTTTATTTATTTTTTATTTATTTTTATTTATTATGTATTTTTAATTATTTATTATTTATTATTTATTATTTATTATTTATTTATCATTTATTTATTTTTTTATTTTTATTTACTTTAGATTTTCTAATTTTTTATTTATTTATTTATTTATTTATTAATATTTGTTTTTACTATTTATTTGTTTATTTATTTATTATTTTTAATTATTTATTTATTTTTTATTTTTTATTTTTTATTTCTTTGAATTTTCTGTAGGTTTTTTTGAAATAAAAATAAAAAATATAAAAAATTAAATACAACAAATTTCAAAATTAAAAATTAAAAACAAAAATAAAAAATAAAAAATAAAAAATTAAACACAAAAAATAAAAAATAAAAAATTAAATACAAAAGATAAAAAGAAAAAAAACAAATAAATAAATAATTTAGAAATTAAATGTAAAAATAAAAAAATAAAATAAACGTTAAAAAATACAAAATACAAAAAATTAAAAATTAAAAAACTAACAAATTAAAAATTTAAAAAAAAAAAAATTAAGTACAAAAAATAAAAAAAAATAAAATACAAAATGAAAATTAGATAAAAATTACAAAATTACAAAATTACAAAAGTACAAATATTCAAAAAAAAATAATTCTAAAGTATGATAATTTACAAAAAAATTTATATAGTAAACTTTTTGGTGCAAGAAAAATTAAATCTCACATGACACTTTACAAATAAATAAATAAATAAATAAATAAATAAATATTATTTTTAATTAAAATGCAGAATGGGACTTGAAACCCTCCCAAAATGGGGGGAATCAAGTCCCACTAGAATGGGGGGAACTTGAAACCCTTGGGTATCAAGTCCCATACACTTGGAGACTCAACCAAACAAAGGGTATGAGAACTTGATACCTAAAGGTATCAAATTCCATTCCTTTTCCTCCAACCAAACAGGCCCTTAGTTCCACTCAGTACGGCTATTGTGGCAAAGCAAGTGGAACAAGGGCCCCACATCTTGGATGCTTTTCAAGGGTGTTCTAAGAGCAAAACCAATGGTGAGTCATTTTTTTGCTCATCAGTGGGAGTCTATCCACTGTCACATCAACCCTCTCTTCAACTGTTTGTCTCACAATCCTTACTTTCTTCAATGGAAAGCTCACCACTTTTTCTCACCAAATAAAATAATACTTATGAACCCCACACCTAATCATATTTAATTGTTTTAGTTTTTTTTGTTTGGTTGGTTATTTGATTTAATTATTTTTAGAAAAAATAATTTGGACATAATAATTTGGTAAAACAACTAATTGGAGGAAATTTATAGACAAATTTATAATTTCTTACTAATTTCTTCACTTCTTTGTTGCTAAAATGCCTCACTAGAGAGAAAATTATACAAATTTTGGGAACAGGGTGTGATAAAAATTGTAGGTGTGAATTTTGTGAAATAATTTTAGGAATTTATAGGCAAATTTTACCCAAAAAAAGGTACAAAGGACGTCGTTTTGCCCCAAACAGCAAGTCAAAAAAATAATATGGGGAATTTATAAATTCTTTTCCCTTTTTTGGGCCCAAACAGCAAATCAAAAAAAAAAAAAAAACTGATCAGCGCCCCAAAACGACATCGCTTTGGGAAGCTAACGGACAAAAAAAATTACACGGAACGCCTTGTCAAGCCGCGAACCTCCGCCGCCCAGTGCAGACTCCTGAGGCGTCTCTCTCATCGCGAGCCTCTCTCTCTTCGAGCGTGTCGACCATTGGCTTTTGCTCTAATAACAATTGACACAGGTATGCCTTGAACCGATGTACCACAACCAAGTAGTATACTTGCTTATCATGTATGTTATTAGTTCTCTCTTTTTAGCATTCCTTTCCAGAAGACAATTAAATCCTTCCACCCCATCCCACATCCGAAATGAAAACAAAAATGAATATAGACTTCTTCATTGCAAATCTTCCTTTGGACCTATCACTGCGCAACTCTATCTGGCAAACGGCAAGAACAAAGGCCACATATATTTTGCACCAACCAAAGGGAATTGAAAGAAAGTTTTATTTCAACGTATATCCTGCCTATACAACATTTGGATACACAACACACCTAGGGAAAAATATATATACCTATCCTAAGCAGAACTAATAAATAACATTTTGGTCGCAGATTTTTTCAGAAAGAGATGTATTTGGAAAAGTTCAAACTACAGCTCCCCCCCCCCCCTAAAAAAAACAAAATCCAAATTCCATATCAAAGTGTAACTAAACCATTCAGTAAGATAGAAATGATAACTTGTCCTTCACTAGATTACTCTTCCACATCAACAAACAAACATGAATTCATTCGATTAACACCAAGAACATTTAAAAGCAAATTTAAAAACAAAAAGCCAAAAAGGATTGCTTAAACTAGGACTAAAAGAAGAAATTAAGGCACAAGAAAGATTGTTGCCGTGAAGCTCGAGATCCTATGGTGCGTCTTGTAGAACAACATAGAGGGGAGAGAGAGGGAGTGAATGTTGGCCACTTGGTTGAGCTGCGAGTGAGAGCATTATAGGCCTATTGTTAGAGTGTTTGCCTCTGGCTTGAAAAGAAGTTGTTGTGTTTGTGTTCCCTTTGAAGTGTGCTATCTAAAAGCAATGAATTTTCTGAACCTTTGACCACTTTTGTGGTGTTAATTCCATAGCTTTGTTTGAGCAACAATGGTGAGAATCAGGTGCTGAATGAAGCTCTCAATAGCATGTACAATAGCATGTACAATGCTGAGAAGCAGGGGGAGCGCAAATCTTTATCAAACCCTCTTCGAAACTGATCATCAAGTTCCTTTTCATGATGCAAAGGCATGGTACGAGGGCTTCTGATTTATGTTTATTGTATGCCTTCTTGTTCTAATTTATCGATGTTTTTTATTTTATGTTTGCCTTGCTGGTGTAACAAATGCTTTTGTGTCAATGCTTATCTCAGGTTACATCGGTGAGTTTGAGTATGTTGATGATCATAGGGCAAGAAAGATTGTTGTCAAGTTAAATGGAAGACTCAATAAATATGGAGTGATTAGTCTTCGTTTTGATGTCGGTGTGAAAGAAATTGAATGTTGGACTGCGAGGCCGCTACCTTTAAGACAGGTTTTGAAATCCTATGTGCATATATAATTATGTTAGCAGATTAGTTCTAAAATATGTTTTTGATGGCCATCTTTCTCACTGGTTTTTTTCGCTTTGTGTGGTTTGCGTATATGTATTTTCATGTTAAGCGCATCTAAATAGTATAACTTGCATGTGTTGAAGTTCTTAATATACTTTGCTTCTTTGTTCTCTGGTTTGTTTCTCATTCTCATTATTGCAGTCCATATGCTATCACTCTTGATAGATATGCTAGTGCTTTGAACAAAATTCCTCTATTTTCTCAGCTTGGATACATTGTGTTGACTACTTCTGCTGGAATCATGGATCATGAGGAGGCTAGAAGAAAAACCGTTGGAGGCAAAGTGTTAGGTTTCTTCTATTCAGGTGTTACTCCTCTATAGTGACATTTCAATGTTTTATTTACAGATGTGATTTATTTTAATGTGTTACTCGTCCAAAGTATACTCTAGGTTCCGGAATATCATCACTTATCAGAGCTCTGCAATGGTTATGGATTTGTAGCGGTCTTTTTTGTTTCTTTGATAGTGTAGGTAGTGGCTCTAAATGTTCTCAAGTTCTCACTATTAAATTGTTATTAATGTGTTTTGAATATGTTAGTCATCTTTTAATTTTTGTCTCCACTCCATTCTATTTGTTCTCAAACATTACAAAATTTAACCCAACCTAAATCTGCCAAAACTTCTGGCTTTTGAATGAGAAATCCAAATCAAGAACCCCAAAACTTAGATTTTTTGGGTTCGATCTGTCGTGTTGGCAATTTCAAAAATCATACGTGCTGCTAGTGCTAGCACTCATTGGATTTGGAGGTGGCAATGAAAAATTGGACTTTTTGTTGTGTGAAAAAAGACCTCAAAAGCAAGCAAAACCTTAGTAGACCAAAGGCCATCCAATTCCATTGTCTATTTTTCTACCATTACAAATTACATATCTAAACGATTCAAGACTCCATGACCTTCCATTGCTGGTGCTCCCTATGCTAATTAGTAATTATCATTGCTCAGCACATCAGTCTCTTTTAGTCTTGAAGTTCCATTCCTCGAGGTCTCTAGGCTGATGTCCCAACTCCTTTCACTCATTGTCACCATGCTCAATTTCAGTTCAAGTTTGAAAGTCGATATAGGCACCTAAAAAGTGTCTTCTTTTTACAAAATGCCTGAAGATGATGAATTGATCGAATAAGACTTGGGAAATCTTCATATATTGAAATAAAGAGTCTTAAAATGTAGCAACATCCCTTTACCCACACACACAAACCTAAAGATGTCCATAAATGGCTAAAAGAACCTAAAAAGACTAGATATGCCTAACTTGATGGTGTTCGATGTATAGCTGCAATTCATTTCGTGTTCTCACCCTACTTTAAAGTGCATAAAATTTCCAAGTTTAGATATCGGTGTTCTTTATTGAATAAGTTTTCTAATAACATATTATGTGACAAAATCTAATGAGCAATGAAAAAGATATCAGTCGATTATTAAGATGTAAGACCCGCATTTTTGTTTTCCGTTAAGCTAACTGTATTACCTTTTTACATTATAAAATCGTATTTTTAATGACTGTATGAATTAAATTATTATCGATGTGCTTATGGGAGCTATAATTTTATTAAAAAAGGATTATTATTATTATTGCTATTATTGATTTTAAAGTTAATTCATGCTATTTGTGCCTTTAAATTATATCGATAGTTTAATTTAGTCATTATTCGATTTATTTAGTCGTTTCCCGAATACGATTAGGATATCAACCTTAGGATTAGTTTCGAGGTTTATTTAATCGAACCTCGACGTATTTGAGCTCGAATAATCGATGAAGGGTCGTATCATCGATTCAGGTTAGGATCTGAGGCACGAGATTAGAAATTAGACTAGCAATGTCAATTGATTGGGCAAGCAATACAAAAAAAAAAAAAAACAGAGGGGAAAGAATTCAAAAGGGAGGCAAAGCCCCTTCTCCTTCACGAAAACACACGCACGAGCAGAGGGGGGTGTTCTGGCCCTCGCGATTCCCCTACCCGGCAACCCAGTCATGAGAGCAGACCGGTGGCAAGCGCGACGGTTGCCGGCAAGCGCGACGGTTGCCGGCTGGTTCGCGATGCCGGCACTAGCGAGCTCAGGGCGGGGGTCACGCAAGATGAGAGCCCGAAGGTTAGGGTTTTGAAAACCCCAGCACCACGCCACCGCAGCCCCTGAAATCGACCACCAGAGAGGGGGAAAGAGAGAGAAGGAGAAGGGCACCGGCGATGACAGCGGTGGGGCGTGTCTTCGGCGGCGAGGGAGGTCAGAACAGGAGCTAAAAACGGGCTAGAAAGGCTGGTTCGAAGATGGCGTTGGGCAGTGAGTTAGGAGTCAAATATACGGGTTTTGAAGCATCCAATCGAGCCTAAAAGCCCTTAGGATGAGTCATATGCTTGAAGTCCAGGTAGGTGTTTCTCACCTCCTAAGTATTAGTAGTTTAAAAATTGTTTTTAAGTTTTAAGTTGCGAAGCATGTTAAGTTCAGCTAGTGTATGCCTGATAGTGACTTCGAATCGATATATGTTATTTTAGTTGATTAATATTCGAATGTGGCTTAGAATCAATTCAAGTGAATTTAGTTAGTTCATGCGTGAAAGTTTAGTTCGAAGTGAATTATGCATGTTTAGAATCGATTCGAATATATTAAATTAATTCATGCCTGAAAAGTAGTTTCAAATTATCATGTTAGCATTCGAATCAAAATAGGGTAAGTTTAGCAAATTCATGTTCGTTTATTAACTTCAAAATGAATTATAATTGCTTAGAATCGACATATGTACATTTAGTTAATTCATAATGGTTTAGTAACTTCAAAGTAAACTATAAGTGCTTAGAATCGTTATATGTACGATTAGTTGACTCATGATCGTTTATAACTTCAAAGTAAACTTTAAATGCTTAGAATCGTTATATATATGCTTAGTTAAATCATGATCGTTCAATAACTTGGAAATAATGAACGCACTAAATCGCATTATGCTTAAATGCCGTAATTATGCTTGAATAGTAACTTTGATATGATAAACAGAACCCTTGATTCGATATTTGCCTAATTGGTTAATGTATGCTTGAATAGTAATTTCGATATAATAAACAAATGCATTGATTCACATGAGGCTTAGTTGGTTTAATTAGGCATGAATAGTAACTTCAATGTACTAAACCAACGTCTTGAATCCTATCATGCTTAAATGGCTAAATTAGGCTTAGAATGTAACCTTGAAACAATGAATGAACGCCTCGAATCTATGCTTGTCTATTTAGTTGAATTATGCTCGTGAAGTAGCTTGGAAACAACATTCGAACGACGAAATGGGCATGTTTATCCCCCCCTAACTGCAATACATGAATGTAATTGAGTTTCATGCCTTGTTAGCTTAATACAGTTCATTAAGTGCTTATTTCAAGTTGATGCGATATAGCTATATATGTATATATATATATATATATATATATATATGCTATAACGCACCACTGGATGGTGTTGCTTGCCCAGGTAAGTGCATGAACCCTATTGCACATCTCTTTATAATTTTTCATGATGATATGTTATGATTACTAAATTGAAAACCGAGATGGTAGTTGGATGGTTTGAGGTAGAACTATGAGTGGTTCGAGGTTCATGTGGTACAGTGCTTGTAAGGAGGGAGCCTGGGTTGTGAATTAACCGCAATCGTGTGGATTACGAAGCCATGTGTGGCTCATTGTGCTGAATTGATTATGAAGTGCTTGAATGTGATACATGTGGACCCCCTTCCCTTCCATGTCCTCAAGTTGCATTATGTGCATAAGGGTGAGTTTTTCAAAGAAGGATTTCATGTTTTGAAATGATAGTAGCCATAATTATAAGTGCATAATGGCCTATTTTAACTAAATGAATACAGTTTTGGGAGTGTACTCGCTCGAATAGGGGAATCCCTAAAGAATTTTATAAAGGCGTGATTTGTATGAAAAAGGATTTCGCTGTGAGAGGCAGCAAAGTTATTAGCCATTATGGCCGATACGCTTTAAATTGGCTAAGATAATGTGCTTCGGACAATAGGAAATGAATGATGTTAACCTAGGGGATAAGCCCTGGTAATAGGAAACCCTAGAAGACCCTGACGAGGGTAATGTAATGGTCCGATATGTTATATGTAGCCATCCCGGGAGCAAGAGCTTAAGCGTGAGCGTTAGGTCTTACTATGGGGTTGAGAATAGATCTCACCCAATCAGCACCCGGTAATGATCTTATGCCAGATTTATTTTCCTAATAAGCAAAGAAAAGCAGTTGGCATTACGCCATTTCAAGTATTTCAAAAAGAATGTTTTTATGGGCCGATAAGAGGCCAAATGAATGAAATGTGAAAAGTTTATAAGGGTCATTATGCGACCGATATGAAAGAGATTTCTTTTAAAGAATATGAGCCTCAAGAGGCTAAGAGAAGACTTTTTATGAGCCTCAAGAGGCTAAATGAAGTGTTTTCAGTAAAAAGAAAGAAAGCTTCCTGTGAATGACTTGTGTATATCAAATGAATGAAATCTAAGTAAAGTATGCTAATGAAAATAAAAGTGTTATGTGTATGTTCCAAGTATAACTTATGAATGAGATTATAAGTAAGATACGTTTATGGAAAAAAAAAATCTTATGAGCATGTTTCATGCATACCCTATGAATAAGACTTGAAATGTGTGTGTGCCTTATGCATACCCTATGAATGAAACGCCAAGAAAAGTATGATTATGAAAAGAGATAACCTTATGTGCACATCATATGAATAAGGTTTCATGCATAGTTTACATGGAATGTTAAGAAGTTATGACTATGAAAAAGAAAGATCCCTATGCTTAACCCTCAATGCTCGCTTACATGCTTAACTGCTTGTTAGTAAAGGAATTTAGTCATTCAAGGACCTAGGAATATGTTTGAGTGGTTAAAATGAAATTTATGAATAGTGAACCTTCCATAAGGATTTTATTAATGCCTAATATGATAGTAAAGTATGAATATGTGATATGTGACTATTAAAGATATTATTGTCTGTAACGGTTTTGGTCTTTAAGGGGGTCGGGGGACACTCACTGAGCGTGTGATTGTTCATCCCACTACTCTTTCCCCCTTTTCCCCAGGTTTTCCTTGTCACAGGAAGAAATTGAGTCAGCTATGTCAAGATGAAGTCTATTCTCTCTTATAAGGTGTCATGTGTGCCTACTTACGCCTTTAATGAAGTCATGTAAAGTATTCTTAGTTTGTAAACGTTTGTAAACAAGTATTCTAGTTCATGTAATGCATATTGTTTATGAGTCGCTCTGTATGGCCATATGAGCCAACCATCTAGTTAGTTAAATGTCTTTTTGGTTAAAGTTAGTTATGTTTTGGGATGTAAACCCCAATACTCCGGTTGTGTGAACTGTTGAGTTGTATCTTTCATTTCTTCTTTATTCATGAACTATTCTGTTTAGCGTACTCTGAGTGAGTGGCTCGTTGAGTTATGAACTCCGGCATGTAGTCATTGAGCTTCTTTTAAATGTTTTACGCTTCCGTTGATTTGCAGGGATTTATTGTAAGGCTTTTAGCCTGAAAACGGTCAATTTTTAGGGGAAATTTTCACCCAAGAAATTAAGTAGAAAGTTTAGAAAACATAATGCTTCCGGCCCTAAGGGTGGGGGTGTTACATAAGATGTGTGTTGAAAATGATAGTTGTTCACGATTTTGCTTGTATCCTTTTCCACCTTTGTCCAAAAATTATGAAATTGATGTCGTTAGAAATTATACTCGATAAGCTTTCATGGGAAAAAAATCACTCAAAATGGAGGTCTGGCATGAAAGCTATGGACGAAACAAGTTGGATTGCTTGTAGCTCAGCCAATAACATGAGCGAGCTTTTGTCCAACAACAGCCTGCTTGATTTTCTTATTTTCTGGCATAATGTCTACAAACCCCAGCAACCTGCTCAGCCTAAAAAAAATACCAAATGCCGAGAAACCCTAGAAAGCCTCTTTTCCTGCAACTATATATATAATCTCTCACTTAACCCTTAGATCCAGAAGTGGAATCTCTTGAAACTCGTAGAGAATATTGAGAGGTTTAGAGAACTTCTATGAGACAATATTGAAAGGCTCAAAGAACCTAACCGAAGTTTGTCCCAATTCAAAAGTTTTCAAAGGAACAAGACAAGGTTTGATGTTCTCGATCCCGTTCCCATAGTTCCTAATTCGCTCAGACAGGTAAGTTGAGGGTGCCAATCTTTCAGACCAACCTTCCTCTTTTCCCCCTTTTCTTCTTTCGTTTACGTAGATTTATTTAATTTGAAAGGCTTAATTTTTGGTAATCAATTCAGTTGCTGCCGCTGTAAATATTTAATTTTGTCTTTTTCCTTTTTTTCTAATCGACAATTAATTTTGTATTATTATACTTAATATTTTGCATGCATATTTTCTTTTAATCTGATAGCTTTATTTTTCGATTTGATTAGTAAAGGGTGGCACTCATGACGGACGACATTAGGATGACTCCATCATAATATCGTACCTTCAACCCCGAACTTGGATCTTTTGCTTACCGCTAAAGGAGTTGGATGGTCCCCATACTAAGGACTCCTTTTCAAAAAGCTTCTTTAACTAGTCCTAAGTCCCTCTCGATTGCACTTCAGTTTAGGGGTCAGTAAAAGAAGGTTTTCTCAAGATTGGTTAGCAAAACTAGTTGGTGACTTTATTGTCAATGTCGTACATTGTTTTTGGTTAGTTTTTTAACAAAATTGGTTTGCGACTCATTCTTATTAACTTTCCCAAAACTTGAAAAAAGTTGGTTTTCAGTCCAAGGTAGAATAGGGATGGTGGGTCTCATAGGCTAGGAAGCCGTCTATGCTCTTGGGTTATTGGGTTAGGAATCCCATCATGTTCCTACACTGGTTCAACTATATCTTTGCTCTTGGACTGGTTCAACTATATCTCCGTTTTCTTGTTTTAATCCAAATCAGATTTTAAATTTATACAATAGCAAACCCAGCAAGAAACTATAGCCATTCGTGTGGGACTGTACCTAGGTTATAGATTGTGGCTCTTACTTCTCGCAGTGGTGGATCCACTAGGGACTTCTTAGATGGTCAAATAGGAAAACATTTTTGGTTACACTTGCATTAGGCATTTGCATTATCAATGCTGCCTTACTAGGACTAATAGTGTCTTTAGGTTTAACCCCATTACTACTTCAACCTAAAGAGTCATACATCATTTGGCTTCATCATGTATTGTTCTTCAGTTCATCTAGGCTCAAAGTCCATAATACAGATCACTAGACCTTTAGAGTTCTAGTCCATTCTAGATTGCATCTAATTATGCCTCACATTGCATAGTTATGGGCATGAAGGCCATTTTCAAGACATAACACATTGAATTGGGTTACCTGGGCCCAAAAAGTCATACATCATTAGACCTCATCATGCATATTCCTTGGGTCCATCTAGGCCTAAAGTCCTTAAGATGGCCTATTAGACCTTTAAAGCCCTAGTCCATTTTAGAATGCATCCTATTATGCCTCATATTCATGTTGAATAAGTTAATTTAGGACCTAGTTACTTGATCCATGCGTAGGTCCATAGTCCATGCATCCATGCAAGAGTATGCCTAGATTTATCCATATGCCGAAACTAGCTCATTCTAGGCTAACCAAACCAAACTCATACTTAAGGTCAGTGATGGCCCGTAATTCATTTAAGATAGATTTACACCTTACTTAGGCCCACATGTTAGTTCTCTAAACCCAACTTCGAACCAATTCTAGGGTAAGGCCTAATTTCTGCTGAAAATCAATAGTTTAAATCCCTTATCTTGACTATATTGTTCTCGACTTAACATAAGCCTTCTAGCCCACCAAGCCTTCATCTCCTTCTCACCTACCTTAAGTCACTAGTCATCATACTCAACCTATATCAAAATCATTAACCTTTCCTTTTCACTGCCAACCTCATTACATTCTGTCTTTCAAAATGACACCTTGTTATTTGGGATAGCGAAGATAAGAGACGATGCTTAGATACATGTTGATAAAGATTACTCCCTATGGCAGACCTTCAAGTAGTTACTATGGGAAATCTTAGGGAAGTAAATGCAAAATTTAACAAGCACGAAGCTCTAGCTATGGATCTTAGACAAAAAGTTAATTTGGAACACCCTGCCTTAAGCAAGTAATTGTGTCATTGTCGTGGTGTCAAATTAAAAATCCACAAGATTGCCTAAACTCTATTAATCTTAATTATCCTTTTTACTAAATAGTGCAGCGAAGCTCTTAACAAAAACCTGACTAAAGTGGGTTTGGTTATTTATAAAACATACATATATATTATATCACATAGGACAAATACATGTTTGAAACAACATACAACTGTTTCCGATCTTACAAACCATATAGGCAACTAAATAGAAATATAACATAGTTAAAGCATGCCTATAACTAGCTTCCCAAAACGTTCTTTAATCCATATTCTCCTTCATTGCATTCTAACTAACCTTTAGTACATGAAAAATGGTAAAGTCATGAGCTCCTTGAGTCTAGCAAGTAACTGGATCATGATTTCTAAATAGATTAGAAATTTCTCAGTAATGTGTGGGTATGTCTCTCTCTCTTTATTAATATATAAAACTCTAGATGACTCATTTGATTTTTCATCAATTAAAATTTGTTGGGGGTTTGTTGAGTCATGATGTTTCCAATTTGTAGTTAAAATTGTGTTTGAATTTGATTTGTTAGGGTTTTGATGAATTTATAAATTTTAGTGAGTATTTATTTCTTTTGATTTATTTGGAAAAATTCATATTGTATACCCATTATTTGCTGAATATATGAAATTTTAGTGACAAACATGCTAATTATTCCGGGTGAATATTAACTTATCTTTAATGAATTTATGCAAAGTACTAAGCAACAAAAGTTAGTAAAAGCTACTAGCAGATTGACTAATGCATATGGAAAGAAGAGTGATGAATATTAGTCGACAGATTATGAATATTAATATAATCACAAACATATTTATGAAAAATCATCAATATTATAGTAAAATTCATCAGCTAGTAAACAATTCATCAATATTGTTGTAAAATTCATCAGTTTATCACAAAATTTATCTATAAGAATATTTTGCATGCTTGATTCTTTATTTATATAGTTTTTACATGAATATATTAATATTTATATTCATTATTGTCTTTTTTTTTAAAAAGTTGGCAATATATTTGTTGAATTTAAAATATTCAACACACTTGTGTTAAATTTATCACTAGAGATTGATAAAGTTGAGCTAAGTACAAGTAAAATTGATAGAAAAGGTTGTCTAAGCTTTTAAGTTTTAACTAATTATGTTTCTTATAAAAATAGAATACGTAAGCACATGAATTCATCAGTTTGATATAATGTTCAATGTAAAAAAATTCATCCATTTTTTGCAAAATTCATTAGTTTAAGGAAAATCCATCAACCGACAAACTGGGCTTTTCACAAGCACGCCTGCTACGTGGACATTTGGAGTACCGAACTAGGTGCTCCAGCGGGATATAATTTATGCTATCCAAACCCAAAGCCTATGTCATACTCCTAAGAGTACATATTCCCACAAGCCACATTAGCGCCACATATTAAAAATTACTTATATGATAAATACACGCTGAAAAAATATATACACGTGGCAAGTAAGAGTACACACTCCTAAGTGTATGATATACATTACCATCCAAACCAATGGTTTGCACAATCTGCCATTGACCAAAACAGATAAAATACGTGGACGCTTGCTAGAGTACCAAACTAGGTGCTCCAGTGGGATATAATTTATGTTATCCAAACCAAGGGTTCGCACAATCTGCCATTGACCAAAACAAATATCATCCAAACAAAATACATAAAGTCGAACGTGAAAAATGTTTACACTCCACGACATATCTGCCTCCCCGCGAATATCATATTCTTGATTTCCAAAGCATGCATTTGTTATTAGCATATTTTTCCAAAACACTTCTCTTGACTCTTGCTCATTACCCACAAACATCCTTCATCTGTGGTCCACTGTAGCTTGTACAGATCAGGACATTTCATCCTCCCTTGCTACACTCTGCATAAGCTCAACTGCGTCCACATCGAAGACACAACTTTGGTGAGCATTGCCCTTTGAGAGCCTTGCATTCACAGATCCCAGCAAAAGTTGCCCAAAACCGATTCCACCAACAGCAATCCACATTTTGACCAAAAACTAGAATCAACCACAGACCGAACAGAACCTACCCCTGCCTGTCTAAAAAACCTCGGTCGTATTTACTTAATAAGGCTTATGGACTAATGCATAACATACTTGGACAACAATTAAGATGGTCCTAATCAATTGTAGGAGGCAAAAATTCTACGACAAATCGGATGGTGCCACATGTAAAAAATTGACCAACCACAAATTGTCATGTGTCACGTTGACTTTGGTGGACCCACTTGGTCAAAATTAAATGTACCTACAACAATTAAGATGGTCCTAACCAATTGTAGGGGCCAGTTAAAAGTTGTCACGGGTCATCGATGACGCAGAAATTAGTAATTATTTACTTAATTTAAAAATAAGAAAATAATTACTGGGCCTAGGCCCAAAGCCTGACTCTAACCCTAGCTGGCATAGCCTATAAATAGGGGTCATCCCCCTTATTCTGGGGGAGCTCAGCATTTCAACATCCTACAATCTCCAGAGCTTAGACTGTAGACGACATCCAGCTACCAAGCAATAAGGATCAAAGTCAGCAAGCTCAACATCTTCTACAACCTCAAATTGAAGTTTACTTCAGAGTTCTTCATCCAATTCATCAATCGGGATCAAGCAACCTCACCCTCGAATTGATTAATCTAGCCAACTATATTCAACATTCAGCATTGCAGAATTCAGAGACTCAAACTGCAAGCAGCATCCAGCTACCAAGCGAGAAGGATCAAAACTTGTGAGCTTCAAAAATAGCAAACAAGCATTTGTAGATCAAGATCAAGAACACTTTAGAGTTCTTCAGATGATTTGTATCAATCGGGATCAAGCAATTACGCCCTTCAAACAATTCAAGTCATCAGGAAATTGAATCAGATAATCATCTTATTGTATTTAATTCAGATATTGTACCAATATACAACATCAATACAAAATTCAATTTGTTTCTGAATTTCCTGTGTAATTTATTTTAGGCTCGAAATTTGTGTTACAAATTTGGCACGCTCGGTGGGACCTCTCTGCCTCTCATCTCTTTCTCCAAGTGAACAAGTTCTACACTCCTTTAAAGAAGAAATGGCTCCCAAGAACACAATTCTTCAATCTTCGAAGAAGGAGACTATCGGATCTACACCCGAAGGATCCACAAAGGCTAGTATTGCATTTGGCAATCCAAGCACCAGGACGGTGACTAAGAGCATGACCAAAGCTGCTACCTCCATCACCTTAAAGCAACAAGTCGTGGCTTCAACTTTGCAGTCATGCAAAACTCAAAACTTTGGCTTCAACTTGCCTGCTGATGGAGTCAATCAAACTACTTGTCTCCCTAATTTGAAGCTAAAGACTCTTGCTATCTTCAATATAAAGAATGCTCTACCATGTGGACTGGAAAAATTCCAAACCTGCGTCAATCCTGTCTTCCAACCTATCAGCGTGGAGGATAATGACTATGGTAGCAGCAATTCTTCACCAACATCTTCAAGGGATTCAGTTTTCTCGTAGGTTGAATTCGAATCCTCTGACATTGTTATCATGCCAGTTATGGTGACAGAGACTATCAACTTAGAGGAACAACTGGCAGACATGAAGGTCACACTCGATAGACTCTCAAAGGAAAATACAAAAAAAGATGCTCAAATCAAGCGTCAAAGCAAATAGATTGTTGATTTGACAAAGAAGCTAGGGAAGCAGATGTCTGAAGCTTTTAACAAATGCTCAACCAGTGAAGATTCTGACAAAGAGTCTACGCATAACGAGGAGTCTGACGATGGATGCAAACCAAACAACGATTCATCCTTCAGCTTAGTGTCAATTGAGCAAATTCAAAATTTGATAGCTAAAGCAGTCAAGGCTCAGTTGGGAGGGTCTCACAAGAGTCACTTGTATACAAAGCCTTACACAAAGAGGATCGATGCACTTCGTATGCCTCATTGCTATCAACCTCCCAAATTCAACCAATTTGACGACAAGGGTAATCCCAAGCAGCACATCGCTCACTTCGTCGAAACCTGTAGTAATGCTGGCACTGAAGGAGATCGGTTGGTGAAACAGTTTGTGTTGTCCCTTAAAGGAACTGCATTTGACTGGTATTCAAACCTTGCCTCTGAGTCCATTGATAGCTGGGGGCAAATGGAAAGTGAGTTCTTGAATTGCTTCTATAGCACATGCTGTGTAGTTAGTATAATAGAGTTTACTAACACAAGGCAATGTAACAATGAGCCAGTCATCGATTACATTAACCGTTGGCATGCTCTCTCTCTGAAGTGTAAAGACCATTTGTTTGAGTCTTCAGCTGTCGAGATGTGTGCCCAATGGATGGATTGGGATATGCTTTATGTTTTGCAAGTGAACAAGCCTAAAACATTCCAAGAATTGTCAACACGAGCTCATGATATGGAGCTTACAATTACCTACTATGGAAGACGACTCAATGATGATGAATCAGTGGCATCGTCAAGAAATGAATGCTCCATACTCAGAGACTCCAAAGAGAAAGAATGTCCTTATTCTGAGTCTGATGTGCCAGAAAGGCTTGACGAACTTCTTGAGAAAGGACTTATAGAACTCCCAGAGTCAAGTCGTCCGGAAGAAATTGGAAGAACTAATGATCCCAAATATTACGAGTATCACTGGATCATCAGTCATCATATAGAGAAGTACAAAGCATTCAGAAGACAAGTCCTACAACTTGTAAAAGAATGAAAAATCACATTAGACGAAGAAGACACTGAGGAATCTGATTGATTGTCTATTAAAATCATACTGGAAAATGCTTCAGCAAAAGTATACCCAAAATTGGTGTTTAGGGGGGCAGACATCCAAATCAGCCTCTATAGACTCCTAAGTCATCAAACTCTGAGAACTCGAAGTTAACCCTACCAAACTTCAAAGTCAGGCTTGACAGACTCTAAAGTCATCAAATCTCATGGACTTCCAAGTCAAACTTTTAAGACTCCCAAGTTGTCGAACTTTTACAAACAAAATTCTTGACTCTTAAGTTATCAAAGACTTTTAAGTCAACTTTACAAGCCTTCAAGTCATTGATACCACAAACTAACAAGTCGTCAACGTTTTAGACTCCTAAGTAATCAAAGTAAGAAACTATCAAGTCATTCAAGTTCAAGACTCCTAAATCATCAAATTTTGTCAACTCCCAAATTGTCACATAAGAAGATTTTCAAGTCATTGGTCAACAAAATCCAAGACTTCTAAGTCAAAGTAACAATATGCTTGATGAAGACTTTCAAGCTACTTCTCAAGACTGTCAAGTTAACTCTCAAGTCACCTTTAAGACTTCTAAATCCAAACTTCTAGACTCTCAAGTCAGCACAGACTATCAAGTCACCCACAGGATGCTCAAGTCATCATAATCAAAGACTTCTAAGTCGCCTAAAGATTACCAAGTCAACAAAATTACAAACTTTGAAGTGAAGTCAACGACTTTCAAGTCATCAACATGATAGATTCTCAAGTCATTCAAGACATAAGCTCTCAAGTGACTAAAGCTTAAAGATTCTCAAGTCATCCAAGTTATAAACTCACAAGTCAAACAGAGTTGTTGACTCTCACGTTATCGAAGACTTTCAAGTCAACCTTACAGACCCTTAAGTCGTTGATGTAATAGACTCTTAAGTCTTTAAAGTCAAAGACATCAAAGTAAAGACTATCAAGTCAGTAAAATTTAAGACTCCTAAGTGATCAAATCGCGAAGAGTCCTAAGTTATAAAACACTCGGACTTCCAAGTCACCAAATCTTGTAGACTTGCAAGTTAATTTTTTTAAGACTTCAAAGTTGTTTCTTCAAGACTCCTAAGTCAACAGAGTTACTGGCTCCCAGGTCACCAAGTAGCCTCTCAAGTCATCAAAGTTCAAGTCTCTCAAGACATCGAAATTAAAAGATTACCAAGTCGTCAAAACTCTAGACTCCAAAATCAAGAAAGTTCTAAGCTTCAAGCTATCAAACTTGATGATTCTTAAGTCTTTAAAGTTTAAGACTCCCAAGTCAATAAAATTATTGACTCCCAAGCCACTAAATAGACTCCCAAGTCATCAAGTCCAAGACTCTCAGTCATCAAAGTAAAAGATTGTCAAGTTATTTTATCAAAGGTGTTGACTCGTAAGTCCCTAAGCACATTTTCAAATCACATAAATAAACTTCAAAAGATCACCAAATTGTTGCAAACTTTTAGAACGCCTTCAGGTTGGGGGCAACACTAAGATCTCATCCTCCCTCGCATTAGTGATATAGGTGTCTTCCTTCAAATTGGCAGTCATTTCCTTCAAGTCGGGCACGGACAATGTAGGCATCCTCCTTCAAGTTCGCAACCTTCTATTTTAAGTTGATTTCGCATATTGAAAGTTCGCCTCGCTTCATTTTAAGATTGGAGCAGTCGCAAAGTCAAGTTTTCGGTGTTTGAAGGGCCATGTCTTTCCTATCTGATCGGAAGAGCCAAGCCTTTGTCTAATCAAAGGGGTCGAGTATGCACTGTCTAATCGGATGAGTCACTTTTTCTGTCTGATTGGACGAGTCATGCCTCATCAGTCTGATTGAAGGAGCCAAGTTGCTTTCTGATCGAGATAGTTGCGCTCGCTGCCTGATTGGATGAGCCAAGCCTTCTCTTTCTAATCGGAAGAGTCGCCTTTGCTGTCTGATAGAAGAATTCAAGTCTCTGCTGCTTGATTGGAGGAGTCTAAATGTCTTTGCTCTCTTATCGTAGGAGTCAAGCCTTTGTTGTCTAAATGGAGAAGTCAAACCTTCACTTTCTTATTGGAATAACATGTCTTGACTATCTGATTGGAGAGGGAGTGCCTTCATTGCCTGAATTTCTCCGCTGTCTGATCGGATGAGTAATGTCTTTGCTATCTAACCAGATAAGTTCGGCCTTCACTATCTGAGTGGAAAAAGTCATGCTTTCGCAAATCTGATGGAAGAAGTCGCGGCAAGAAGGAAGAAATCCAAGTCGACTCCAGAAAGATTAAGTGAGGGAGTCTCCTGCGAAGAATCAAATCTACGAGGAGAAACGATTCCTCGTCTTTAAGGTCGACATCACTTCGCAATCTAATTGAAGGAGTTGAAGCGAAGATGAATAAATCCAAGTCGACCCCAACTAGAATAAGTGAGGGAGTCTCCTGCGAAGAATCGAATCTACATGGAGCAACAAGTTATCGTCTTGAAAGTCGGCCTCACTTCGCAATCTAATTAGGGAAGTGGTCGATTCAGCAACTTCCTAAAAAGAAGAAGGCAACATTAATCTATGTTCCAAAATAATGACCAAAAAAAAAGTCTTACAAAAAAAAATTAAACCACTCACAAATTGGTTTAATCAAATGACTAATCTTACATTACTCACATCAAAATAAAAAAAGAAAAAAAATTAGATCAAAATTGACAAGCACGCTGCACGCAGGAGCACAGTAGCACAAGAACCTAAGTGAAAAAGACAAAAAAAATTGGATAAATTGTTATGCAGTGTTGTCAGAACAACACTCTGGCATCATTCTCCGCTAGATTTCACAGTTTAGATTTTGTCACATACGAAGGCAGCTTCTCCTTCTCTCTCTTCCGCCATCCGCCATAACCATGGTGTGTTTGTTTTGATTTCCCTTAAGCAAACAAACAAACAAACAAAAAGTAAAGAGGCTTATAGAGATTCGACAACAATGAAAAAACAAAGCAAAGTTGGAGATTAGGCGAGGTCTCAGCCAAGCGCAACAAGAAGAGGACAAAATCATGGACGTCAGCTTGCAAAATAAAACCAAAAGCGAGACAATCTCAATTCCCAACGCCAAGGCTTCCCTTCTCTCTCTCCTCTAAGAGCCCAATCCAATCTCCCTCTCTCTCTAAACTCAAATGGCGCCAAAGGCACAGAAGAAGGCGGCGGAGGGGAAGAAGGCCACCGCCGAGAAGGCCCAAGTGGTGAAGAAGCCGAAAGCCTGTAAGACGCTGCTGAAAGAGGCTTGCGGAGGCGACAAGAAGAAGAAGAGGATGAAGAAGAGCTTTGAGACCTACGAGGTCTACATCCCAGTGCACGACCGAGGAGGCATATGCATGGAGGCATTAGTTAAATAAAGAGGGTAGCGGTAGTAAGACTCAATTAATACCCTATTTCATTCATTATTCATTGGGGCGATTCCTTGAGGTCCGTAAATTCAAAGGCCTAAGTTAATTGACTTAAGTTACCTTATTAAATCTATACTTTGATTTGGATGCTCATATCGAATTGCTACCACTGAATGGAATTACCTATATAAGCTAGTTCTAAGACTAGTGAAAATGGAATGTTAGATAACTATTGTCACCACAAAAAAAAAAAAAAATCCTTATGAAATCAAGAGATTGACTAGGTTGTGCAATAAGTTAAGTCATCAACATACTCCTATCAACTTTCAAGTTTCGAGACTCAGCCGCTCCAAAAAAAGGGAAACTTTCAAGTTCGTCTACGCGACCGGCTCTCAAGGGGGCATTTTTAGGAGGCAAAAATTCTACAATAAATCGGATGGTACCACGTGTAAAAAATCAATCAATTACAAATTAACATGTGTCACGTTGACTTTGGTGGACCCGCTTGGTGAAAATTAAATGTGGCTAAAATTAAGCCAGCTAAAAGCTACCACGTGTCATCGATGATGCAGAAATTAGTAATTATTTATTTTATTTAAAAATAAGGAAATAATTACTAAGCCTAGGCCCGAAGCCTAACTCTAACCCTAGCTAGCAGAGCATATAAATAGGGGTCCTCCCCCTTATTTTGGAGAGCTCAACATTTCAACATCCTATAAGTTCCAGAGCTCAGACTGTAGACGACATCCAGCTACCGAGTAACAAGAATCAAAGTCAGCGAGTTCAACATCTTCTGCAACCTCAAATTGAAGTTTACTTCAGAGTTCTTCATCCAGTTCATCGATCGGGATCAAGCAACCTCACCCTCGCATCGATTAATCTAGCCAACCACATTCAACATTCAGCATTGCAGAATTCAGAGACTCAAACTGCAAGCAACATCCAGCTACCAAGCGAGAAAGATCAAAACTTGTGAGCTTCAAACATAACAATCAAGCATTTGCAGATCAAGATCAAGAACACTTCAGAGTTCAATTGATTTGCATCAATCGAGATCAAGTAGTTACGCCCTCAAAACAATTCAAGTTATTAGGAGATTGAATCAAATGATCATCTTATTGTATTTAATTCAGATATTGTACTCATACAATATCAATATAAAATTCAATTTGTTTCTGAATTTCCTGTGTAATTTATTTTATGCTCAAAATTTGTGTTTACACCAATATTCGACTGACACTGAGCAAAACTGATTTGCCCCTTTTGGACCATCCATCGCTGGGCTCTTGCAAACATAACAATTCTAAGCACATGGGACAATGCTGCTGCAGGAAATGCTGAATTCGAAACTTCTTCAACCAAAAAATATAGGAAATAGATTGTATGGTATGATTTAGTTAAAATGCATCTGTATTGGTACATATTTATACCTGTTACAGGTTAGACATTGATCTTAAGATTTGCTCCACAAAACCTGGTCTTGCTGCTGCATTATATTTATACTTTTTGGGGGATGCTGCAGTTCTTTGGGGAAGGGGCTTGCACTGATCGAGGGTAACATTGTAGCCTCGTGCTCGTTAGAACTAAGGAGCAAACAATCTATATCAGTTGTAGGACTTAAGCTCCTCGAAAATTGTAGCAATAAACCTATGTCTCAGCAGCCAAGAGAAGCTCGATCACAGCGGTGCTTTCACTAATTGAAGAATTGAACTTACTCTGCAGCAGATGTGGAAGGCGCCAATTGCTGAAGCTGATGCACCACATGTGACATTCGAGGGCGCACCGAAGGCACATTCTCAGTACAAGAATAAACAAGGTCCACCACCTTTTGAATGACCCCGGACTCTGGGATCTCAGAAGACGAGTTGGATATGACAGGATCTAGCAGCTCTGAGTACTGGTGGGTATGCACAAGGGGGGTGGCCCACTCAAATATGCTTTGCCAACCCACTGAGTCAACGGCCTGGGCAGGTCGCCGACCAGTGACAATCTCCAATAGCAGTACTCCGAAGCTGTATACGTCACTCTTTGTAGTGAGCTCATTTCGGTAGACGAACTCCGGAGCCAAGTATCCATTGGTCCCACCAGCCATCACAGTCCTCTCCTGCATGACTTCCAACGGGACAAACTTTGAGAGGCCAACTCCCATCAGATGAGCCTGGAATTTGTCGTCAAGGAGTACATTGCTTGCACGAATATCCCGATGTACCACTTGTGGCTTGACCTTGTCATGTAGAAAACTGTATTTGATTGAAACAGAACATAGAAAAATCAGATTAGAGGACATTCTAAGGGTAGAAATCCTGAACGACTAAGATAAAATGACCGCATGTACTTGTAAGTAACGTGCCTCTCCCTCCTCTCCGCTAGGAAGAGAATTAAATTAATGAAGTTCATGGAATTAGTACCACAAATTCAATAGCATGAAAATCACTCTTGTAATTCAAAGCTAGCTTTGTGAAACCCCAGTAGCGCATACCTAAAGGAAGGTAATTCCCAGGCGCAACGACGACAAGGCCACCAAGAAGGCAGATTGCCGAGGATCTCTTCTTCATGCCCCCAAACCAACGTATCTGAACTGGACATGCCTCATTCCAATTTGCCCAAAACAGTTATTTCAGGTTTGGTGGGGGCACGATGCAGTGTAATTGAATAGAAGAAAAAATTTTAAAGTTCTAGTGACAATTACATTGCATTGCATTATAGCCTACCAAATATGATATTACCACAAAACCGATGCAACCTCACAATGCAAAGACTCCACTCTCTATCACTTTCTTGAAGACCTAACTACCAGCTATGATACCCGGACTATCCATGTTGCCCCACCGTACCCGTGTCGAACACTACACTCTGAGGATAGGACATGGGATCCTTGTCGAACCCTTGTCCAAACTCTAAAGCAGTGAGGGTGAAAAAAGTTAGGAAGATATGGTCTTTTTCTTTCTTCGGTCATTATTACTATAATGGATCTTTAATGTTCAACCATTTGACAAGTTGAAAACCTTGTAAATATTGAAATATTCTAAGAAGATTAACTTGAAATTGCAACTTCCATATATAAAATTATGAGTCCTCATATCCGTGTCCAAGTTTTGAACAGTGTCCCCATGTCATAAAATTAGAGCTTTAACGAGCCGGACACTTGGATCCATACCCATGTCCGACACCTCATATCTGAGTCCATAGCAAAATCAAATTGACGTCAACATAAGAAGCTCTTATGTGATTTTGCAAGGAACATGGATTCTTTGGTGGTATGAGGTGATCATGTGAAGCTTTTGACTAATGGTAACCATTCCATTATTGGAAAGAATCAGTAAAGAGGTACCAAGACGACATCGTTTGTCCCATAATTATTCAAGATGCCTTCTAACACTAGCATATTTTATAAACTAATAAAGTGAAACAACAACTACTACTCCTCTCGTTGTGGATCTCACTTTTGCTGGAGGAGATTTAGATGTGGACAATCTAATCCTTGCAAACACTACAAGAGAAACCAATTCTAAAAGACTCACAAAAAAAATTAAAAAAAATTTTAAAACATTTTGCTGAGTTGAAATCTTTTGAAAACATTTGAAATGTAGAAGTTATAAATATGAAATATCAAGTAGCAGTAGATATTAAATCAACGAATCATCAAAATGGGAATGAGGCTTAAGGAAATAATATCAAGCAATTGTAAAAGGATCATGTTAGTATATAGGCCCTATTTGGCAAGCACCTATTAGTTATTAGCTATTTGTATTAGTTGTTCACATTAACTATTTATCAAAGAAGTGTTTAGTAAAGTTAGCTGTTTTTAAAAAAGTTATTCAGTAACATTTCATTTGTGTCCTTATCTCCAAATTACTTTTCATTTACTAGTTATCTTATTTATTTTCCAAAAGAAATTAAATTGATGTCATATATACAAATAAACTTTATTGATAAAACCTTAATTTGTTACTAGTTGTACGTAATTTGTATTCTTAGTAATTTTTTTTTCTTTTCAACTTATCTATATCTATCTACATGATAATTATGTCTTAAAATATTATTTTGTTATTTACTATGTATTTTATTATTATGAATTGAAATTTATATATTCGAATGATTTAATCTTTGATAGACTAAATTTAAATAATACACCACATCAAACATCACTACAAAAAACTAATTGCATATGGTGTAATTTTTTCAAATTCCTAAGTAGCTATGTCATTTTCACAAATAGTTATTCTCAAAAGGTTAATGGAAATAGTCTTTTGAGAAAGAGCTGTTTGGGTCCAAGTAGCTCTTCCAAACAGCTCTTCAACCAAACACCAATTCAGCTGTTTTGACTAACAAAACAGCTAAAACCCCCCAAAAAGCTCTTGCAACCAAACACCCCGATAGTGTACAAGTCAGGACAACACAAACGACTAGAAGAGAAAGTCTAAACAACCACCTACTTAAACTCTATCACTTTAATTCTAGACCTCAAAAGTCTCATATCTAGTCTAATCGCCTTATTTCAATTTTTCTGTGGTCTTCCTGTACCCCTCTTACATTTCGGAAGGTCAATCATTTCCCACCTCCGCGCATGCGCATTTATGTCCCTTCGCTTGATATAGCCAAACTATTTGAGTCAAGTTTCCCTTATCTTTTCTTCCATGGGCACCAAGCCAACTCTCTTTACACTAACTTTGGTTCTAATCTTATCCAACCTTATCACATTCATCTCTATTACCCTCCATCTTTGAACCTCGACTGTTGCCCAACACTCTAAGCCATGTAGCAATGCTGATCTAACCACCATACGATATGTACTACTATACGATATGCTTTCCCCTTTATCTTTGTTAGAATCTTCTTGTCACACATAAGTCCATATGAATATTTCCTTTTATGCCATCCCACTTTTATACAGTGACTAATGTCATTTTCAATTCCATCATGGCCTTGTATTATCAAACCCAAGTACTTAAGTTTGTCAACTTTCGGTATTGCCATATCATTAATGGCAACTTCTTCTGCCGTCTCTTCTTCCCTTTCACTGAATTTACATTCCAAATACTAAGTTTCCAACCTGCTGAGCGTAAAAACTTTAGACTATACATCAAGATTAACAGAGAAGAAATCAACAATCTCAGGTGGCGCTAGCTTCTGTGTAAACTTCAGAAATGGTAATTAGCTGAGGATTTCATTGTCTTAAACCGGCTCTAAGGTGAAGAATCATACCAATATGGGCAACCAAAATAATGAAATTAAAATAATTGAGTGCTCACTGAACCTCAAAATGTGAATATAGCCTACACCAGTAATCTATATTAATTATGCCAATCTCTGAGACTTTGAAGCCAAGGTAGAAAGGTGGGATCCCAGAAATCAAACAACAAACACAACATGGTACTCTCAACTAAGTCTCAACCGCACTTTAAGTACCCAAAAGAAGGAGATGTGAGAATACATGTCAGATGCTGTCGAAAGATATTTCCTTGTGAAGAAATAATTTCGCTACTAAAAGCAGTTTACAGATAACAAAGACTACTCTTATTAAAGAGACAAAATATACAGGCCGCAGGCATTCAGCAACAGATGTAAGCCACCATACTTAACTAAGTTTCTCAAGATTGTCATCACCGATCTCGGACTCTTGTCCTACAAAAATCGTTTTTTAGCTTGGAGGGAAACTGATAGCTGCTACAAAATTTACAGGCACAAAGCTAGCAAATCGGTTACTGCTGCAGTGCAATCCATTTTTATTAAGGTAAACTACACAACCAGGAGTCTGTGCATCGCTTGGTAGATTTACGTACGCAAGGAAAAAAGAGAAAGTAGAACTGAAGTCTTCCTTGTCCAAATGAAGCACTCTACCACCGAACAACCCCCCAAAGGAGTTGACACAGGAACCTACCCTTTTCTGGCTGCACACTGTTAGTCACTGCATCACAAGAAACCCGCTAGGAGGAGAGCAGAAGGGGGGGGGGGTTGTTTAACACTTATAATTGCAAATGACAAATTTCTTTTTTCCCATATTTCTCAGTTTGCACCTTAGTATAGTATTTGAGTTCTTAATTTATTTATTTTTTCCTTTAAAGAGGAGTCTTGAGGAGTGGAACAGAAGACCTCTCCTTGTCTCATCCGACTTAAGGCAACAGGTTGAACACTTCCCTGCATGCAGAATTTGTATTCACTTAGCATCATCTTCAAACCCAATCCTCATTCTAATTCTGCATATTCTAACGATAAGTGGTCTGGAAAGCTTGACAAGTTGTCATATGATCGGTAACCAATTAGAATCATCTCCTGGGTACACCACTAATAAGGAATCAAGACAGTCATGGATTGGTTTTAAAGATCCATTAAAAGGGAAGCTGAAAGATGAAAGAAAAACAAAAGGTGGCATAGCATGCTAGAGTAATTAGCATATTATTCTGAAAAGGAAATCAGCAGTGATCTGTATAGTAGACTTACGCAATTCCTTGAGCTAGGGTCGTGGCAATTTTCAGCCTCATGGCCCAGTTTAAGCATCTGCCACCCCTCGGGACATGGTGCAGCCATCTATCCAGAGGGCCATTCACTATGAATTCATAGATAATATATCGATCACCATGATTATAGCAGCATCCTTTAACAGCCACCAGACTTGGGTGATGAAGCCGAGCAACCCTTCCTACTTCAGAGTAGAACTCTTTTTTCCTTTGAAAGTTTGACCTCTTCAACCTCTTAATTGCTACTTTGGAACCATCAGGTAAAACGCCCCTATATGTTCCCCCAGTTTTGGCATCTCCAAGTAAGTGATTTCCTTCACTGAAATTCTTCGAAATAGACTTCAGCTCCTCTATAGTGAAGACCTTCCATGATGGAGGAACCAAAGCTGATGTTGCTGAATTTGACAGCTTCCGAGACCTTCTACGCTTCTTACTCCGCCTATACACAAGCAACCAAATCACAACACCTAATGTGGCACAAAGAATTGACACACTAACAACCGCCAGAATAATGTTGTAAACATTGTGGCACTGTCCTCCGTAGCACTTGTTCTCTACGAACACAAGAAACATTAATTCAGCAACAATGTACTATATTGAAACAAAGAAATGACAAGTTGAAACTCAAACTACAACATTATCATACCGAGACAACTTATTAACAACTTCAAAGTGCTGCAACATTCTTGTCAATGTTATTTTTAGGACCGCTAAGACACCCGAAGAATGGAGGTCCAGTACCTCTGTACAAGAACAAAGGTGATATTCAAGATTGTAATAATTTTAGGAGTATTAAGTTGCTCAATCACACCATGAAATTATGGAAGAGGGTGATTGAGAGAAAGTTGCGGAAGAATGCGTCGATTTCAGATAACCAATTTGGTTTTATGCTAGGCAGATCAACCATAGAGGCGATTTACCTCCTTAGAAAGCTCATGGGTTTGTACAGAGATACAAAGGTGGATCTTTATATGGTATTCATTAACCTGGAAAAAGCATATGATAGAGTTTCGCATGAAATTTTATGGAGATGCTTGGAAAAGAAAGGAGTATCACCATTGCATATCCGAGTTATTAAGGATATGTACGAGGGAGGGAAGACGAGTGTTAGGACGCCAGGAGGAGTAACAAATGACTTCTTCGTTGGTATGAGCCTGCATCAAGGTTCCGCCTTGAGCCCTTTTTTTTTTCCACTCTAGTTATGGATGAACTTACAAGAGGGATTCAAGATGAGTTACTTTGGCGTACGCTATTTGCAGATGACATTGTTCTCATTGACGAGACCAGGGAATTAATGTGAAGTTGGAGCGATGGAGGCATACACTAAAACCTATAGGTTTCAGAGTGAGTAGATCGAAAACGGAATACCTTCATTGTTGTTTCAGTGGAAGAGTAGAGGCGGGGGGAGAAATCACCCTGGATGAGAGGTCGATACCTAAGGTCTATAAGTTCAAGTACCTAGGCTCGATCATACAACGGAATGGGGATATTGACGAAGATATTAACCAGCGAATAAAGGTGAGCTGGCAAAAATGAAAGTATACCTCAGGGGTGCTGTGTGATAAGAGGGTGACCCTGGGATTGAAAGGCCGAGTCTATCGAATGGTAGTTAAATCGGCGGTTCTTTATGGATCGAAATGTTGGCCTGTAAAAAAGATGCAGGTTCAAAGGTTAATGGCGCCAAAGATGGGGATGATAGACGGATGTTTGGTTACACGAGAATATATATGATCAGAAATGGTTTTATCCGAGACTTAGTTAGAATGGCTCCCATCAAAGATAAGTTGAAAGAAATAAGACTCCGATGGTTTGGCCATGTGAAAAGGAGGATTGTGGACGCCCCAGCGAGGAGATGTGAGATAATCAACATCCCCGGAGGCAAAAGAGAGAGGGGTCGTCCAAATAAGAGTTTGGACGAGATCATTAGAGAGAATTTGAGAGTTGTCGGTGTGATGGAGAAACTGGCTCAAGATAGGAAGTTGTGACGGGATAGGATTAAGATTTTAGATCACAAAGAGTAGATCCCGTAGTTGGCTTTTGGTTGCAGGAGCAGCATGCTAGTAGTGGTCTTTTTCGCTTTTTCGTGTTTGTTTGCAGGTAGCGCTCTAGTTGGGCAAGAGGCACCATTTCTTTACCGCTAGTTGATAAGGTATCGCTTCTTCCTCTGATTTACTATTCTTATGTTACTTAGCTCCAGCAACTTATCTTTTAATTTATCGTTGCTATTTGTACTCTATTCCCTCTTTAAATGTTTTTTTACAAAATGTTTCCTCATTAAAAAAATTTTCACAAATGCCTTTTCGTGGGTCTCTTGAAAACAATCTCTCTACTATTAGGTTTGCCGTAAGGGTAAGGTTGCCTACAAATGGATCTCCCCAGACCCCGCGAAAGCAGGACCCACACTGGGAGGAGGTGGTGGTGTTGTTGTTGTATTTATTTTTTGAAAAAACCACTCCATTGTTGCTAGAAGGTAGCAAAGGGAAACGACCATGAGAAAAGTTACACAGAACTGGAATGACTTATAAAACCAATGTGAATTTACCAAAAGTTAAAAGAGTCATAGCATAGTTGGCGAGACATCGAAGTCGGGTCTGGGTTGCCTCTAATACCACTTGTCATAGGGTCATTACCCTCTCTCCAAAAGGCCGGTGTTATGAGGTGTGCAAAGCCACCGCTTATAAGCCCAAGACCCTCCCATCACTTTTCCGATGTGGGACTCGTGCCCGTGACACTAGGTAGGGTTTTAAGGAGAGGGATTCACTGTAGTAGACTTACCACGGAATTGGTCAGAGAGGCTACTTCGTTTAGACCTTGGGTTAAAAACCACTAAGCACCTATTACTTGGTAGACAAGAAGCAAAGGAAGTTTAGTGAAGAGCAGTAGCAGCCGGCGGATCGGCGGGTGGGGAAAGGGGGGCAGCATGGGCCATGGCTTCACCATGCCAAACATTGATTATACACATCATAATGTAGTGATGATGCTGTATTCATATTTATTTCAGAAGGAACGCTAGGAGAACATACATTACATGGATATGTATATCTCTTTGGCCTCATATTCAAATTTGCCTGCTGCATTGTGTTCCCCAATCATTCAGTTTTTTTCCAGTTTATTTTCAATGACAATGGATTTTTTGTTTATTCTGATTGGTTCCTTTAAAGCGTTTGACTATCTATTTGTATTCCTCTCCCACGAGGGCAAAATAAAGGGGTGGGTCTTAATTGACAGGAGTTCTTATGGGCGATTTAGAGATCTGATTTAATCATGTCTTCAATATGTGTGTATGTGCGTGTGTGTGTGCATGTGTGAGAGTGAGAGAGTGAGAGAGAGAGAGAGAGAGAGAGAGAGAGTAGAACTTCTGAGTTCTGATCTACTTCATGTTGGGGGGTTTTTTTTTTTTTTTGGAGATCAATACTTCATATCGTTATATGAATAGGTTTTGATATGTTAAATTTCATGTTAATTAATTTCCTTTCTACAGTGGATGAAAATAGGCAAATTCAACCATACATAAAGTACAATATCTTGCAGATTTTCTCTACAACAGAGGGAAAAAAGATTAGAGTAACACAAACCCATAAAAACAAAATGATTTTTCATAGCTGATATCAAAAGGGCCTTGCCCCATATAAATGTTCGCTGGGTCCACCCTTGGTGAAGCATTTTGCTTTGGTTCACTGTAATCTAGGCTGAAAAAAATATGTCAAAAGGTGACTTTTTCACCTGCCTAAAAAGGGACACAATTGTTAACAAACGGAAAAAAAAAAAAAAAGGAAGAAAGCATTTCAGTACTCCATAATGAATAAGTCTTGAACGTTATCAAACTATTTTTCAACAAACTATTTTTCAATTTGCATACAACTTTTGGTTATCACACATACCACCATAATACTGCCTTTATTCAGGATATTCGGATCAACATATTTTAATTTCTCAATGAAGAAGATATTTTGCACAATCTTCACCAGATGCAGAAATTGGACTATCAGCTTAGTATTTTACGGGTCTTTGTTACTTTCAAGTTGAACAGATAAGAAGCCTATCTCACTTAATTTTTGATAATGTCATCCAATACTTTAAAATCATTTGATTATTCTCATTACTTTACAAGTTTCACAAAACAAAGATGCATGGAAAATTCAAATATAACACTCAAGTCAAAGCATAAAGTTTGGCCATCTATTTATCAAACCCTAATGATGGTAAAATCTTCAGGAGGTATAACTCATAGGAGCAACAAAATCAGAATATCATAAAGTGAAGTCGTACCAATGTTAACCATGCAAATAAAAGAATGAGAATTGTTACATCCTTCAGGCTTGATTGGTGCAACTCCATAAGATAGCAATGCACATGAATCAGTTGTGTTGTAGCATGGCTTGTTGCCACATTTTAATCCAAACTGCACTCTAGGGAAAAAAGAATCATTATGCTGAGATGTATTGTCAGACCAAATCCAACCTTGATAAGCAGAGGAGTTTACTCGTCCTCCAATCCAGCAACCACTAAAATTTTTACTGCACAGTTCTTGAACAAATTTTAACTCTTGAAGTGATGCCAGAGAAGCTAAATGTCCTCCATGATCTTTACAGTAGGCCTCTGATTGATCCCATGACTTGAACTTTGCTATGCATTGGAAGCATTTAGTCTTGTTCACATTGGCAACCCACTCAGATTTGCAATGCACTGCATGCACAACATGAGAATGACATCACAATACACTAAACAGAATTTTTTTTTTTTTGGGGTAAGTAATCAAAGATATATAGTAAAAGGACACCAAGGGGATGTCACCCATGTACAAAAGGGGCAATACAAAAACATTATGCCCTTAAGCTCTCATCCATAATGCAATCGATAAAGGCCAAAAAATTTAACTCTTTGTTACCACTAAGCCCCACACTCCAACTGTACAACAACCTCAAAAAATAGAGCTTGAAATCTTGAAATGACAAGACTTTGTCCTCAAAAATACGACGATTTCTCTCCTTCCAAGTAGCCCACCAAATAGCCAAAGGAATCATGTTCCAAACTCCAAGGACCCAGCTTTTCTTCATCCTTCTCCTCCAAGCCACTACCACATCTCTCACATTAGAAGGTTAAACCCAACTAATCCCTATTTTTCCGGGACTCCAAAATATAATGGAAAACGAATTCAAATGACAGTGAAAGTTCGAGAAGCTAGGAAAAAGTTACCATTAAATTCTTTTGGACCATAAGAAGGAAACAAATTGCATCAGTCATGTCAACATGAGAACAAGACACAACAAGAATTAAGACACGAGGTTTCTCTTTTAGGATAACTTCTAACAGGCTTTGGTCCCCTTAAGTGGTAGGAGATCAATTTGCAAGTCAACATTATGTGAATTATACAAGGTCTCAGAAGTAAATGTTCCGGATATATAAGCGTATGCATTCACCAATTTTTCTCATTTCACTGTTAGCTTTCTTTTCCATTCTTATTATTTCAATTTTTAAATCCTTTTTTTATCCCCCTTTTTTGTGTTAATATGAGCAAATGTGCAGCTGGTTCAATTCTGCATAAAATTTCCAATTGTTCTTATTATTGTATTTTTTAATATATACTGCCTTCAACCATCAAGAATGTCCCTTGTTACTTTTTGGTGTGTCCCAAAATAATATCTGCTTTGTTAAAAATGGAATGGAACTATGGAGGCATCAAGTTTATGAACATTGCCAAATAGCCCTTTGAATTTAAAAAAGCAGCTATGAAAGGAAGGAAATATGGAATGACATTTCTAAATTCCAATACCAAGGATCTTTTCGGTATTTTATCTTTAAAAAAGATTAGCTCATCAATATTTCTTCAATTGCATGAAAAGTTAAGAGGGGCATTCTTTTAGAGTTGAGGGAGTAAGAAGAAAGACCAAATATACTCTTCTCTACATCTCATAAAATTAATCTAATGTTATAAGACAGAGTGAACAACATTTAATAAAACTGAAACCAATCATTCTAAAGGCCTGTTCTTTTCGTTGGTAAATTACCACATCTTCCTAATCATTCTCATTTCTTAGCAGTCCTTGCCGATCATCTCAAAAAAAAAAAAAATGCTCAATCCTTGTCAATCCTTGCCAATCCTTCCCAATCTTTCCCACTCCTTCACAAAAAAAAAAAAAATCCCAACTCTTTCTGATCTTCTCATTCATTCCCAATCCTTACCAATAACCCCAAAAAAATCTTAATCCTTCCCAATCTTTCTCAATCTTTACCAATCATCTCGAAAGAATCTCAATTCTTTCCAATGATTCCCACTCCTCACCAATGTTTCGCTTGCACCAATCTCATTTACCAACGAAAAGAACACGCCCTAAAAGTATAATCAATTACTTCTATGAATCAGATAATCAAAGTACATGACTATAGAAAGGCATAGTTGCACGTTTGAACCGTGAATTTCCACCTTTGAGACCGTGATACACTTGAATATCATATTAGTCACATTTTTCTTGCAATGGATGTTAAGGTTACAACTTATAAGACATAAACATTAACTAGCTCATTCATGAATATTAGTCATGAATATTTACATTGCATAGCACAAACAATGCATTGTTGCTGATGGACTCAAGGACATTAAGCAACGATGTGAATTGATGATATATCAACATGTAACTAGGACCACATGTGTAGACACCTAAAAAGTCTCTTTCTTTTTTTTTTGATAAGTAATCAAGAGGTATATTAAAAGGACACTAAGGGGATGTCTCCTTTTTTATAAAATGCTCGATAACGATAAACCGATCAAATAAGACTTAGGGACACCCGACTATTCAAAAAGAAGCTTAAAATGCAGCATCCTTATCCCGTACATCAAACCCAAACATGCCCACCAAAGGCTAAAGCCCAAATAGACCCAAATTAACAGTATTTGGCATCCAGTTGAGATTTATTCCGTATTTTCACCCCACTATAAGGTGCATAAAATTATTAAGTTTATATATTAATATTCTTCATTGAATAGGCTTTCTAATGACATATTATATACCAAAATCCGACAAGCAAATGAAAAGCTATATAAATCGAATATTGGGGCTTGCACGAAAAATGATACATGTTCACTATTTTGCTTGCATCTTCTTCCACGCTTATCCAAAAGTTGTGAAATTAATGTCATTAGAAAATAAACTCAATAAGCTTTCAACGGAAAACAATCACTCAAAATGTAGGTCGGATGACAAAGTTATAACCGAAAAAAGTTGCAGGCCCGCAGCCCAACCTTGCCTTGCTCAAAAAGACCCTGCCAAGAACCAAGCCAAGTACCTGGCACGGTGGCACCAGGATCCCGGCCGAGTTGTCAGTGTCTTTCAATGCTCCTAAACGGGCCTCAGCTATTACTGTTTTACATGGAGAGGTGCAACTGTTGGGATTAAACCTATTAACAGTTGAATTATGTCTCCTTTCTCTAAACCAAATCTTGTTATCCCTTTCACCACTATAAAAGGAGGGTTATTCCCAAGGGTTGAACATAGATCAGAAAATTGGATAAACATATAGACACACAGAAACGAAGAGAAATAGACTGAAAAACACTCCAAAAATTGGAACAGGACACAACCAGAATCCCAGAAAACTTTGAACACTAAGAGGATCATAGAACCTAACCAAATCGTTTTCAAATCCATCTTCAAAACCTTCTACCACACAAGTCAAAGCTCGATATTCTCGATCCCAGAGTTCTCTAAGTCACTCAAGGGAGGGTGCCAATCTTTCAAATCTTCCTTCTTCTCTCTACTTCTTTCTCTTTATTTTATTTAATTCGTGTTTCGTAGAGACGTAATCTTTAATTAGTTTAGCCCCGCCAGAGTAATTGTTTACAGTATTTCTTTGGTTTCTGCTAGACTAGCATTGTATTCTTGATTCCTACAATTGGTCATAATATGTGGTATGATTATGTTGTTTTAAGTGTAATTAGATTTAATTTCCTGTATTGATTAGTGGAGGACGTTAATAATGATAGGTGGTTTCATAATGCACTCCATCATGACGTTGTACCTTCATCCCCGAATCTAAATCCTCAGTTCGAACTTATAGAGTCAGATAGTCCCCACTCCAGTGATTACCTAGTGGCCTTTCAAAAACCTCTTTGAGACGAGCCTATTGTCCCTTCGGTGTCCTTTCGCTTATTGCTCGTTTTAGAGAGCGGATTTAGTTTGTAAGTCTTCCTAAAATTTAGGGGCAACTGTATTAATTAAAGTTCATTGCTTTCCTTACTTCTCTTTTTTTTTTTTTTTTTACATTATCATTCTAGATTGGACAAACTAATTCATGATCCCAACAGTAATACTGTTGAGACCATATTGTGAGCGCACTTCTGGCCAGAAACCCAGCTGATTCGTGAATCACCTATGTTGCCCAAGTTCTTCGGTAAGGCATGCATAGTGCCAGGATCTAGCTCGGAGGACTGGACCTGGGTATGCCGCAGGAACCCGGCCTGGTTCCAGGATCAAGGTCGAGACCCAGTCCTGGGTCTCTCCTGCTGAGGCTGGAGTTTTTCGGCAATCTGGCCTGCTTCACAAATATATATATCAGATTTAAATCTGAGCACCTAGCAAGCAACCCAACCATTCATGCGGGACCGCACCTGGGATTCCAGGTCGTGGGCCTTACAGTGGCGCTCCACTCGGGAATTTTTTTTTTTAAAAATGCAAGATTTGAAATTCAATACGAGAAATTATTTTTAGTTACATTTGAATTAACATTCTTTCACCAAAGGTGCTGCACTAACAGGATTAACAACGCTTCTAGGTTAAACCACGTTACTAACCCTCGGGAAATAGTTGGTTAACTCAGTGGGTCCATTAGACTTCCTACTGAGCATGTAACTGTTTCACTTGCTCGTGACACACTTTCCTGGTCCCCATGGTATGGGAAAGCAACTGAAATATTCTAGTCTTGCCATGCACCTCATAGACGACATACAAAGCATTTGGGTCTCAAGAGGACTATGTTAAACTTTACCCATACCACTTAGAATTTTAGATTAGGTTGGAACTCATGTGCATACGTGATTCTGTGAATATTTAGAACTCTAATTGACTGTCTGAACTAACCCATACCCAAAGACCTGTGTATTGATGTTTTCGGCTTCATAACACTGCCATTGTGTTTTGGAGAATGTTACTCTAGGCCCAATTAAAGGCGCGATCAAGGTCTAAACCTCCTAAATTATGTAAAGTCCAAGTGTTGTGGTCTTGTATTAAAATAGAACCAGCAGAAATTGTTTATATGCCTTGCATGAGGGTCGACATCATCAGCCGAGGTTATCAATCATTTGTAGTTACAGTCAGCCAAAAAAAGATGCCGGTAGAGGTAAGGTTGCCTACATCTGGATCTTTCCAGGCCCCGCGAAAGCGGCACTCACACTAGGAGGTGGTGGTGGTGGTGTTGTTAGCCAAAAAAATAAAATAAAATAAAGAGGGGAATGACTTGGTCAGATTCCCATTTCTAGGCCATATGCACGGATTAGGGTGTGGATAGAAGCTTAGATTAAAATAACTTGAGGTGCAAAAAAGCACAAAAGGTCTTAGGGCCTATGGGGCAGGCTTTCTAGTATTCCCAAACCATATTTCTTTGAAAATAAGCTAGATAATGGCATCAGATAAGCGATTTTCACCAACACCCCCCCCCCTCCAAAAAAAAAAAAGAGAATCAATTAAACACAACTATACCAATAAAAATAGCTCAATTGGATTACTATAAATTGAGCCCCAAATACATCACATTGTGCCAACCTGCCAGGAAGAGAGAGAGAGAGAGAGAGAGAGAGAGAGAGAGCTAGAAAGAATGGGAGAAAGATTAAGCAAAAAAAAAAAAAAGCAAGGGTTAGGTACCATTGTAGCACTAGGAGGCATAATTTTCGACCTCCTTGAACCCCCCTGAAAAAAAACAATAGGGAACAAAGAAAAACCTTCCATGGCTGTCGAATAATAGAGGAGGAGGAGGAGGATGAAGAAGGAAGTCTGAAAGAAGACAAGAGAACAAAGAACTTACTAGATTATTGTCACCAGGGTTAGGGTTTCCAGCTCTAAACTCAAGTTCAACAGCGGCAATATGCTTTGTTTACTTCCGGTAACAACTTGATTGAAAGGATTCCATCAAGAAAAAGAGGGGTCAAAGCCACTTAAAGGCTTTTTCTTTTTTTCTTTTTTTCAAATGGTCTGCTATGGAAGTGATGCATGAGCTTAAGCAAACTCAAGCAATGCCTTCCCTTGGATCAGAATGTTCAAGAATCATGAGCAATAAGCAATCAAGCAAACCATAAACAATGGATATGAATGGGATGAAGGCTCAGCCAACACCCAAACTAACCAAAGAATCCACACTCTAACATATTCAAGCTTTTCTTCGTCATACAACAAGTCTGATTACAACAAGCAGCCAAGGAGACATATATACACGTCCACCCTTGCTGCCAACTAAGCAAGCAGGTTCCTTACTTATTAGGAAACCTTTAATCAAACTTAGCCTAACCAGATTACAAAGCGAACTTAACCTAATCTAATAAGAAATATGAGTCTAGTAAATACGTCCTGATTTAAGGTAAGCTCAAGCTTGAATATGTTAATTAGCTTTTAATCAAGCCACTTGCAATCAAGCAATGCCTTCTCTTGCATTTCCTTCTTGGTTTGGTACCTTAGGATGTTGGCTATCATCCTAACCAAAAATATTGCCCTAAATCTGGTTTTAGGTATGAACTAACCTAAACAACACAATCGGGCAGAATTGAACTAATTCTACGCATGTTGGCTTTCTGGGTTGTTTGAGCGAAATGCCTTAGGTTTAGGCCAAAAATGATTTGTCCAAGTAAAAATAGACATTTTAGGGAGTCCAACAAAGGACTCGCCCATGGGACGTCTTGGAAACACTAAGGAAAGCATCGTCCAAAACCATGCTCAGTTCTAGACTTGGAAAGGAGAACAAGGTTTGGACTCAAGTAACCAATACTTGATTACCTTGAACCTCCTTGGCTTGGTTAGTGCCTTGGTAATGGTTTGGATTATGGGAACTCTGTATGGTAACTTGCTCCGCATCAGAAAGCGTCGGGCTTCGTGGGCTTTCCGCCTCAGTCTGAAGCCCATAAAAGCCTAGAAAAGCGCGGCTAAGAATGGTTTGCGCCTAACCCATTCCAAGGCGCAATAGGGTGGGCTTCACGCTTTTGTGCGCCTAAGAGCGTGCTTTTTTAAACAAGGGGAATGTAGCCAATAGGAACACAGCCGGGATCCTAGAAGAGGTTGAGTGCAATCTGGTTGTTTAGAGTCCGTATCAGGTCTACATTCATGGCATAAAGTCAGTACGCTAGGGTCCCAGCAATAGGTGTTAGTGCATGGGTGAGCATAGTTCATTTTGAGTCTTAACACATCAATTGTGGGCTACCTGGACTCAAAGAGTTATAAATCATATAGCTTCACCGTGTATAGTCTATCAGTCCATTTAAGCCTAAAGTGCATAATGTGCCCGTTAAGACCTTTAGAGCGCAAGTCCATATTAAGTTGCATCCAGTCATGCATTATATTTCCTAAGTCTAAGATCCAGGCACGAGTATACCACGATTTACCTAGGTGCCTAAAGTAGCCCATTCTAGATATAGTGATGGAGGTGCATCCATGGATCAATCATTAGGCCTTCAAAACAGTCAAGGGAGTCCAAGTTCAAGCATCAAAGTCCAAGCTATTGTCCAAGCTTCGCTTAGCCAAATTTCGACCCTTCCCACTTTCGACCCAGTACACAAACCCGGTTTTGTACACTTAATTTCCTAAACCTCCACTTGGTTCGGCAAGGATGCAATCAACCTAATTTGAAGTTCAAAAAGTGCTCTTTCAAATGAATCAAGCGACAAGTGATATGGAGTCCATTTACCCCCTCAAATCAGCCATACAAGTCAAGCGTGCAAAACCGCCCAGTTTTGCACGGTTCTGGAAATGCTTCCATTTTGCGCCCAAATCTCCAAGTTTTCATTTGAAACTTTTATGGCTTTGATAGTACCTTAAAAATATTATCAAGTGGCCGTAAAAAAACCTCATCCAAATTACACACTTTAGGAGTTATTAACCAGCAAAGTAAGGGATTTAATTCCCTTTACCCGGGTAATAGCTAGGAGAGAGTGCAAGCTAATTATTACTTGTTTTTGGGTTCTCAAGGGTGCATCCACTTGCAAGAGTACTTGATTAGAGACTACGACACCTGATTAGTCCTTCCCAAGCCATAACTCGACACCTAAGTCCACAAGATCAATCAAAGAGGTGTCAAAGTTAAGATTGCATCCATCCATTTGTAGCCTGTTTTGTGAATCCGGTTATTACTTTGATTAGCTAGCTTAATTTTGAATTTCTAGCAGTTGTAAGCAAGTGGGGAGGGAGTACATAACACCCCCCCCCCCCATTATGTAAGGATCTTTTGACGAATTTATGAAAGAAGTCGAGCCTTAGCTCCTTTAAACACTCAAACTCTCGTCTAGTTTATCCTTACTTTTGGCCGAGTAAGGTGCTGATCTAGCAAGAGTCTTAACTTCTCTTTGGTGGTGTTTTTGTATCCAAGGAATGGTTAAGGGCCCTAACATTATTCTTGATGGTGTTTTTGTATCTAAGAGTGGTGTTAGTTTCGGTTACTTCTCACTTTCTATCCTAGTTTGAGTTTGAATTTTTATAATTGCTTGCTTTCTTTCTTGGTTCAACTCTTTGTTGATTGAGTGTGAGTTTAACCTTGAGGGAATACATCATATACCAAACCAAAGTCGAGCTAGGGACCAAACTTAGATCCAACGGGCATGTGACTATAAGTCGGCTCTTTAATCCCAACTTCGGACCCAATCCAGAATAAGGTCCGATTTCAGCATCTTAACCCTATTTATTCCCATCACGCGTAAACCGTCAAACCCACCAAGCCATTGTCTCTTTCTCACCGGAATACAATTCATTAACCATTTCCTTTAACCAGTATTCAACACTTTTGACCCTTCATTTCCATTATTTACTCCTCTAACTCCTCGTCTTACTGAACACGATAAGGAAGACAGAAGAAGTATGAGCATAGCCCCGCAAACCGGAAGTCTCCTATCCCGAGAAGAAGTCAGGGAAACTTAACCTATTAGCTTAAAGTTAAAATCAAAGTCAAAGTCAAAGTCCAATCCTTTACCCATCTCGATGGCAAGTAGCAACGAAATGGCTCAACTTATAAAAATGATGGAAAAAATGCAAGCTACAATGGATGAAAGTGAAAAGAAAATGGAATTGATGGCCACTATGCTCCAAACCTTCATCAAGAACACCTCAAGGGAACATGGTGAAGGCCCCCATAAAGAAGAAAGAACAAGGAAGAGGAAAATAATCTAGAACACACCCACAAACTACGATGATCTTTGTAAGTAATTCCCAGATCAATAGACCGACCAATTACACTTAGGGACTTGGAATTGATCAAGCATGCAAAGACCAACCCTAAAGTGAAGGTGTTTATCATAAACCTTCAACACACATGCATACAACATCTAAAAGTTTACATCATTTGAGAACTTCCAAACATTAAGGAATGTTGGCATGCTTATAAAAGACAAGGTGGATAGAGAAACCACCCACAAAAACTACTCACAATTGGAAGGGCAACAGTTAGAATAAGGGTAAGAAAGACCATGGCTCGACAAACAAGGAGATGCATGCTCTAGACTACTAAACCGAATATACCCCTATTGGAACCACTAGGGCTGTGCAAAACCGGTTAACCAGACTTTCGGTTAACCGAAAATTCCATTAGGAAAAACCGTTAACCGTAACCGAACCGAAACTTTCGGTTAACCGGTTGGTCGGTTAACCGAATTTTCGGTTCAGCCAAATCGCGATCCTTAACCAAACCGAAAAGTTCGGTTATCCAATTTTTCGGTTCAGTTAAACGGTTAACCGATTATTATTTTTCTAAAAAAATCTAAATTTATTTTTTTTTTAAAACCCAAATTTGGGGCTGGACTTGATGATGTCTACTGCTTGCTGCTTGCTTTTGTTGGATGAAAATCAAAGCTCAAAACAACAAACCATCCAAGAGGAAATTTGGGGGGGGGGGGGGACTACAAATCTTACAATCCACATATCTTACAATCCAAGACACTTGCAAAATACCCAAACCCACAAACAGATTCAACACAAACAACAACTAAATTAGAAATCTAACATGTGATAGTTACTGTAACTCGTCACAGGAATTCAGATCTAAACGCTTGCAAGTTGCGATTCTGGGCGAACACAAAGCGAGTCGATTGCGACTGTTTGAGGCGGAGACTGGAGGAGGAGTGACTGCCGTGGGGGAGCCCAGATCTAGAGCTAGTGGAGTGTGACCTGTCGACTGTGGCTGCGAACACAGGGAGAGCCAGAGAGGTGTGTCTAGAGTGGGGATGAGCGGCGAGTCTGGAAGTGGAGACTGGAGAGAGGCGAGTCCGAAAGTGGAGAGCCGAGAGGCAAGTTTGGAAGTGGAGCCATGGAGGTGCAGCCATGCAGACTGGAAGAGTGGAGCCATGGAGGTGCTGCAAGTGCAGGCTGAAGAGTAGAGAGAGGCGAGATAGAGAGAGAATGGGGGGGAGGCGAATGGAAGGCTTAAAATTGATAGGAGAAACCGAGAAAGCATCTGAAGCTGCAAACTAGCCTAGGATTTTAATTTCCTCAGCTACAAAATTAAGAAAAATTAAATTTATTTTCGGTTTTTCGATTAATCGCGGTTAATCGGTTTTTTTGGACCGCCTGAACCGAAACCGACCCGTTAACCGTTTTTTTCGGTTCGGTTAACCAAACCGTTAATTTTATAAATTTTGTCACAGTTAACCGATTTTTCGGGTCGGTTTTTCGAGTCGGTTTTCAGTTTCAGATTTTTCTGCACACCCCTAGGAACCACCTATGCTCAAGCACCCAACTAGTACAATAACCCACTTGGTTTGCATGATAGCATTCTAGCCATTTCAGACCACCAAAGCGCGAAAAGTGAATCACATCTATTTACATAACGAGCATAGTTGAATCCAAGTCCAAAATTCCTCCACACAAGAGGCCTTAAGTTATGTTGAATTTAGAAGATATGATGTGCCTTGATCCGATGTCAGGCTTAGCTCATAGTAATGTGTTGAGTCTTAAGAGTCATTCGCTTTCTTTTCCATTATAAATCCAAGTCTGCTGTAACCTTAATTTATTAATAAAATCATCTCCTTGGTGTCCTTTTAATATACCTCTTGATTACATACCCACCAAAAAAAAAAAATTTAAAAAAAAAATTAAAATACCATATCTTGCATGAGTTCTTTTATATAATCTTATACTCTTTTATAAAATGCTCTAAATCCAGGGTTAAAAAGAAAGAAAAGAAAACGAAAAGGAAAAAAAAGAGGGGCTAGCTCAAAAACCTCAAAAGGCAAGCTAAGCAAGAGGAGAGGGAGAGAAATAAAATAAAAGAGAAAAATGATTTCAATCCATCATCTTAAAAAGCAAAATCAGAAATTTCTTTGCAAAAAGTCCTATAGCGTAAAGGACATGCCGAGGATAGAAGATCTCCTTTGTAAACCTATATCAATACCTTTGTCAAACCTGATAAGTTACCATTTAGAACCCCTTTGAGCCTTCAATTGAGTCTATTTCTTTGGTAACGACATTTGACCTAACCTAAAGGCGGAAGTGTGCCATGGAAAACATCAATATCAAAATCAGCTAACCAATAATAAAATAAAGAGAATTCAGACCAAAGGGTCCCACCCAAAGAAAGAAGGGAAGAAAAAGAAAAATAATAGACAATGAAAAAAAATTTGATTCAGACTAACCTCATCACCCATGCACACTTGGGGGTTTCGTAATGGTTGTTTCAGCCTTCACGCTAATTCTCTTCTTTTGGCACCCTAACCCTGAAGCATGTCTTCAAAAGTCCTCCTAGAGGTGTACCCTTTAAGTTGCATGCTCTTACTCCTGAACTACTGCCTGATTCCACATTGGATATGTAGGTAACCTCAAAAGAGGCCCAACTGCAAAGATTCATTTCCATAGTCTTTCGGTGTTTAGGGAGAGAGAGAGAGAAAAGAGAGAGGGGGGAGAAAAGAAAAGAGTGGTTGGTCCGAAAACCTGAAAAAGCATCCAAACAAAAAGGGAGAAGAAATAAAACCTTGATTTTAAGGACAAGAAACATTCCATTGCATACTTCCAACAAACCAAATTTGGACAAACCATTCAACCACTTTACCGCATTTTCCCAACCATCATAACCTCTAATTCATCTCCATTTCAAAATTCAAGACTGTTAGTCTCCACCATGATTACAAATTCAAGAGTGGGTACTCGTTCCATGTTCTCAACCTTTCTAAGTGGGCACTCACCCATTATGCAAGACATGAGGCTCCTCTATATTTCTCTGGTTAGAAGTTCAATCATGTTAAACATTTCCCAACATGGAGATAACCATATTCATTATACTAAACTAGAGGCTACTTTAGACAACACCAACAAAAGCATCTTCATCTAGCATATCCATAAACGTCTAAGACTTCTGTTATAATAAACAGAAACTAGGGGCTTAATCAAAACTGGAGCACTTTAATGAAAAACTAAAGGTTACTCTACCATTAAAAAGAAAGATTACCTATTATGGGTAACTTATACCTTATAACCTGACCTAATTCAACAGTCACTCAACGTTTTATCCCTCATCCTAGCATATGTTGCAGCCTAAGTCCCAGAGCATTGCTCTCCGTACCAGACCCACCAGTCACTTATATCTTAATCGGGCCTAACCTAATACACCTCATACTTAGTATGAGACTTTTACCTACATGCATACGAGATTAAGTCATCACATGTCTGCATAATCGGTACAATTGAGTCTGCATAGTCATCAGTATTACGCATGCATAGTCTCACTTAAGTTAGCACGTGCATTTGCATCTATATATGGGTTTTCAGTCTATTTAATAGCCCGTCATCGGCCTTGATCACTTGGGAACCTGAGATCAAAGAAGTGCGCATTCGAGCATTACAACAACCCTACAGGAAGGCGACAAAACCCTGGTGAGCTATGAATCTACATCAATAACTATACTTTGACCCTCGCTTTATCAAAGTGGGAGCTCCATCCTCAAAGCGGGTCTTACACAAGCATCATCGCTCTTATATATGGAATTCCCCCACATCCTTATGAAAAGGACATCAACCCAACTTTAGGTTATCAGGTAACAAAACTCAAGAGGTTCTAGCCACAAAGGACAACTGATCCTCTTTATCTTGCATACAAGGACGCCTGAACATCAAGGTCATTTCAACATTCAACAAGCGCCCATCAGAAGGAGATGATATCAACGCCCAAGCGGCAAAAAGGTCAAACTTGAAGATTTGACCAACAAGTTCACAGGGATCATGCTATAGGTTATCAGGCTCCTACGCCACCCAGTGCACAAGAATCTAGATACAGCAATTCAGGCTCCTACGTAATCAAGTTCCCGGCTACAAGTCTTCAGGCTCCAACGCCACCAAGTTCACACGGATCTCGCTACCGGCTCCTATCAGAAGGAGATTAATTTGCAAGTTTTAACATTATGTGAATTATACAAGGTCTTAGAAGTAAATGTTCCGAATACATAAGCATATGCATTCACCAAGTTTTAGTTTTGTCATTTCACTGCTTTCTTTTCCATTCTTATTATTTCAATTTTTAAATCCTTTTTTACCCCTTTTTTGTGTTAATATGAGCAAATTTGGAGGTGGTACAATTCTACATATAATTTCCAATTGTTCTTAGGATGGTATTTTTTAATACATACTTCCTCCAACCGTCAAGAATGTCCCTTATCACCTTTGAAATGTCCCAAAATATCTCCTTTTTTTAAAATGGAAGCATAAAGCTTATGAACATTCCCAAATAGCCATGATTTTGAAATTAAAAATGCAATTATGAAAGGAAGGAAATATGAAATGACATTTCAAGTACCAAGGTCTTTTTCATATTTTCTCTTTAAAAGAGATTAGCTCATTAATATTTCTTAAATTGCATGAAAAGTCAAAGGGGGTATTCTTTTAGCATTGAGGGAGTAAGAAGAAGGACCAAATATAATCCTCTCGATCACATCAAATTGATCTAATGTTATGAGACAAATGGAACAACATTTAATAAAACTAAAACCAATCATTCTAAGGGTTTGTTCTTTTAGTTGGTAAATTACCACATCTTCCCAATCATTCCCAATTCTTAAGAGTCCTTACCGATCGTCTAAAAAAAAATCTCAATCCTTCCCGCTCCTTGCCAATCCTTCTCAATCTTTCTCAATCCTTGCCTTTTTTTCCAATTCATTCCCACTCCTTTAAAAAGAAAAAAAGAAAAGAAATCCAACTCTTCCCGATATTCTCATTCTTTCCTAATCCTTACCAATAATCTCAAAAAAATCTCAATCCTTCCCAATCTTTCTCATCCTTCACCAATCATCCCAAAAGGATCTCAATTCTTTCCAATCATTCCCACTCCATAACAATGTTTCCCCTTACCCAATCCTATTTACCCCAAAAAAAGAACACGCCCAAAAGGTATAATTAGTTATTTCTATGAAATAGATAATCAAAGTGATGACCATAGAAAGGCGTAATTGCACGTTTGAGCCATGAATTTCCACCTTTGAGGCCATGATACATTTGAATATCAAAATAGTCAGATTTTTCATGAATGGATGTTAAGGTTATAACTTATAAGCCATGAACATTAACTAGTTCAGTCATGAATATTTACATAGTGTCGCACAAACAATGCATTGTCATCGATGGACTCAGGGGCATTAACCAATCATGTGAATTGATGGTGTATATATGTAACTAGGACCACGTATGTAAACACCTAAAAAGTGTCTCCTTTTTATGAAATGCCCGATTACGATAAACCGATCGAAGGGGACACCTGAATATTGAAAATGAAGAGCCTAATGTGCCAACATTTCTTAACTCGCACATTCAAGCCCAAAGATGCCCACCAAAGCCTTAAAAAAAACACAAAAAGACCCTAGTTGACGGTATTCAGCATCAAGTTGAGATTTATTCCGTATTTTCACCCCCCTCTAAGGTGCATAAAGTTATTGAATTTATATATTAATATTCTTCATTGAATAAGCTTTCTAATGACATATTATACACGAAAATCCGAAAAGCAAAGGGAAAGATAAAAGTCGAACATTGGGGCTCGCGCTGAAAAAGACACATGTTCACTATTTTGCGTATATCTTCTTCCACACTTATCCAAAAGTCAAAAAATTAGTGTCATTAGAAAATAGACTCAATAAGCTTTTAGGGGGAAAAAAGAATCACTCAAAACAAAAATCTAATGACAAAGTTATGGACAAAACAAGTGCACGCCCAAACAACCCAACCGGATTTCTGGCCTGAACCGGCCAAGGCCGGTTACCTCGCAGGAGGATCCCGATTGGGTTATTAGTGTTCTTCTCCGCTCCTAAAAAGGGTCACAGCTATTACTATTTTATCTGTTTTATCTGGATTGGTGCAACTGCTAGATTAGACCTATTAAGAGTTGAATTATATCTCTTTTCTCTAAACCAACTCTTATTATCCCTTTAAGGACTATATACTGGGGGTTACCCCATATATCAGAAAATAGGAGAAACACACAGAAACAGAGAGAAACACGCTGAAAAACATCCAAATATTAGACAGGACAACCAGAATTCCAGAAAACTTTGCGAGGTTTGAAGAACCTAACCAAACCATTACCAAATCCATCTTCAAAACCTTCTAAGGCATAGGCCAAGGCTCGATATGCTCGATCCGAGGGTTCTCTAAGTTACTAAGCTATCCGAGGACACCAATCTTTTAAACCTTCCCTTCTTCTCGCTACTTTCTCTCTCTTTATTTTATTAAATTTTGTGTTTAGCAAAGATGTAATCTTTAATTAGTTTAGGCCCGCCCGTTATACCTGTTTACATTATTTCTTTGGATTTTGCTAGACTAGCATTGCATTCTTGATTCCTACAATTGATCCTAAATGTTGCATGGTTGTTTGTTTTACGTGTACTTAGATTTAATTTCCCATATTGATTAGTAGATGTCGTCAGTGATGACGGACGATGTCGTGATGCACTCCATCACGAAGTCAATTAGAACATATGGAGTCAGATGATCCCACTCCAGGGATTACCCGGGGGATTCTCTAAAAACCTCTTTGAAACGAGCCTATTGTCCCTCGATTATTACTTGTTTCAGAGAGCGGAATTGGTTTATAAGTTTTCCTAGAATCACTGGCAACTCTGTTAATTAAAGTTTATCGTTTTTTTTTTTACTTCTCATTTATTGTCTTTTACTTTATCTTCCTGAATTGCGCAAACCAGCTTGGGATCCCAACCATAACACTGTATGGACTAGAATATGGGCTCAATTCTAGCCAGGAACACAACGCAGCCGGATTCCTGGGTCAGGCCTGTTATCCAAATTCTTGGGTAAGGCAATAATGTATGCGTTGATCCGCCCAGGACGTAGCTATGGCCTAGAGACTCGGACGGATTCCTGGATCAAGGCTGAGACCCACTTCCCTGGGATGAGCCTGGAGTCCTACTGCAATCCTACTTTACAAAAGAAAAATATATATCATATCAAAATCCGAGCACCTCGCAAGCGGGTCCAACCATTAGCAGGGGCTCGCACCCGGGGATTCCAGGTCATGGTCCTTACAACATGTGCACATGCCCTTGGAATTTATTTTTTTTTTGTTTATCTAGTGGTTATTACATAGAAGGACATACAAGAACGACACCATCTCTGTGGATTGCGCATGATCAGGGAGTGTTTAGAAGAACATATCTATACTATATATAAAAGTAATGCTGTGATGATGTGGAATTTTCTTGCATTCTCATTAATTAGAGATTTCGAACCATTGGATTCAGTCTTTCTCCTCATCACAACCATCCGATTGTTGAAAATAATTAATTTATAATTTTCAAATCTCTCACATAGTAGTAAGGAAAAAAATCATTAATAAGGAAATGATCGTAAGAAAGTACAATCTTATGAAGTATGATTCCATAATTGTCGAAATGAGGATTATAAAATATTTTTTTTCTAAAAGGAATGATTATGCAGTAATTAGTGATTATAAAAATTATAAAAAAAATATCCTTCTTAAACCTTTTGAATTCATTCTGTCTTCTTATCACCACTAGATTGTAGAAAAAGATTAATCTCGGGAAGTATAATATCAGGAAGTATAATTCTGTAATGGTTGAAATAAAGATTATGGAGTGGTTATACCTTTAGTATTATTTTAAATAATAAAGTCGAATCCCAATAAAGAATAATCCCATAATGATGGAAATATGAATTATGAAGTAGTTAGTAACAAATAACTATAAAAATTATAGATAAAAAAGATATCATTCTTGAACCTTCAATATTAGTGTAAATAGTCAAGTAGTTCTTACTCATAATTGAAACTATACATTAGAATATGTCTCATAGTTGAAATTAATTCTGCCGTCTTGCCCATTACTTATGTGTGTCAAAGTGATCCTTTTTACCCCACTTTCAGATATATAATAATTATCATTCGCTTCCTCATATATTTATTTATATTAATTTGTTAATTCGTTAGCAAGTAACCTCCTCTTTTGTAATTAGTAGTAACAAAATGCTTGATCGTATTTGATTGAAATTTTTGTACCTTTTTTTGTTGTAATTCCCTCCTATATGTGGCTTAATTTTCTTTTCTTCATATTTAATCTTTCACTAATTGACGCCATCATTAATTTCTTGTACAATTCGTAATCCCACTTTTTTAGGTGTAGTTTTTGTCAAGCTTGATTAATGGTGGTGGTGTTTGGTTTGATTCGTTTATATTCTTAATTATTTTCGTCCGATTTATGACTTAGGTTAAAATTTTTATGCTTATATTATATATCATATTCGTAACTTAATTGTGTTTAGATTCTTTCATGTTTTATTTATGTTGTTCATTTATAGATTGTTGTTTTTTTATAAGAAAAACTCTAATAATTTGATCCTCTTCCTTGGCATTTCAAATTTTTAATGGAAACAACAATGCAAACTATTTCACATGTATCTAAATTATTTAGTGACCTATTTATTTATATCAATTAAAAAATTTCAAATATTTATACTACAAATTATAATATAATTTTCATAATTTATAAAAGTTACTGTTAAGATATATAAAAGAAACTACAAAATTTAACTTCCTTTTTTACTTACATAGATAAGAGTATAGTCATCTATATCTTCAAAACTTTTGCTATTTTGGGAATTGAGTGAGGTGGTTAGGTTGGGGTTTAGAACAATATGGAGGGGTTGTTGGGGGATTTCAATGGGTTAGGAACCCTAGCAGTAAGATCAAATTGCATTAATGGACATATGGGATAAGTTTAATATTAAAAAGTTGGTCCTAATTTATAAAATCTTTAGAACGATTTTGATTAACTTATTCACCTTCAAAATATGCCTCCAACATTAACAAATATAATTTTTCAGTTTTCTCTGTAAAATCGTCGCATATGTTCAATACTACATGCATGTTTGAATCAATGTAATTTTCTATTTCCATTGTTCGGTTAGAAACTATAATGCATTCTTAAATATTTTCATTGTTTAGTTAGAAATTACGATGCATACTTGAATACTATTTCTATATATTTTTTTTAATCATGGCATACATTCAAAACTGTAATGGATATTTGAATCAATGTAACAGTTTTTGTTGTTTAGTAAAATAGTATAATGTATTCTTGAATACTATTTGTAAGTTTTTTTTCATAAATCATGACAAATGTTCAAAATCATTAATCATGTCATATAGTTAACTTAAGACACAAATCACAAGGTAAGGTTATAGAAAATTTTAATTTCTTGGGTTTTTTTTTTAAATCATGTGTTAATTGAGATTTTGATGGGTAATTCTGATTTCAAGAAATAAAATAACCCCATTTTAGGTTATCTAATTGAATGAACAAATTTGAAAATACTATTTTTGAGTTTTTAAATTATGGATTAACTAAACAGACAGTCAAACAGTCAAAACTCTGTGGGTAATATGCTGCAACTAATTATAATCCATGATTTAACTAGAATATCTTAACATGCGCTTTTCTGCGAACCCATTATCTTTCCTTCTGAGAGGGGATAACTTATGTAAATTGGTAGGTAGTTTCAAATCAATAGAACAGCTACCATATATAACAATTTTTATTGCTTTTCTATATCCATCCACTATTTTCACAATCCCCATTTTCTCAAAAAAATAAAATTTGCTTAATTCAAATCACCTAAAATAACTAAATCTATGGTCCTAAATCTACAACAACTCATTTGCGTTGCAACTCATGATTTCAGTGAAACACAAACCTTAGAGAGATGTGTTGTCTAAAGAAGAATTCGATGACATATTTTCCAACAAAAGGCCACCTAACTTCATGATTTCAAAATGAGGAATCTAAACACATCATAGATGACTAATTTTGACGTATTGTAACTATATATTGAGATAACTTGAATGAAATTGTGACCAGAATAGATCTATTTTCAAAGTTAAAATTCGTTAAAAGAAAAGGATAAAAAAGTATATAATACTAAAAAATTCTAACTATAATAACTAGGCTTATTAAATTTTTATAGTGAAAATTTATTTCTACTTATAACAACATCACTTACTAAGTAACTTATTTGATTGTGTCTTCTTTTCTAAATAATAATAGCAACTATATATCTTTTATAAACAACTTATTATCTGTTTTATAAATCACCGTGCAAAGCACGGGTCTATACTAGTGTGTATTAATTAGACAGTGGTACTTAAAAAAGGCTTTGGTAAAAGTAACAAACTCAACTTTGTCAACCACAAGGCATATTCGATGTTTGAAGCTTAATTCCACTCGTATCCTATGTAACCAAGATTCTTCATTTCACTGCAAACACCTCTCTCAAAGAGTCTCAACAAGTCGACTTGTAATATGTAATGCAAACTTGCAAACTTGCCTATCATTTTAGCTATAACACCCAAATATTTCAAAAACTATTGAATCCATACCTTGTCCATCTGCATGACTCAATCTGTGCAAGATTGGTAATATATACCAAATTAAAGCACCAAAACGTGGAACTTTGTCTTTAACAAGAGTGCCACTTTAAATTTTGAGATATAGTTGTCATATGCTATGAGTGTTGGAAAATTTGTGATTTAATATCTAGTCCTTATAAGTTGTTGATCCCCACCAGTATTATTAGCAGTGACCTTAGTTCACATGCCAGTCCCTTCCGGCTCAACCAATATTTACATAAACTATATAGTAGTTTCTAGCTTTTTCCTCATTATTAATTTCTCCCAAAAATATTTGATACAATCTTGAATTCTTGCTATGAAGATTCTTAAGGGGCATATTCTCAGTTGAGAGCTTTGTATCCTCCTTTTCATGCCATCTTGCTGCTAGTTGCAGAGAGACTTTAGGGTTTGAAATTCCCGAATTTGGCTTCTATCCTTTTTGCTGTTAGTGGACCCAGTTCAAAGGATCACGCCCTTGTTTAAAGCTCCCTGCTGATTGTATTTTGGTGGAGTAAAGGGATTGTTTCCTCCTACAATTTCCACTGGCTTGGGCAATGGGAGAAGTCATGCTGATGTTTCATAATGTTGTTGAGATCTAGCAATTTGCTTCAAAATTTCTTCATGGGCAGACTATTTATCAGTACTCGCATTTACATCTATGATCTTTAATTCCAGCCCCATAAATTGTTTTGTTTATGGAGATCATTTAATTGGTTCATGATTGGATATGGTTTTCTGGATTAAGTTTTAAATAATGAAATATTTTAGAACAATTATTCAATTGATTTGAATTTGTAGCTTTATATGTAAAAGGACGAGTTCATGTTTACACGTCCAACCTTGTGAATAGTGTTCCCTTGTCCTAAATTTAGAATTTTGACAAGTTGGACACATGGATGAGATTTTGCATCTGATCCCCCATACCCAAGTCCACGTAGCATAGATCATAAGTAGCAGACCCGATGGTTTTCAATTAGCCTTCTGATTAAACAAACACTCTTCAAACACAAGGCTAAAGTTGCATGCATACATCAACCTCCATGCAACCCACTCTAGCCAGACCACAGGCAGCATTGTGTTAGAAAGATCATACAAATACAGAAGTTTTTGCAGCAAGTAATCTCTCGGTCCCCACTCTAGCCACATTTAATGAATCCATTTGTCATTTAAGACAAGCATTTCTGTTTATGCAAATTAGACACCACCAATAGATTTCCTTGAAATTTAACCAAAAAAAAAAAAGCATCTACTCCATTTGCCAATAGAATTGTTACCTGCTTTGCTTGAAGCAACCAAACGCCGGTGTGGACTATAACTCTGAAAAGCAGATAGTATAATAAATTATCACAAATTTTCGGACAGCATAACAAAACCCTTGAAAAAGCATATCGGAGGAAACTTTTGGGGGGGGGGGGGGGGGGCGGGAGCTGAAAGCAGTATATCAGCACAATAGAAGTGCAACAGCGGCTTAAAAGGGGAAATGACAATAAAAAATAGAAGGCAACCAGCAGACTAACAGCTTCAGAAGAAGCACATAGCTGAACCACAGCACAAACAGCCAGCAACAGGACCAATTGCAGCCAACTCTGATAATCCTCCATCAAAACAAAGCAACGAAAACCCTACAAGTACCAGAAAGGCGGATGAAAAATAGAGTTCGATTGATTGTCTAGACAACTAACCAATTCAGATGAAACAACTAACTATATGGTGGCCAGAAACCAAGCCAAGAGCGGGCAAAAAAACCAAATGAGCACCACCCAAATATTGGCTATTGGAAACTATTAAAGCATCGGGCAACAGGAGCAATTGCAGAAAAGAATTACACACCTTGAAATGTAACCGGAGATCATTTGTGGGACGGGGGGAAGAGGGGAGAGAAGTAAGAGTTTTCCGACAATGTGAGAGGTGGACAGAAGCTAGTCAAGTCTTCACTTAATGCACCCCTGTCCTTCCTCCTTGAGTGTTGGTGAAAAGGGTTTTTTCTTTTGTCTTTTTTGGACAGATTTAGGACATTTTCTTTTCGCTAATAAATCTAAATTTACTAATCTTATTTAGGCTTTGTTCTTTTCAGTGGGAAATGAGGAGTGTGGATGGGTAATTGTGAGAAAGAGGGGGAAGCAGTGGATAACTATGAATTTTCTTTTAAGTGTAGGAAAAAGTAAGTGGGTGTGGGTAAAAGTTGAATGTAGTTAAATGAAGTTGAAGTATTAGTTATTAATATTTTTTTGTTTTATAATGTAATAATTTTATTGTGATAGTAATTAATGATGATGAAATTTTTTTTTTGTTTATTCTGTTTTGTTCTTTTTTATTTTTTTTATTTTTTATTTTTGTGTATTTGCATTTGTATTTTTTATTTTTTATTTTTTATTTTTTATTTTTTATTTTTATTTTTTTTTA